>CAHIKZ030002666.1:2352500-2935000 GCA_903632075.3 Acanthosepion pharaonis
AAAACAAAGAATGTATGAACTTAAAAGGAATTGTCAATAAACAATGAAATCAACGTTCAGGTGTAACAGAGTAAAGTTAATGATCAGATTTCTGTCTTTGAAAGCACTGTTTTAAAGCAAAGTGGATATAATTTATTCAAATGACAATGCATTGAAAGTGACAGCTTTGGAGAGTCAGCTTTTATTAATACAGAACCCATATATTTCAAATAACTCTTTTCATACAAAATAAGTAATGAGACGATATAGGTTTTGTACAAAGAGAAAACAATAAAAATAAAGTAAGAAAAATATTGAAAAGTTTCAAATTGGATTTCTATTATGTCAGCATTTAAGTAAATATCAAGCGTTCGGAGACCTAAATTGAATCAGGTTTTGGCAATGTTAATGCAGATTTGCAAATTGTGAAATAGGCATAAAAAGTTAAGAGAGAGAGAGAGAGAGAGAGAGAGAAAGAAAGAGAGAAAGAGAGAGAGAGAGAGAAAGAAAGAGAGAAAGAGAGAGAGAGAGAGAACGAACCAAACGTTGGTTGATTTGTGTCGAATAAATAGGAACTGCAGAGGTGATTTCTAATAAAACATGACAGAAAATGTCAAGATGTGAATTCAAATAATGCGTTTGTTATAATCCTGAAATTTTTATAATTCAGATAATTTCTTTATTCTAATCATCCTAATCAAGCAGATTTGTATAGATCTGAAGATAAGCAAGATTTTCCTATGTTGGGTGAGGTTTTATTTCGTATCTATCCATCTTTGCTTCGTGCGATATGATGCCACAAATTAGCGGAACGATATTTGGGTAGATCGTGTTAGTTGTAAATGACAACAACGTAATGCCTGCCTATTTAAGAATTAATATTGGACATCGTAAATGACAAAAGATAACACTTCGATATACGATTCGAATATAAACTTTGTTTATAACAGGATTTCGTTCGATTTTAAAATATCCCGTACTATTAGAAGTAAACAAATAGGAAATAATTTGATGCTTTTAAATAATCTAATTTGTGCCTAGGATCCCAAAAAGAAATAGGAGACCTTCTTCAGATAATTACAAGGAAAATTTTTAAAACCTCAGGGAAGAATTCACTTTATATCTACAACAGTGACAGAAAAAAAAAGTTTGATGGACCTTTCAGAAGTAATGCTTTTAATATTTCCCCGACATTGTCATTCATTAAGAATCAGTGCGGTGACAATATTAATAATTTCGCTTTCTCATGGTAGAGTAATGAGGATATTCGTCTGGACAACCATTGTTACTGTAGAGAAAAAAGAGAAAACCTGTTCAAAACCTAAATTAACTGAGTGAACATCAATAACAGTCCACATTAACAAACTCTATAATCTACATACATACAGTTTTGTGTTTATAATTCAGAATTTTCATCAAAGTACAGAGCAATAAGTAATTATTTTATTTAATGCGCGCTAAACTACTACTACTACTACTAATAATAATAATAATAATAATTTCTGTGGTAAATATCCAGAAACAATTGATCATGTTGTATCATGTTTTACGATATTTAAAACAACTGAATATAAAACCCGGAATCACAGAGGGGACAATATCTGCAATGGAAAATCTGCGGGAACTGCAAGAAACGGTATGAACATCGTCCAGTCCCGGTTAAAGACAAAGGACCTGTAAAAATTTTATGGTACTTTACAAGACCATCATGACAGAGACAAGAAAATCAGAATTTGCTTTCTTATTAACATAGCAGTCTCTACAGACTGTAATATATCTTTGAAGATCTTCAAAATCTATGAAAATACAAGAATCTTGAAGAGGAAATATCAAAATCTTGCAAATGAGTACATAAATAATTCCAGTTGTAGTTTGTTTGGAAAATGTTGCGATAGACCCATTGAAGGGGTTACTTAAAGAAATATAAAATTTGCATTCACAAGTACAACTCACACCTTACGAAGTGCGTTATCTATGTAAAATATGTGTGGTTTTAGGTTTTATCTTTTATTTTTACAAAAATTTTCAGTTAAATTGGCATCATATCATTTCTGACATTAGGTCTCTGATTGGAACCCGAAAAGAAATGCGTATACCACAAAAATCGAAGGAAATAAAGAACAGAAATCAGGTTGGAGTCCATTTCTTGTACATTGTTCAGAATTGAACTTCGGATATTTTCTGTCTGAATTTCCTCCTCGTCTGAGAAGGATTATTAGTAATTTGAAAAATACAATCATTAAAATTAAGCGATAGAAAAGCCTGTTGTTTTAATAATATTTACTTTAAGAATATTTTCTGCCTATATATATATATATATATATATATATATATATATATATATATATATATATATATATATATATATAGATAGATAGATAGATAGATAGATAGATATTAATTGAAATTAATGATGGCACCGAAGTAAATAAGCAAGGAACCTACCCAGACAGAAATTGAAATTAACTATGCAAGTCACAAATCAAAATATAATAATGTCAAAAACGTTGGAAGACATACTGAGACTAGCAAAATTAAAAATTGAATTGAGAAAGTGCAATATAAAGCTGATAACCGAAACGACTTCATAAATATGGAAGTAAAGATCACAGATGACAATGGTGATGTTCGAAAAAAAATCAAATGATAAGAGCAAACCATAAATATATTATATGGAGGAACGGAGTTACCAAGAAATAAACTGTGTTTGATCGTGTAATATGAAGTACTGAAAATTGATCGAATGGTGTAATACAAGAATTTAAAGATTTTCACAATGAAGGTTTAAAGACAGCTACTTAGAATTCAGCAATAAAAGCAGAAGAAAATGTCGCATAAGATGGAATAGAAGTTATCAAGAAATATTCAGTGGTAAAAAAAGGAAAATACAAACCATCACAGAAAACGTGAGGCCACTGTAAGTAAACGTATTTGGAATAATTCATGGCATTGATTGAACTTAATTATAAACGGGGAATAGCTCACCTATTGAAAAATGAATTACATGAGGTCAAAGACACTTATATACATATTTACACTTCCATATATATATAATAGTTGTATATATATATATATATATATATATATATATATATATATATATATATATATATATATCAACCATTCACCCTTGCATGGAGTATTGCTGCCATATATGGTCTGGAGCCTCTTCTGTTTGTCTCAAGTTCATTGATAAAATCAAAAGACGGCTATGCAATGTAATTAGTCCTGATCTGACATCTCGTCTGCAGTCGCTCTCTCACAAACGTGACATTGCCTTTCTCTGCCATTTTTTCAAATACTTTCACGGTAACTGCTCCGATAAGCTGCTTTCGCTGGTTCCCAGACATCATGAATTTAAGCCTTCAACGAGGCTGGCGTCTCGCTCTCACACTTTCACTGTCGAAATTGTTAAATGCAGCCGTCGCTTCTATTTCAATAGCTTCATATCTCGCACTTCTCGCCTGTGGAACTCCCTGCCTATTTCTTGTTTTGCTGATAGCTATAATCTCCAACTATTCAAATGTAATGTCAATCGACGTCTCCAGGTACCCTAAACTATCCTATAACCTTCTCTTCATCATTTCCTCTATCACTCTTCTTTGCTCTCGCTCCAACTCTCCGTAACGCCTTGCGTGCTAGTGGCTTCCCGCCTTGCTTGGGGTGGAATGCTTAATATATATTGTCTTCGGTCCTTACCTACAACTATAGGATGAACTATTCCTAACACTATGTATACTACGCCTCTCAAGAGACATCGAGTCGAGCCGATAGTAGTTCACTCCAAACCAGACTGACAGTCATACTAACACCTTCCACATCTTGTATTATTATTTCGTGTAATATACCTTCGTTATTTCTATTCTTGTGTTCGTGTTGTTCTTCCTTGGTCCTAACCTGGATCATAACACACACACACACACACACACACATATATATATATATATATATATATATATATATATGTGTGTGTGTGTGTATGTGTGTATATGTGTGTGTGTATGTGTGTGTATGTGTGTGTGTGTACAGTTCATAATCGTTCGAATCTGACCTGCATTTAAGACTTTATATATAGGCAATAGCAGCCCCAAAATTATGAAAATATTACTGTGTTTAGTTTCGCTACTGAAGTAACGATTTTTCAGTAAATAAAATTAGCAAAATGAGGTTAACCTGCCTGGTCATCTACCCGAAGTATTATAGAAAAGGCATCATTCATGTAACAAAGAAAACTGGCGAACTATATATTAATTTTCCAAGCATAGCTTAGATATGCCACAAGGCCGAAAGTACGGAGCACCTAGTGAAAAACACTCACTATTCATTTGCAAATGTTTTAGACAATCTTGCTAACCATTACACCACCTCGAGTTACCCACGGACAAGCTATATATATTCGCAAAAATACTGACACTGAAAACAGGCCAACACGTCATTGTCGAGTGTGATCAATATTTAAAGCGACGGAAAAAAATAATAGACGAGAAAAAAAATTGATTATTTTAGCCGCGTGATAAGGGCAACCGTTTTACATTAGGAGGACCATCGTGTGCATTTAATAGAATTGACGGGTTAAATGCTCAGGTTCATAAATTCTCCTGAAACTATTGTTCTAGAGGGAAAAATAATAAAACAGAAAATTCTAATTTCATGTTTGTTAACAAAATTGCAGGCTGTAAGTTTTATTTTGCTAACAATGAAGTAATGGTGGCGAGAAGTCGTTTGTATGATAGAAATTTAAATCTAAATATTTGAACGCATTCAATACTATATTTTAATTTTTTCGTTACTGACTATTTGTATATTATTGAGAGTTCGATTTTATATGAGAAACAATATAAACAATTTTAAAAGGTGGGAGGGTAAATGATTCAATAGAAGGAAGAATTGCGTAAATTGATTTACTTATATAATACTATTTCACAAATTTAATATTCATATATTATATATATATATATATATATATATATATATATATATATATATATATATATATATAATATAGAATACAAGACAATACAATATAAATATATGATAGCTGGATATTGAGGATACCCGTCTACTAGGGTGGCTAGTCAATCCCTACTGCGACACTTGCTCAGGCCCATTTTGTGATTGCTCATCACCCACAGAGCCCACTATGCTGAGCAGACCTTATATACAGTTCCTGGTGAAGAACGTTTTATCTAGCGCAGTCAACATTTTGGACAAAACCAGCACGCTCATACCCTCGGCCACGTGTACACACACACACACATACGCACACACACATAAAAACACACACACACACACACAGAGAGACATATATATATATATATATATATATATATATATATATATATATATATATTAAAAAGTAATAATCTTATAAGTATAAGAAATTGTACTCGTCCGGAAAACCTTCGGTGTCTTGATTTGCAAGTAATCAAAACAATACCAAAGGGGAAAAACAGGTATAAAAAAAGAAAGAACCAAGAACATGTACGTTAACCGAAAATAATCGTCTAACATGCAAGTGCAAAGCCCAAAGAAAAAAATCCCCGATACGAGTACGCAAAATAACTAAATAAAGTGCTCGATACAGTAAGTAGAGCAGATCTAGTTAAACCTAGAGAGCCAGTCAAACCTACCAAGGTTTCTCCTTCGCTTAGGTGAAACCTTGGTAGGTTTGTTGGCTCTCTAGGTTTAACTAACTAACTATATATATATATATATATATATATATATATATATATATATATATATATATATATACTCACACACACATATATATATATATATATACACACACACACACATATATATATATATATATACACACACACACACACACACACACACACACACACATATATATATATATATATATATATATATATATATATATATATAAACAAGTCATTCAAGCCACTAAGAATCAAGGAGTTACTGAGTGTTAGATAATATGAGAAAAACACGTAATTATTTATTGCTGACATATCAATATAATGGTCAGCGAAACAAGTCTATCGATCTCTCTTCGGAATCGGTATTTCGCCAGGATTATTCGTCTTCCGACTTTCCGAAACGGTATTTGCCACAATTTGAAGTTCTGCAAACACTAAATAAACTGATCACCAACAATATCAGTATCACAATAAAATAAAATTTGGTACTGATAATAAACGGAAAACACCAATACAATTCATTAATAATATGCTAAAAGTGAATATTTCTTGATTCACACAGGGAAGCCTGCCGAGAATTAATGGAAATTGATTCAAGCATCTAAGATTAAAGTCCGATTGTGATCTGCACAAAACATGAACATGTTTTCCCTATACGTTGCATTCTCGATTTTTTATTAGTTGTTCGAAGATAGCAGACCTGGAAGAAAAGAGACACTTGCAAAGACACTCAATCTGGTAATAGACGGAAAATACTCAGAAAGTCACCCTCTCCTTAAATGCAGTTGTTCTGCCTGTATATTCAGAGTCGCACCGGCAATTAAATGACAAACGAAACTTGTTTTGATGATAGACAGTTTATCCTTGCAAACAGATTTAAAAAAAATGACGAGAATATTGCACGTAGATTATCAGAATAATGGCATAGCTGAATACTGGCTATAGTTTTACTATTATGGAGACATCTATGATTTCGATTCATTTTAATACAAATATCCCCCAAAATTAGAAATCATTCATGACATATTTTTAAATATATAATACATAGAGAATCCTTAACTTAAAAAAAAAAAAAAAAAACTAATTTAAAATCTTAAATCTTA
Organism: Acanthosepion pharaonis; assembly: GCA_903632075.3. Classification (NCBI taxonomy): domain Eukaryota; kingdom Metazoa; phylum Mollusca; class Cephalopoda; order Sepiida; family Sepiidae; genus Acanthosepion; species Acanthosepion pharaonis. The sequence goes on from CAHIKZ030002666.1 coordinate 2,359,249, forward strand.
CTAGTTTCAAAAACCTAATACATAATAAACATATTCACCTATCATAATATGTCCGATATGCGTAAAAGATTACTATCTTTTTCATTATCCCTAAGTAGGAACGTTATCATGCATTAATGATATTACAGAGGGTTTTATGCATCCATTTACTGCATGAGGCGAATGAACGAGTGCTTCAGTTCTAAATTCTATTTTAAAACAAATCTAGCATATATTTCCTCCGTTAGAGAAATGCTTTAAAGATGAATAAGAAGTATCTTTCTTTTTTCATATAAAACCCTTTCAATGTATTCAGCTGAGTAACGTAATTATCGTTCGTACCATCTAAAAACATCCAGGGTATTATTTCGCAAATTTTCAGTATATCACCCGAAGATATCTTTTTTTGTGTGTTCTTCCTCATTGCCTATTTGGACATTGCAACAAATGTATCCGAGATTCGAAGAAATATATTAAAATTTTACACAACACAGATAATAATGTTTATTATGTTATTTTCTCTTTTACAAAGAAATACTATTCTATTAAACTTATATCTCTGTTCTCAATATTTTATTGAAAGCACTTCTAAGCCTTGATTGCTGTCAGACTGATAAACATAAAAATACTTTCAGATTAATAACAAGAACTTAAAAACTTATTTGGATATTTAAATGAATCCAAGCTGCATGATGTCAAATTATCAGATATCAAAATGCCTTCATGATTGCTTGAAACACTGGTGGCCGGAGAGAAGGAAAGACATCATTACATCTCAAGCAAAGGAACATGATTCAGTGATATGTTTCGTAATTTAGTAATGATTAAATGAATATACCGCATACGTAATAAACTGTTACTTCAACAGTATTCACAAGGCAATTCAAAATATCTCATTAGTTGTTCCAAGTTTTCATCTTTTTAAATTATAATCACGAACTTAAGAAGGTTTGGTTGAGATGTTGAATGTTTCTATATAGTCTCTTTTTCGCTTGCAGAGGTATGCAACAGATTTGAATGAATTCTATATTAACAAATGAAACAGGAATCTGAAAACGTAGATGTATATTTCAAAGTATTTGCGATTTTGCTAAACTTATTCAACCAAATATATTTTTTCCGTAATTAATGATTTTAGTCTATTATTCAATATTACATTTAAAAAAAAGTCTATCGGACTAAGAAACGTAAGAAATAGAAACAAAGAAAGTGACCAAATCGAAAACTAAATTTTAAAATAATGATGAATGAATATATTAAATGAATAAATAAGTCAATTGTTAGAATCTAAAAATCAAAATTGGAAAACAAGCAATATCAAACTAAATGAACCCGTTTACCATCATGATTCATTAAGCCCTTTGTTGTTCATCATAATGCAATCATAGAGTCTTATTCTTATATCTTCAGTCTTATTTTTAATCTGACTGGCAATCCTCTTCTAGTGAATTCTATAAACGTATTTTTACTTTTTTATTTTTAAGATTTCGGTAAGAAAGAGAATGATTGATTTAAAAAGTCATGATTTGAAATCAGGAAGTCAGTTATGTGCCATTCATGATACACGCGTAGGTGGTCATGTATCTTACAATACATGACTGACGAGGCACATTTTTCCAGCAGTAGGTTGCCATTTTTTCTGCGGTAGACCAGTTATCATCTAAGGCCATAGAACCTGGTCTATCCTGCCATTTTCCCATAGCAGGGGTTGGGGAGAAGAAGAGGATTCATACCTTTCCCAATGGTATTAGCAGGTAAGTGAATGTAATGGATTCGACTGGAATCCGAACTCGGCTCTCCGATTCCTCACTCCACGCCGCTATCCAGATTTAAAAGCTGAATATACTATTTACATTGTTCGGAGTGTTGTCCTCATCTTTATTGTCATATTCACGGCGTTACGCTCTGCTCTTCTTCAGGTCATAGCTGTTGAAATTTCGGTTCGAACCCTTTATTTTGTCCACCGGCGTAGATTGTTCTAGTTCGACTTACCACGCCTTTTCTGAATATCCCAGTTTCAGTTAATTCCCTTTAATAAACCAACTCTACGAGTTTTTTTTTTCATCTCTGCTGTGACCAGGTATTGAACTCACAGCTTTTTGGGTCAAGTCAATGGATTACTTCAGCCAACGCTTTTATCTACTGTTCCATGTTTCCGGAGTGTACAACGGCCGAAAGGTCGTGAATATGACAATAAAGATGAGGTCAACACTTCAAATAATGTAAATAATCTAAATAGAATACCTCAGCTCAGAAAATTACACAGATGTTAAAAGCTGAAATATTAAAAACAAATGTTAATTTTTATTAATTATTAATATTTCAAATTCTTTTGCACATTTTACCTTCAAATATTCTACGCAATTAGCTGATCTTTTATATCTATACAAAAATTATCCTTTTCTCCCTGTTAGCTGTTTATTTTCGTGACGCCTTTATAATTTGTAAAATCAAACTTTTCTCGGTGTCTTTTTCATCATCAAATAACGAGAGACTATCGTGTGATTTGCCAGCAAAATTATCCATAATTTGAGCTCTAAGGAACAAAGCAGATCGAAGTTTTTGCGAAATTCTATTTCGTCGGGGCAGGATCAATTCACTGCTGTGGGGCAGGGACGAGTGATCACAAGAAGTGCAGTCCGGCAATTTGGTCAGAAGTTGGGCAGGATTTGGAAGCCAGAGGATAATAGGAGGTTGTCAGAGTTAGCGAACAATGGCATTCACTCGGGAAGTGAGGGTTTGGGTGCAAGGTAGCCGTGAATATTTTGGCAAACTGAAGAGGGGTGGGGATCATGCCTTTTATGCAAGACGGAATGTATTGATTCAGATCCGGCCAACTGGTCGAAATGCCCGGCGGCCGAAGTCTGCAACAAGAAATTCAGAGCATTTCAAGCGTGCTTCTGCCAAAATGCCTGAAACACCGCCATATTACTTTCAAATTCTTCTCCCAATTTCTTGTGCACTTCTCTCTTAATTTTTTCCTTTTTTTTTCTTTTTACCTTTTGTTGTTTTCTTTGACATTCTTCCTGTACGTGTTCACTCTATTTTCTTTGTCCTCTTCTGTCTGTGTGTTATTTATTTCAATTTTTCTCTAACCTCCTACCCTATTATTTACTTTTACATTTTTTTTTCTTTCTTATTCCTCCCTTTTAAACATTACATTCATTTTCCTTTCATATTTTCTTCCTCATCTTTTGATCCTCATGCATCAGTTTCTTCGCGGCTTCCTTTTTCTCCTGGCTGCTTTCAGTGAACTTCCTGCCGATCTAGTTTCTCCAATTTCCATGTCTTCCATGCTTGTTTTAGTTACGCTTACTGACAATGAGAATCTTTGATTCATTTTGCCCAAGCAAAAAAAGATGGCACAATCTTCGCAACATTTGTTGATGCTTTATAGAATATTAATAATAGAAAATGTTCAAAACGTGTGAGAGCAATCTAAAAACTGATAAATAATTAAGAATTATGGGATACTGTTTCCTTCAGACAAAATTAACCTGAGAATAAAAGTTCATCTCTAAAGATTTTCAAGGAGATTAATACAACCAAAGAAAAGAACTTCTGCTTATTGAACTCTCACCATGTTTAATTCATTGTGTCGACTGCGTATTGATTCAATTCTTATGTTCTGTGAATCTGGCAAGTTGAAAATGCCTGCAGGTGAGTTGGATAAAATTCCGAACACATCAAATACAAGAGAACATTAACTTAAAAAAAATCCATTAAATTTACATGCGACATTTTTTAAAGAACGACAAGTCTATTTCTTTTCTGTCTTTCGAAACATGTGCTAAGATATATTTGATATGCAGTATATTTATTTATTTAATTATTTAGGTTTTACTTCTTCAAATTTATTATATAGCGAGTAGCGTGAAGAAATCCAATGTTATGAGCTTTGCAAAATGAAATATATATTGATTCTGATATTTAGTCAAATTATATTATCGTCATTGAATAAGAAATAAGATATTTAAATAAAGAATAGATATTTAAACTTTAATTTGGTTCCCGTATATATATATATTTTAAGCATTATGCCCCGAGCAAGGCGTGAAGTCACTAGGATGCAGGGGGTTGTAGAAGATTTGGAGTGAGAGTAGATAGGAGTGATAGAAGAAAGGATGAGGAGAAGGATAGTGGGTAGATCAAGGTAACTGGAGGTGTCGATTGACATTACATTTGAATAGTTGGAGATTATAGCTCTCAAGGAAACAGTAAGTGAGAAGGCTGTTCCACAGTCGAGAGCTATTGGAGTAGAAGAGACGGCTACATTTAAAAGTTTCTACAGTGAAAGTGTGAAAGCGGGATGCCAGCCTCGTAGATCGCTTGAATTTTGAAGTCTGGGAACCAGTGAAAGCAGCTCATCGCAGCAATTACCATGAACGTTTTTGTAAAAAAGACAGAGAGAGTCGACGGCGCGTCATATATATATATATATATATATATATATATATATATATATATATATATATAATGGATAGCGATTAGGCTGACGTGTAAGACTATTGCTGATAAGTAATGAGTTTATTGACTTGTACAGCTTGCACATCACCAAAACGACTGACAACAACAATTTTAAGAACCAAGGAGACCAGACGATCCATTCTATCACAGTTATAACTGGGGAGGGTGCTACGGAAGTGTTTTCTTTAGTCCTAGACTGGTTTCCAACCAAGATTGGAGAACACAGTCTGCCATACATATTTAACCCATGGGAAGAAGAGATTAGATGACTTCATAACGTTTCCAAAAGTATTTGTACCTAAATGCATATAAGTGACCGAAATTGGAACTCGGCTCTCCCTCTTTTTCTCTCACACACACACATACAAGCGCACTCATGTGCACAGATACGCACACGCACGCACATACGTATATGTATTTAAGCAATTATGTAATAGTCAATCATTCAAACATTTTCTGTTTTGTTAACTCAGACAGAACGGAGTAAATAACTAAAGAACATTAACGAAATTAATTTTTATTATCTGACAAATTTAAACATCCGTTATCAACAAAACTGGATAAATATCTCATACAGCCTTTGCATTATCCTCAGTTTAAAGTTTGAAAGAAACTTCGGTTCATGTGTTTTGACATTAAATAAAATTTTGTGTAACAAATCGCTATATTTTGTCAATATTTCAATAGTGTCTTCCAATATAATTGAAAAAGAAAACGATTACAAATCGTGTGATCGGTTTACATTATAAGAAATAAATCAACTGTTAAATTTGTTTAAATCTGTAAAGTCATATTTGACAATTCATTTTTGAAAACTGATCAAGTGGCGAAACATCAGATCTTTTGACTGCCTCACATTTCAATACATTTTCGTGATTATAGGTTTAGGACGTATGTGATTATATTTGACTTGTACACAATTTATATGCATCTACGTTGAACTTTTCCGTTGTAATGTTCATTTGTGGGTTTTATTATATTGCTTTTTCTTTGTTTTTTACTTGGCACTTTTGAGCTTCTGAGGTTACGTTTTTATAGTTTCTCTCTGCGGTAATCACGCTTTCAAACGTCTATATTCTCAAGTGAGACAAGTTGACAGAATGAAAAAACGGCTCAATGCACCGGTGGACACAAATCTCTGTATTTATCGTTTAGGCTTTTCTTTAAAAAAATATTGAACAAAGTTATTTTGGTGATGCTGTGAGTATTCATAGAATAAGTGCTGACATCCATTGTAAAGCAAGAATCATGGTACACTTTGAGGTAATGTTCTCTTCCCAATAGAACGGAGATTTTGCTTTAATAGAAACAGTGTAAGTCAGGTTAAACAAAGGATTTCAAAAATGTAAAATTAATGAGTACAATAGTGCTGCGCTGAAGCCACTGGCAATAATAATAATAATAATAATAATAATAATAATAATAATGATAATTGCCATTTCTAACCTTAGGTCCCTGGGCGGGACCCGGAAAGAAATGTGTAAACGCCAGAAATCAAAGAAAAAAAAATATGATAATAATAATAATAATAATAATAATAATAAAGAACTATCAAAAATGAATCTACCCACATACATAAGAAGTTCCTGACATATGTGCACCACTGAAGCATAAAAACACAAGAAGCATAAAAATCGAAATCACTGAAAGATGATATGAACATCCAAAATAACGATGCAACTATCCTCTGGGACATGCCAATTCAAACTGACAGGGGAAAAAAAGCCAACAGACCTGATATTATCATGAAAGACAAGAAATTCAGGAAGTGTATGTTTATTGACATAGCAGTACCATCTGAGAGAAAAACTCCCATGAAAATTATCGAGAAATTGTCCAAATTTCAGCACATTCTTGTAAATATCCGGAGATCGAGATTAGCAAGATGTGGAGAATGAAAACTGAGACATTAACAACAATAATCGGAGCTCCAGGCCTCGTGAGAAAAGAAATGGAGAATTTTACTAATAGTATCCCAGGTAACATCAACATACAAGTTTACCAGAAGATCGCCTTACAAGGAAAACCACATGATGAAAATTGCTATCAATTAAATGACAATTCTTTAGAGCCTAAGGACTATAGTTCAGCCCTGACTGTACAGGATACAAAGCAGGAATCATAATATACAAATAATAATAATAATAATAATAATAATAATAATAATAATAATAATAATAATAATGATAATAAACTATGAAAATAGAAGGATCTTGCAATTGAAATCTCAAAAATGGAACATATGAGAACATCAAAAATTCCAGTTGTAGTTGGATCCCTCGGATTGATTTGAAAAGATTCCAGTAGACTCATTGAAGGGATTCCTGGAAGCCCATGTCTCAAAGAAATACAAAACATTGTTCTCACGAGTACAGGCCGCAAATACGAAGGACTTTATCTATGTAAAATGGTAAAATGTGGGTGATTTCTTTTCAAAATTGCACAGTGGAAAATGTCATGATGTCATTTTTTACCTTAGATTTGTGGTTGGGAACCAGAAATCAAAGGAAATATAACAACAATTATAATATATCTACTAAAGCAACTTTCGGAAAGATTTTCTGTATTTCAAATTATAAAAAGAAACCATGTTAATCATTGACAGAGACAAGACTTGTGATTGTTACTCTTTTGCTAAATTAAAGATCAAGATGATAAGCAAACAATAAATACTTTTTACTCATTAACTAACCAAACTTATGTAATACTAATATTACCAACAGATATACACTGCAACGAAAAAGGATGAAAGAAGATTTATGAAATCAGCTCAATGTCGACTAGAAAAATACAATAAAGACACATGTCATTCTTGTAATTACGTATCCAATACGATTTCTGTAAAGGAAAACGTCGATGTAACGATATAGCGGTATAAGAAAGCAATAATATATTCATGTGTTAGAGCTGACGATCATACAATGTCTTTAGAAACATGTCTCTTGCTCACGGCATTTTATTTGCATGAGAACCAGGTAAAATTTACGACAGTGGAATAGTCTCTAAATATGGATGTATTATCTGCTCTAGGGTTCTAAACAGTATCGTATTTCTGCGATGCTTTTGATCAAATCATTTTGCAAAGTAGAAAAGGAAAATATATATATATATATATATATATATATATATATATATATATATATATATATATATATATATATAGTTTTAAGGTGTGCTATATTTATGGGATAAAGTGCTCAATATCAGGGATAGAGCGTATGTAAATATAAATATAAAAATGAATACTGAAGTCAACACCCAGAGGGGACAGACTGTTTCATGCTAGACGCAATCAGGACGCTTGTGTCTAGCATGAAGTAACCTGTCGCCTCTGAGTGCTGACTTGTTCCAAGTTATATATATATATATATATATATATATATATATATATATATATATATATATATAATAAATAAAGTAATTATTAAATGTAAAATGGAAGAAAAACAAAAAGGAAAATGCACAAGTTTTTAGCGAATTAAACAATTGTATTTTAGCCTTTATATTTTTATATTGAGCAAAAATCAAAACATCTTCTACAACAGAGTCACGTGTTGTTCTACTAATGCTAAAGTTGCATTCTTACACGCTAATGCAAAAAAAAATCCCAAAGTGAAAATTTATGAATAATACGGAAAAAAAAGCCATTTTTGAATGAATTTAAGGAAACATGTCATGTTCCAGTATTGAATAAATCAATATGACTTACTTTGGAAGAAACAAAAGAAAATTAAGTAAAAGGTTTATAAAGTAGACCCAAATTGACTGCATTCATATGATATTTCATAAAAACATAAATCCAAACTTTCTATGTTATGTAAATGTAACTGATAAAAGAGTTATATGAAGACGATAAAGAAGCACGCCTGTTTATAGCGAAAACCATTTACGTAACATTAAACATATCTACCAAGAAACATATTAGGTGAATCTACATTTCTTATGTCTCCTTGTTAATCCTTACATATACAGATTTTATGCAGTAAATAAATGGTAAACTTTACTCAAATCCAGACGTAATTGTTTGCGTGATGGTGTTACCAGCAATGGTTTATGTACATTCACTGATGGAATTATGACATGCAAATTTCACATGTAATAATTCCATCAATGAAATTTATATAAATATGGTGGACCATTACTTTGTTCAGCAAAAAACCTGAAGGAGATTTAATATGATACTACTTCTACAGAATGTCCTAACAACTCAGTCGCATCATGGAAGACAAGTATTCCATAGAAAATCATTAAATCATTAAACCGTTGTATTTGTATAAAAGGAATTCCAGTAACTCCTTACATCCCACATCTCTATTTTTATTTTGGGTATTCAAACTATATTACAATTTACAACAAAACGCCTAAATATATCAATATTTTTTATAAAATTGAAGCAGGTTCAATACCGCCTGGAAAGTTAGAAATGTTATGAGAGATTGTTTACCTAAGTTCTTGCTCACACCTACTAGAATCCTGTCATCTAGTGATGAAACCTCTTATCAAGTTTATATCGGGTTGCAGAGAAATGTAGTCGCGTCTTTACCCGGGACATTAATTAGGGGTTAACTTAAGTAGACATGGAAATGCTGTGTCATGCAACTGCGTTTTGCATACGTACGAATCCATACAGTTTAACTTAATTTTACACCTTTACCATTTAGTATTTTGAATCTCCCTCGTCTCAGAAGTGAATATCTAGGTGCACGTGTTTACTCGGAAATAAATTATCTCAAATGTTTGTGTAAAGTTATGCACTTAACTGCAGAGAAAAAACAACGAGACTAAATCATTCATACAAAAAAAATAATCTTTATTCATTTCTGGACTCCATCCAAATAATCTCGACCTTTTGGGTTGTGATTTTACAGGAACTTTCTTCTAGTGTTCGATATTTACGTGAACATAATATAGACATTTTTTCCGGTTTGCAAGGCAAGCGATTATATAACATCTTCACAGTCTGTTGCTATTTTTGTATAACCTTAATTTCAGCGGATTTGACTTGTTGCTTTCTGTCAACACAGCGATCGACATAGTTTAAGGCCCAATTTTTCACATGATGTCTACGTGATCATTCTCTTATTCAGCCTTACGGGATTCCTAAACCTGTTGATACTTTTGTACGACACCAAGTGCGATGCTTACTTTGGTATCTGTTAGGATGAGCCTAGTAATTACTGGAGTCACTACACATCACCTCTTCCTAGATCAGACTTATATCAAATTCGATTTAGATATCTGATATTTTCTGGTGTGAGTGATATTAGATAAAAATAGTTGTGGCAAAACAAAAATCGAGGAGATAAATTCAATTAATTATTGAGTAATTTCTTTCTTTTCTGAAAAAACGCGGCAATGCATTCTTTTTCTCTCTAAAACTGGAACTGCACCAAAATCACAGCTAATTTTAACTTCACAGGAAATTTCGAACTTACACTTTCGTTGTTAAGCGATACTGAGACGATGATTTTCTTTATTACATATATTTTCATATTAGCTTTGATTGAAGTCTTGTCCGTTATATATCTGATATTTTTTATGAAAGTTTTTTTATAGTAATTTTTTATTTGTTATTTGAAAAAAAATCTTTGTATCAAAATGTTGATCTCGAAAGAGATATGTATTAACAAATTAAAAGCTCCATGCAATATTTTATAACATAATTTATTACTTAAGATCGGGTGAATTACCCCGTCTCTTGCAACTACTTCTGATTCTACTGTCTGTTACAGAGATAGACATCTTTTAATAGTGATAGCAACTCTAAAACTTTTTTGTCTTTTAATCATTTCATCACCAGCAAAACGATAATGTCATTAAGATAATGTGGATTACTGGGATTGGAAGAAAATGAGAAGACTGGGAGTGAGAAGTAAAGACCATAAAAATCAGGATTCAGGAAGACAGAAGATGGCGATTAAAGATGAATTTACTTTTTTGAAAATGCAGGCAAGAAAGAAATTGGAAGTGAATTCTACAGGCGAGAAAAGAAAAGAAACTGGAATAGAAGTTACGGTTTTACGTAATTATTTCAGCACTAAAACAATAGGAACAAGTTGCCAAATTTAATAGTACGTTTATATTCGTGCAGTCGAGGCAGAGCACATTAGAACGATTTCGATGAAAATGTTTATAGAAAAGGCAGAGGTAATCATCATTACGACCTTTGGTAAATTGACTGGCATCGAGATGGCATGTTTCTGTCCAATATTATTCCATACATCTGAACTAGGTCAGAGAGAGAGAGAGAGAGAGAGAGAGAGAGAGAGAGAGAGAGAGAGAGAGAAAGAGAGAGAATGTATTCCGAAATTTTGTGATAAAATATTTGCTCAGGTCCACACATCTCTTGCCATAGATTGCAGTAGAACCTGATCAAAAAGATTTGAATCCAAATTTCTTTAATGATATGACAACAGAAAATAATACTTTCATATTTTCATTTTACTTTTCGATAACTGCTAATATTATTCAGGAAAACGAATGTCGTGACCACGGTTTGTATTCAGAGGATCTCTTTCCTGACGAACCGGAAAAGCCCAACATTTATGTTGCATATGAAGAGCAGTTATGGTGAATAGTTTTACACGCAATAATATACATTTACTTTGGTATCTCCACTAATTCGTTATACGTAAGGATTAAAATGAATTTTCAAAAATGAATTTTCAAAAATGAATTTTCAAAAATGAAAAGGCTTTCTTGAAGCTTTACAATATTTAAAAAAAAAAAGCAAATTTTCAGCAAGAGGAGGACCCCGATTTTGAAAAAAAATCGATGAATTAAATTCATCAAAGAATTCTGCTTTTGACTAATATAGTCAATGAAAAATTATCATGTTGAATTTGTCAAGTTAGCGTAAAATTAAGTACGTTGGTGTGTAACATATTAAAAAATATATATTTTTACCAAGACTCTCGAAAAAATAAAATTGATTGCTTTTCTTTGTGCATAAATGCTGCAAATTTAATTAAAATCCAACAATTATTTGATTTTTGCAAGAATTTCCAAATTATTGTGTCTATCACCGAAAAAGAGGCTAAAATTTATTATGGTAAAAGTTAGAACAAACGATGCTGGAAGAAAAACGAGTTTTTAATAAAAATGTTGAATATTAAAAAGTGAAACAGTTAATTAAATAATCAAAAAATATTTAGATTCTTCAATATTTTGACAATAAAACTAGGTTGTTTTCAATGGGTGTGGAGTAAGTTTTCATCAGGTATGTTGATTTGTTAGCGAATTAGTGGAGTTACATTCTCTAATACCATCTCAGTATATATATATATATATATATATATATATATATATATATATAGAGAGAGAGAGAGAGAGAGAGAGAGCGAGAGAGAGAGATCGAGAGAGAGAATGAGAGCGAGAGAGAGAGAATGAGAGCGAGAGAGAGAGTTCCTTAAAGAAGATAAAAGTGAATAAATAACATTATTGTCATTAGGTCACCTACTTAATTTAAGCAGAATTGCGTAAATTATACACTTGTTTATTTTAATGTGAATGCGTGCAGATGCTACGAAGCTTAAATGTTCCATTGGTAGTTCGATACAACAGAAGACTTGCAAGGAAAAGGGAGTTCTTCGTCTGTAGGGAAAGTGTCGTCATGTTAGCATGAATTGTCCGTCGGTGCACCACAACCTCAACAGTAAATGCTGTTAGAAAAATAAAATCGGATCCCCCCCTAAACACTGTCTGTTGTTATCTTTGCTCTGTCCAACTAAATCTTTTCCCGACTTCATCCCTTTTTGAATTAATCAGCGCGTTATTTACATCAGATTGGGACCAATAAAATGTAGAATGTCATTGGAATGTAAAGGGTGTTGACAAAACGGCAATACATGAATATAATGTCATTCATTCACGGGTGCAAAGGACAAGACACTTCTGAAGCATTTGTCTTATTACAGCTGTTTCATTTAGCGGTCATTAAATGGCTCCGATAACAATATCTGATAAAAGAGAAGAAATTGCTGAATAAAATGAAACTTGTTGAAATTGTTGTAAAATCGATAACGGAAATCTGAAAAGAAAATTAAAAGAGCATAAAACAAAAATATATTAAAAGTGACATCGACTTATAGGTGATAAAATATTGATCGACACACACACACACACACACACACACATATATATATATATATGTATATATATATATATATATATCTTAAGTGATTAATCGACACACTGACGCACGAAAATTGTAGGAAAAGCATTTCGAGTCATCATGTTTGTTTTGTTTATCTTTGTCTATCGGATTGTTTGAGTATCATAGATTTTTTTCCCTATCATTTATCATTCAAATATTTTTAACAACATTTCTCTATCATTTTATTATTTTCTCATTTTCTCATTTATTAATTGTAAAATATGTAACGTAACATTTTATAGACAAGGACGTATTTTCAAATTTGTAACAAATTCTTGCCGTGCAATCTAAGAAACATAGAGGAATGTTTTGTTTAATTTATCTTTGCCCTTTCCGATAGTATTATGATAAAAGAAACAGCATTTCTTCTTTCAGTCTATTAAATAAAATAAATACACAATTTTTGTTTGATTTCTTATTGAATTTCGCTACGAGATGTCTTTCTACTAAATGTGTTGTATATTTTCTTTTTCTATTATGACTATTCTCTTTTCATATTATATACAGCCTGTCGTGAAACCTTTTTCTTTCCTAGTATTTCTTTTTATCTTTCTATGCATGCCTGCTATTTCTACTTTGGAGATTTTTAAAAATCTCCTTAAAGTTCCCATTATGCTATTTGCTCTCTTGCATTTATTTCTAATGTTTTTACTTAAGATCCTGTATTCTGTGTATTTCCCTAGAGTCATCTGTCATCCATCTTTCATTAGCTCAAGAATTCTAACTGTCATGCCCTTCCCCTGGGACGACTTCATTTGCCGTTTTCCCTAGTGCCTCACGTAAAGTTGTCCGCTTTGAATTATCTATAGCATCTAAACTTTTAGATTTAGTCTAACTACATATTCTTATTTATTTACCATATTCGTGCGTGGTTATAGCATTCCACATCTTCCTATTTGTAAACAGAGTCGTTCTAGAGTAATTTTAGAAGTGTAGTGTTGGTTTAATTTATCTTTTAATCTTCAAATTAGTTTATATACGCCTGTGAAGCGGTCGCTCCCGCAGTCAGCGCTTATAGATATATTTCAAGTTCTGGAAAGCATTTCTAATTTTTTTGGTAATTCTTAGGCAGTCTGTTTTTTTTAATTCTACACCTGTATTTACTTTTTCTGCAAGCGTCTTGATGTTCCTTAAAGAAGTTCTTCGTTATTTCTCAACTATTCGCTATGCACATGAGTCGAAATCAGAGATCTGAGTTCGAATTCCAAGCGAGTTCATTACGTTCACCTACACGCATATAACCTTGAAAATGTACGAATCCATCTCCTGCTCTAATATATAGGTTAAATAGTAGGACTTGTATAGGAAAAATTCATTGTTATTATAAAACGAAATTGTTAATAAAATATTCATTTGCAAAAAATATTCTTAAAATCAAAAATAAGTTTCGGCTTTAAAACGTTCCACAAAAGTAAACAATTCATTCAGCTAAAGAAAATTATCGCTATGCAATTTTTTTCACGTCAGTTATGAAGTTCAAATACATATTTGCTGAATAGCAGGTCCCCCAAGATGATAAACATTTCTTAGTATTTCCACTAGAATGTGGTAGTATCTATTGCCTATTCCACATTATCTATTTCTTGTTCTGTGATTTGTGCATAGAAGAAGTGATTATACTCAGGCTCCATATTGGAAACACGACCGTAATCTATTCTTATATCTTAAAAAAAGAAAGGTCCTCCGCTATGTGTGGCATGCCACGAGCCAATCACCATAGAAAACACATACTATCAAACGGAAGTAATTTTAATCTAACCCGCTTTAAATACTACCAACTAAAAAAATAACATAAAAGAATGTTTGCAAAATATGGATACATTTTACATACTTCCGTTCGTAAGAGAAATTAAAAATGATTTCAAAAATATAATAAAAATCAAATTAAACATAAAAAACAGCTGTTTTACTATTTAAACTAAAAACTTTTGACTGTATAAATGAAAACATTTGACTGTATAAATACCAGTCTTTATTTAAAAACAGTAAATGTCAGCATTAAATGACCCAATGTTTTGATATGCCGTAAACCAAACCAAAGCAAACTGTTTTGCAACGTAGGTGCGTATTCTATTATTATGGATATATTCCAAGGCCTGCCTTTCAATGTCACTGGAGGAAATCGGTTCCACAGTTGCCAGTATTCAAGAAGCCATTTCTCATTGTCTTTATATAATATTCGCCCCAACAAGCTGACTTTAGAAAAGATAAGCGTTTGCCAGTTGCATGTGAATCTTTGACGTGTCTTCTTTTATTCATTTTTATTTTTCATGAGTCGTTGGGAAGAATATATTTGGCCATTAATTTATTGACTTAATTTGAATAGAATATTTTTATTAGAGATGAAGTGATGGTATTGTGAATTTATTTATCAAAAACAGACTTGTGAGTGAAAATGTGTCTCTTTATAGGCGTCAACATAAATGTTAATTCTGCCTTGAAAAAAGAAGCAGTAAATAAATACAATGAAAATTAATTACGATATTTGTATCAAGATTTGGCGAGAAAATCAGGAAAATATCTGGAAAATGGTTGAGTGAGGGTGTGAGTTAAATGAAAGCCAGCATACGAATACAAAGGGAGTAAAAATCGATAACCTAATCGATAAAGTATTTCTGCTCCAGTTGTGTCCAGGAAGACTTGCCAGTGAACAAGTGAGGTAATTGTGTGTGGTTTAGTCTAGTGTGGACTGACAAAATGATGAAACGACTGGCTAGACCCGGAGTTACTTACTTAATTACTTGATAGCAAGACCGCTCTCTTTTACGCTTCTTCTTCTAAGACTTTGATAAATTGAATCGTAATCTTGTGTCATGTAAGGGTCAGTTGCTCTGATCAGAGTTAAGATGGCTGACATTGCACTAGGGACGGAAGAGAACACAATCGCCTGCTTCCCTTCTTTGCAAACAGTTCGTTATATTTGTTCCTTTTTCATTTTTTTTCTTTTTTTTGTCTTTGTTATCGAACTATTTTCTTTAATTGTTATTCTATATTTCTTTCCTATAGCCTCTTTTCATCTTTCCATTCATTCGTTTTTTCTTACTTCCTCGATGAATTTATTTTAATTCTGTTCACATTTTCTCCTATTAATCATGCATTTGTCCTGTACTTTTATTCAATTTCATTTCTTTTCTCTTTCTTTCTTTCTTTTTTTCTTTCTTTATAGATCCTTGATTGAGTTTTTCTTTCAATTAAACCAAGTAAATTCGTTTATATAATATTCGTACAGATTAATTTAACAAAGCCTAAATATACTTCGTTTCTATACAGTCATATCCCTTTCAATTACTACCACAACTGAGGTATTTCTTTTGCTTTCATTGCACTCTTCTTACGATAATTTAAACACATATACGCATAAACGTATGAAGACGCACACACATACTCGGACACATGCATAACGATAATTATATAGAATGCTGTGCGAAAGTAAGTAAAACCCTAAAATAATATTTTAAATGATTTTCTCTTTTTTCACGATGATTAACAAATCTTAATTAATCTATATATTCGTTAACAAAAACCTTTATTAAATCAATTATAACTACTTACAAATTTTTTTATCAAGCTAGAATATAAATATTAATTAAAGCTTAAGATATGCAAAAGTAAGTGAACCCTTAAAATTACAATATATTTTTGTTTTACACGGTTACCAGTGGAAGTCATTTTTTGTGCATATGTAAAAGTCAAAATTACACAGTACATTTTTGTATATACTGCAATTAATCAATATAAAATATTGTGTATACAAAAGTGTGCAGTTAGAAATGAATTTTAAAAGTATATATATTCAAAATCAAAAGAAATTCCCGAATGTTTAAAAATGGCAGATTTGAAACCTATAATGATGGAGCTATCAAAACTACTTGGAGTGCATTTCTCTACCGTGCAACACATTATTTATAAATGGAAGGCCTTTGATATGATGACATCAAAAACAAGAAGTGGCTGTCCTCGCGAAAAAAATATCAGCCAAATCAAGTAGACATCTTGTTAGTCAAGTCCAGACAAATCTTTCTGTGATTTTTGCGGTCTTCCACTACTCACTGGCCAAGTTGAAATCAATGTGAATACCATGTACAGTGTGAATGAAGTCTGAATAATGCCGATTTTCATAGCAGAAAGTCTAGAAAAAACAACTGCTTACGAAATAACACAAGCATGCTCACCCCAACTATGTCAAAGCTCATATTAAAAAGTTAGAAACATTCTAGCAAAAGTTTTTCTTGTCGGATGACCAAAATGGACCTTTTTGAAATGAATAATAAGTGTTGTATCTTGTGGTATGCTAATACAACTTTTGAGGAGAAGACTATAATACCAACCATTAAACATGGCGGTGACAGCATTAATATCTTGGGGTGATTTACAGCAGCTGGAATAGGTAATATGCATTGATGGCACAATGGACTCTGCAAGATACCAAGCAATTTTGAACGAAAGTGTCTTGTCATCAGTTCAAAAGTTGTGTTAAGATTGGGGCTGGAACTTCCATCAGGACAGTGATATGAATTATCAAAGTAAATTCACAAAAGAATAGGTTCATAAAAAGAAATTTCAAGACTTGGAACGACCTACGCAAAATCCTGATCTAAACTCGATTGAAAATCTGTAATTTAAGTGAAAGAAGGCAGTGCATGCAAGAAATCCATGTAATATTCAGCAATTGTGCGAGTTTGTCAAGAAGAATGGTCAAAAATCGGCACTGACAACTCCGAGAAAATTCCTAAAAATTATAGAAAAAAGACCTGTTGACATTGTTATCTCAAAAAGAGCAGTTAACAAATATGAAATGTAAGCATTCACTTAGTTTTGAACATCTTAATTTTTAATTAATATTTTTGTTCCAGCTTGAAAAAAAAATGAAAGTGGTTGTAATTGATTTAGTAAACTTTTTTTTTAATTAATATATAGTTTATTTAAGTGGTGTTGCAAATCTGGACAAAAAAGACAATTATTTTAAATATTATGTCAGGGGTTCACTTACTTTTGCACAGTTGCATATTGCTTCATTCATTATAAACCATTGAGGAGAGAAAGAAAGAGAGAGAGAAAAAGAGAGTGAGCAGCAAATTTGCCTTTCACTAATTTTTGTTTTCCTGATGCTAACACAAACAACTCTTTCTCTCTATATATCTTTTCCTCCTTGTTTCCTGTTTAACATTGGGTTTCCAGTTTCTATAAAATTCTGCTTCAACTCTAGACTTCTAACTGCTCCGACTAAAACTCTGAACATTATCTACTATTTATTTCCTTTTTTACCTCAATAGCAGTAGTTAGGTTTGCCTATCATCCGGTGAACACACATCTTCCGTATTTTGAAAAGGAATTGAGGTTTATCCACCTATTTTCAGGATTTGATTTCTGGCTCTTTCTAACGCTTTTACTTCTTTTTCCCTTTCGTCTACTTCTTGCATCTTGATAACATTATCACTTTCGCGTGGTTACTCATGCTCTGTAAACCTCTACCTTGAGTGTCTCATTTGTGTTATACTGATAGAAAGTAACGAGTAACAAACAAATTTAAATAAAAAATAGACGAAAAAGGAAATGAGATACAACTAAATATGTCAAACAATAAGTAAAATGAATATTTCTCAATAGATGAGTCGTATATATTTATTCAATGTTACATAAAAACGTGGAATATGATATCCTTTATATGAGTAACAAAACAGACAAGTTTTATTAAATACAACTGACAATGTTTCTCTGTCTAATTTTTAAGTATTTACCAATTTTTGTATAAGGTGTTTCTATAAGTTTATCACTTCTAAGGATTTGGATGCAGAAGTGAGGTCCGATCATTGTGTCATAAATTCTCAATAAGCTTTAATTGAAGGAGGTGCGGGGTCACTGGCATACATGAAACTAGGGTCACGCGCCCACGATAGGTGTTTACGTTATTACTCCTGAGAGGACAAATTAAAATTTGACAAATGATGCTTGTGTACAACATTATACTGCCACAACCGGCACCCTACATATCCTACTGACATGGAGGACAGATTGTATCATGTGGCCTTCTGCGAACAGCAGCGCGCCAAATTAGTTATGATGCTGACTTATTTGACCAGGTATCACAGTGTTTTCACAGTTCAATGTAGATATTCTCAAGCACAATTGAGACTCATTAACCGATGCCGTGATTTTTATAATAGGTAATTTTGATTGACGAGTGCTGTCTGCGCTGCACTGCGCACATGGGGTGAATATGGGATTTGATGTAATATTCTTCTCCGTCATGTGGTTAGTAGCTCGTGGCCCGTTTGTTGCCTCACCTCTGGACGCTTGACCTTTTACTGCTAATATCTACTCAGTGATATATGTGGAACCCCGTTAAAAATTGTAAAAATTCAATCGATTTAATATAACTAAACATCCCAATTAACTCATTTTGTGCAGAAAGTAGGCTCCTGATTTGAATTTACACATTCGCATTTATTAACCAATCAGCGACGTTATATAAAACGCTCTTAAGGCTTTGAAATTTCAGACAAGGAAATTTATTGTCTGCTACGAAATTTGCGAGATCACTCCAGAAAATGGTCAAAAAAACTTTACCTCCTAAAAATAACTTTTAGATTCTTGAAGCCTATAAACTTTCTATAAATATTCGCTGAGTAAATTTACAAAGTTTAGTTTTCATTTTTTTCCCTAAAACTTTGACCAGGGTTCGTTGTCTTTGAAAATAAAGTGAATTCTCACACGTTTCGTATGATTAATTACTTAAACTTTCACATATTTTATAGAATGACTTCTTCCACGGGATTTTAGAGTAAACTAAGTACACGTTAAAAGATACGAACAGAAATTTGTAAAGAAAATGTTTCTAATAGTCGGAAAACGAAATAGGAATTTCTAATCAAGTTCGATCAAAAGGCAGACACATCTTATATTGTGAACAGCATGAAAATAAAGAACTGAAAATGTCTTTGGCAAACGAAGCTTAGCGTCAAGGAAACTATTGAAGAGAAAAATCTATTAATCCAACTTTTCAGTTGGAAACTAATTGTCTTTCCCGCAAAAATTAAGTTCTTATATTTATCAGTGAATGCTAGGATTTGTGAGTGAATACGAGACGCGATATCGTTCACGATGCAGGGTATGAATTCCTTTTAGTTAAAATGACACCATTCTAATTTAACACAAAGATAGTGTGAATTCATGGGATGTTAATATCTCTTAAGCTGAATGTTATACGACATGTAGGTTTGTTGAATTACTGGCAATAATCTTGGGAGTTGGAAATATCGAAGTTCAATGCCTCTTTTCCCAAAAGACAGTCATTGTATGAATTAAATTCCTTGGTCCTTAATTAATAACAATTATGACGAATCAATAAATTAAGGAATTAGTATATGAAAGCAAGATCAAAGCTGTGTTGATTTAAGTTCGTTATCACTAGCTCACTTCAGATAAAAGCGAACCAAGCGCTGTAAATGTCAACATGAACAGCAGTTTCCGAAGTGCTTTTTGCTGCCAGTCACACAGCTTATTTCATTCTTGTACGACATGCAGCGATGAGTCATGGAAGTGAAATCTTTCCAAGAGCCCTCACGTAGAGACATTCCTCCAGAGTGGTCTCTATTTAACCAATTATATCCCCTCCTTCCTAGCGTAGAACGGAATCACACACTTGTCGCTCTATTACACTAGTAACCATCAACAGACTTTTTTTGAGTCATGGAGAATCAAACCTCCTTTTAACTTTTTCTTTCTTTCTTTCTTTCTTTCTTTCTTTCTTTCTTTCTCTTGCTCACATGAAGCTTTACATTAAATATCTATCTTCACCTTTCTTTCTTTCCTTCTTTTAATTCTTTCTTTCTTTTGCACTCATAAAGGTTTACTTTAAGCAACTCTCTTTATCTATTTGTATTTCTTTCTTTCCTTCTTTCTTTTCATCTACCTTTCTTTTGCTCTCATACTCTATTTATCTTGCTTTAAGTTTTTCAATTTTTCATGATATTTTCCTTTTACTCCCACATGAAAAAAAAATTGGTAATTATTGTAAGGCATATTTCCAAAACCTAACTAAAAATAACCAATTCTAGAACAGAATAAAAACTTCCGTAAGAAACAAGTATTAGAAATTATTATTTTGCTATTTAGATTTTTTTTTACCCTGTCTTTATGTAAACAAGTAATATACCTACTTTGAGATTCAAAAAGAAAATAACAAGGATTAAATTCAATTGACTTTCAATCTGCTCTTATCTAATTTTTTTATCAACTTTCATTTGCATCCATTTATATCTGGTCAAATCTTTCACTCTCTCTCTCTCTCTCTCTCTCTCTCTCTCTCTCTCTCTCTCTCTCTCTCTGTATTAGTCTATAATCTGAATGCCAACATTTTCTCCTTTCCCATGTCTGCAATGATCTCGTAATTTTGACAATTTTTTTATTATCTGCTGTCTAATCTATTTTAAATTAGCTTTACTTTTCTTCATATAATTGAATCCCTTCATTGAAATATATTTCATTTATAAACCTCAAGAGATGTAATTATCTAAATTTCTAACCATATATATTCATATCAATATCTGCAGTTTTCCCTCGAAATCGAAATGAGAGGACATTGTTCATATGCAATTGTATTTTATTAAGTAAAACTTGTTACATCTTTGAGTTTCATGAACGTAACAATTGTCAGGAACGGATTGAAAAATGATCATTATAGCTATTTCCTCCTCCAGACAAAGTCTAAAGGCTTGGGATTTATTGTTGTAGGCTGTTTTTCATATTACTGTTGTGATTTGTTTTTTGTGTTTTAATGTCTCATATATGTTTAGAAAGCGTTGTGCTGTTTGCGTATTTACTATTCGTAAAGGATGTTTTGTACGTATAATTTCTCAAACTTCTACACATAATGTACGATGGACCACCATATAGAAATAGTCGAGTAAAAACATAACACACATAGCTTGACGATGGTTTTAAGCATGAAACAGACTGTCGAATCTGGATGTCGACCTCAATGACTACTTTTTTATTTACATATATTCTATCCTATATTAATCACTTTAACCCATAAATATAGCATACCTTAAAACTATATTTTTGTCATATATATATATATATATATATATATATATATATATATATATATATATATATATATGTATATGTATATATATATATATATATATATATATATATATATATATATATATATATATATAAATTTAGAGAGCCAGACAAATCTGCCAATGTTTCCCCTAAGCGGATTGTCAGGGAAAGCTGGCTTTCCTAACGATCCGCTTAGGTGAAACATTGGTAGGTTTGTCTGGCTCTCTAGGTTTGACTACGTCTGCTCTACTTGTGTATTGAGCACTTTAAGTTAGTTGATTACTCGTATCGGGATTTTTTTCTTTGGCCTTTGTACCTAGATGTTGTACAATTATTTTCGACAGACGTTCATGTCCATAGCTCTTTCTTTTTTTAAAACCTTTTTTTCCTTCCAGATTGATTTGACCATTAGCAAATCAAGAAACCGAAGTTTTTTCCGAGACGAGTGTAGTTACCTATATATATATATATATATATATATATATATATATATATATATATGTGTGTGTGTGTGTGTGTGTGTGTGTGTGTGTGTGTGTGTGTGTGTGTATATATAATAAAAGGCTCACTCACTAATATTCCATGATAATAATTTATTACATTGGAATCGTAATCACGATCTAATTCATCAGACCTACACATTCAAAAACCTTTTTGAACTTGTAGGTTTGATGAATTGGATCGTGATTACGATTCCAATGTAATAAATTATAACCATGGAATATATGTGTTTGAGCCTTCTATATTGTATTTTACTCCGTGCCTGAACATTGAGTTCTACCTGGATTCTATCCTCTTGAAATTTATATATATATATATATATATATATATATATATATATATATATATATATATATATATATATATGTTGACCACTAATATTATCAAATATATATATATATATATATATATATATATATATATATATACGTTTTGAAATTATTAAGCAAATCATATAAACTTCAATATTCAAATTTGGTTTGAACAAAAATCTCAAATTTTAGACGATCAATTCAGATGTCTAACAAAGCCCGAGGTAAAATTTTAGATAGTATCAATATGTTTTATTGAAGTTATTTGATGTCTTCGAAAACAACTGCCGTCTGAAGTTATTAGGTAAAATCAAATAATTACATCTTATAACAATTGAAAGGTAATAGAACCATCAAAAATTGATCAACACCTATAACTAACAAATAACAAATATATCCTTTGAATCCTTTATATTTTAATTTTAATTTAGTGACCTTTCTTTTCAATAACAGCCAGCCATCTGTTATCCATTGATTTCAATTTCTGTCACAATTGCTTCCCCCATGACTGCTTTCCTATTATATTTGCCACTTTCATATAATTTCATCTCCACAATTGACCATAGTTTTCGATCGGATTCAGATTTGGATTAAATGGTCACCATGACATTATCTTATCTCCTGTAAATCTTTTTATGTTCAAAGAAATCATGTGTAAGTTTAGATACATGAGAAGAAGCATTTTATACACACGCCACTTTGAAGCTGTGAGACTGGGACTTGTAGCATGCAAAGTAGTCTAGTTCATAAAGTCGCAATAATTAGCACTGTACAGTTTATTTCATTGATGGACTTGAATGTTCCAATAATGGCTTAGTCAACAATTCCAGCCCGTATCATAACTCTACCGCCCCAAGCCCTACATGCACGTCTAAAATGGATACAATCTAACCTTTGGCTCACCCATTGTCACTCGAGATTCGTCCATCAAAATTACTTTAGAAAAGTCAATTTTCATGTATTTATTTGCCCACTTTTAACACTTCAAAATATTTGCTTTAGTGAGAGGAGTTCGCCTAAGAGATTTTTACTGATCCCAATTCACAATATATTCTAGATATTCTAGATATTTTGCCCTTCTTAACTGCCACAATTCCTGTCTTTTCAAAGTACTGAGCGCTGGTCAAAAGTGGTTGTTTTGCTATAACACGTTTTAGTTTACGTCGTTCATCTTGAGGAACCAAGTCACTGAAGCCTTTACTTTTCCTTCGGTTTCTCAACTTACTTATATTTTCAAAAGCTTTTCTCATCGCTCAATGATCTCTGCAAAACTCCTTTGATATTTTCCAATGTGGATATTCCCTAAGTCAATAATTTTTGTTATTTTCTGCCTTATAGCTATATTTCAAAAAAAGAAAAAAATATATAATTCAGTAGTTTCAAATTAATATTAGTTTTATCTCCATAATAATTTCAGCCGGTTCATTTTTGTAAATTTCAAATATCACAAAAACTAAACATTAAAATGGAAGAAAATTTTATTAAGTATCTAATTAAGGGCGGAAATGGACGGGTTTAAACGTTTTGAGATATTGAAGTTTATTTGATTTACATAATAACTTCAGACAGGCTGTATATTGCACACACACACACACACACACACACACACACACACACACACACACACACACACATATATATGTGTGTGTTTGTGTATGTGTGTGTGTGTGAGAGAGAGAGTGAGAGTGTGTGCCCGTGTCTGTGTCTGTGTGAACATGGAATGTTTGAGCTGGTCATTGATAAATAAGTCTAAGTTCAGTGAACTGAATTTGAAAATCACTCAAATGAAAAATAATTCCAAACTGAAATAATTCGTAAGTGTCTCTCCTTAACAGTACTAATTCAGCGCTGATATACAATTAGGGAGATAGTTGAAATAAACGGTTATTTGTAGAATCTTTGGAAATCACTCAGTTTCCTTATTCAAAAATTAAATTTTCATCATATAAACATTAAGTTTTGACATTTGACATTTTTCATAATTGAAAATAAGTTTTCAAGCATTTTTTATGAATTGTTTGTATTGTGGATCCATTAAATTTCATGGAAAACAATTTATTGTATTTAGCATCGAGATTTTTCGAATTATTTCAAGTGAAAAAAACAAATAATACAGGTTGCGGCAGAAATACCTCCCAGAAAGAACTCTTTTAGCATTATGTGGCAATTAGCTATATGTGAAAGATATTTTTGCCACATCCTGTATTTATTATTAATTTCATTTATTTTGTTCTTTTGGCCAAGTTTCTTTTACTCTTTGATTGTAATATGCATTTCAGTCTTTCATGTTTCATTTTCTTTCACTTTTTATCTCTCATGGCCTTTTTTTTATCTCACACACCGCTAGTCACTTTTCTTCAGGGCCTTTGAAGTTATTGTCTATAGCCATTGCGACCGAAGTTTACAGCAAACTGGGTTTTTTCACCTACTGATTCCATTAGATGAGGCGTTCTTTCAAAGGAACTGTAAGTAAGCTCTTGTCAGCACAATTGCAGTATAGACTTCAGGTTAACTCCGTTGTTGCTGAAGAAATACAACTATTTATTTGAAGGGATTCTCAATAGGGGGAGATAAGCTTACCGTCACCTGCAGGGAGGCTAGTTTCATATTCACTTACCACGCTGCATTGCCTCACCCATTAAATTAATGGAGTTCTTTTCTTCTTTAATTCATTCCTTCAAACTTTTTACGTTTTTTCAATCACTTTATTCATTTTCCTTTTTTTTTTAAATCTTTGTTAATTCTTTATTTCTTAGCTTCAGAATTCTTCCATCTTTTACTACTTTTATTCGTGATTCCTTATCGTTATTTCCATCAATTCAAACAGATGCATTTAACAATGTGCTGCAAAAAAATAATACTTTGGTGCATTAATTCCAGCTATGTTTCTTACATGAAATTTAATTAAACGCATTCAAATTAAAGAAGAAACAATATAATACAGTTTAGAAGGAAAATCAATTGATATTTATTTTGCAATAACACTAACAACATCAGCGATATTTACAATAACCGGGGCCATTGTTCGCAACCTTCTGACTAAATATTGGCCACTCACAAGAAGATGCAAAACAGAGATTATATGGGAATAACGGGAAAATTAAAAAAAAAATAGATGTACAATATCCTTGAGGTTAAATGTGTTTGCATTTGCTTAGTAAAAAGCGATTGTAAAGCAATTCTTTGGCATAAAATATTCGGAACCACTTGTTTTACACGCATTGATGTGAATGAGATATTACGATTTTCTCTTAGCGACGATTTTTTGGGTTGTCCAACCAAAAGAGAAAGAAGGCTACAAGAAAGCATTGCCCAAGCAAATATTGCAAACATTTAAAGAAAATATTTTTTAACTAATTTTGTTTTCTTTCAGATACTTGCACAGATGACATTTAAACATTTTCTATTTGATAAATGTTGTAGATATCTGCGTAACAAATCGAGATAGATCGATTAAGTTAAATATATATTATTTCTTTCATTAGCACTCGGTTTGGACACGAATGAGGAAAAAAAACAGAGGTAGAAGAAGTAAGGAAAATACAATTCTATGAACGGGGTGAGTAAGCAAAAACAAAGTCTTAAAGAAAATACCAACAAAAAGAATGCTTGATCTGCAGATCAGAAAATGACGTCTGAAATTCTTGGAGACCTGATGAGGAAAGAAGGCTAGAAAAATTAATCCTCACCGGGCATAATGAGTGCAAATGAGATAGTAAAAGTCAGCGAAGCGCTTACCTGACGAGCGTTTTTGAATGAATAGCGGATCGGGTTGTAGACGGGAGCCTTAACAAAGGGAGAAAACTGCTACAAGCAACACGAGATAGAACGTTGTTGAAGGTCGGATCGACACAAAGAGGAAGAAGAAAGGCAAAAACAACAACATCCGATTACTAAATATTTTTGTGAGTTCCCGTAATTTCACCAAAAACTATGTATGCAAGCGAGTAAATAGTTTTAATTTATAAAAAATCCCTAATCCTGCTATAACCGAAAGAAATGTTCGTTGACATAAGAGCGCCTTTATTCAAGTAAACCATTTCATACGTTTATTATTCAATTATATAAGAATTCTGTCGCGCATGTATTTAAACATGAACTGCTAAATATTGACAGTGTAGTGAAATGTTTTTAATTTTAGCCTATTATCAAAAGAACTACTTGTAAAACCTGAGATAACCGTGTCCTTTAAAAGTGCACCATTGTTGTTGTTTTCTTGAGATCAGTTTCAGCAATTATTTTTCTTTCCTCTTCTGTGTATTTTCTCAATCGTCCCTAACCTTTAAGCTCCCGTTCACCGTGACAAATCTTGGTAATTATGTCATACTACCTCTGCCCCTATTTCAAGTTCCGGATAAACGCTCCCTATATTATTCTAAACAGTGACTCTTGAAATACCAAACAGAGGCCCAATTATATCGGTGTCAGTGACACCATTAGCGCTGTCTGCTCTTCTACCGTTATAAATCTCGCCACTTCTCACGAGATGTTAATGCGTTAAACACAGTCAGCAGTCGTTGTGAGTGACAAAAGGACAGAAATAACTGAAAGAAAGGAGAAAGAAGAAAGAAATAAAATTTGTGGACAAAACGACTGGAAAACGATGGAGGAAACTTCTATGTGGAAATATATTGCTTCTAATATAAAGGAAAACTAAATAACGAATCAAGATAAAACGATCGGGAAAATTAAAATTTTTGATTGCAATTCACACAATAAATATTTATTTTCTGTCAGAAAAGATGGAGGAATTGAATTCCAACGAGAAATACTGAAAAGTTTCATTAAGAGAAATATGATAATGTTTATTTTTTTAATTTTACTCTTTTAAAATTTATTAATAGTGATAAAGCCAACCTCCACTTGGTTATTGCCAAAGTGTATGGATTCTTAAGATTTTCAACTAGATTTAACGTTTCATATCAGAGCGTAGATAATGTCAATCTCTTTGGGTGCTGAACAATACCCATAATAATATAAACCTTCAGATTAAGGATCTGCTTATTAGAAAGCGACAAAACATTGAGTTCAATTTTATTAAAATTTTATTAACTCTAAATAATCCCTTTCGTAGTACACTGAGAGATCCAGATATTTATGGCAGCTAAAGACACAGAGAAAACACACCATTTGTGCTGTGTCTATTTTCAGATGAAATATTATGAGCACATATCTTTATATTTAATTATTTTTTTCATTATATATTTAATTCTTATTCTGTTATATCTGCAAAGCAAGAATGGACTTTAGAATACAGAGCCATAGATTTTAGTCCGATATCCGTTTATAGAAGAATATTCAGTTTGGGAAACATAGCTATTTATTTACACACAAAAGTATGCTGATCAGTTTTGTAGTAAATAATTTCATTGTAAGGAAAATAGACTTTTTAAAACAATGAAAACAATGTCATTCCCAATTATAAAAGATCCGTGTCTGTTTAACATCATTGCAGAGTTAATGATGCTTATTGCTTGAATAACAACCGAAAATTATTTAAATTTACGAATAATGTCGATTAGTGCTTTTGCGTGTCAAACACAATAATAATTATAGCCATGTTAATTATTAGAAACATTTAGAAGGAAACTCCTATCAAGATTAGAAAAAGTGGGTGTGGAAAGTGTAAGTTTTTTCAAAATCATTTTAAGAAAAATATTTTATAATTTTCAAACGGCAATAATGTTAACTGTTCGGTTAAAACAAATTGAATCTTTCCTAAAAAGGAAACAGCGTCTTTGACCATTTCCATTACTATGAGAGACAGTGGAATATCATTTTCGGTTAACAATTATAGCTGATAATAAAGAATGATGCTGAAATCGTTTGAATGAAAAATATTTTTGAAAGTGCAATAAGTGTCGAATCCACATAGATAAAGATATGATGAAACAGAATAAAAAATTAACAGGTACCACAGGAGATTTTTTAAATAATTTCACTTCACGCAAGGTGATAATGGAACTAAAACGCAAGTGGGAGGTACAGAGACTGAATGTGAAAGCGAAGGAAAAAAACTGAGATTGGGGAGGATTGATGAAAGGACAAAACAAGAATAGGTTTCAAGAAGGCAGAAAATGCCAATTGAACTTGTAATAATCAGGAAAGCAAGAAATTTGAGAGGAGGAAAATGCGAGAAAAGAAACGGTTAGAGTAGAAGTGGTGGCTTCATTCTAGCTATTTCAACAGCAAAACGGTGTTACCTCGATGCAAATCTAGTAGCCTGCTTAAATTCATGTAGTCGGATCCTCATGGTAAGAAGTTCATCAGAACAGTTGCCATGAATTGTAGAAAAGGCACAAGGTGAGAAAGTGAGTGAATCGAGATGTCTGGTCAGGATCGATTACATTACAGATCTTTCTTTGGATTTTGTCAAGAATCTCGACATATACAACAAGATACCATTGCCAGATACAGCAAGATTATTCAATACACGGACGAATGTTAAATGTATAAATGTACAAGAAGGATTGTGACGAAAAATATTTTACTAGAATGACATCGTGAACCAACTTTCCGTGTAATCGACGTAACAATTGATTCCATCTTTGTCAGTGGAAAACGTGAGACCAAGAAGGCGTATTGTGTTGCTTTAGTCTAGCATCAGCTTTGCTGTTGGCAGGCAGAAAGATTTTCTGTATTGATTAAATGAAGTTTTGTTTTTTTGGAGGCGTTCAAATTTACAAGCTATGTCTGGTCTCAGTTAACCACGGATTAACGGTCCTTTTCAAGAACACTGCCTGGTTTACTTTATCAGATCTACATGAATTGCTACTTACACAGGAGCAAGGGTTTGTGTCACTTGCATAGACATCTAATTGGCAACTGATTATTTCGGGGAGACTTAAACTAAGGTGAAAGTTAATATAAACTGTTATGGGGTCCACCCCTTTTTCATACAAGTGGACTCGACCAGTGTTTACTTGGACTGCTGCCGTTAAATGCCCAGAGTCAGTCAGAGTAGAGGTAGACAGTGATTGTGATTGAGTTGGAGGTAGAGTAATAGTGTGAGGTAACCGCTTGTAGAAGTCACAGTTGCGAGCACGTAGACTCTAAGGAAGTCCTACTTCGAGACTGAATTTGCCACACTGAATATATATATATTATTATTGCTACTAACCGCGTTTCTGGATCTACTAACCGCGTTTCTGGATCTACTAACCGTATTACCAATTGTATTATTGTGTAAATACATTTATTTGTTATATTTCATTCCTGCGTTTGTCATTCATTGGAGACCGGGTTTCATCCCGGAATCCACAACATAAACGAGCCGGCTTTTTCTGTTTATTTTCGTTATAATCTCCTCGTCTTTTAAAAGAAAATGTTTTTAAATAATTTGGATGTTTGAAACGTTTGAATAGAATCGAACACATGGCCGTTAAGCACCTATCATGTCTCAAATTCTGGGAACCTAACAAATAGCTTTGGTAAAATAAATTAGGTAAATCGTGTTGCAAATTAGTCAACTGAATTATATTATAGGAAATCTATAAAATTCCTTCACATAATAATAAGCTCACAAATCACACCTGATTGAGTCTCCTTCAAAGCTGCAGACTCTCTTCTCTCATTTTATCCAGGTGTGAATCTATTGGCACTAACGAGAGATTAAGCTCTGCGCTTACTCTGTTCGCAAACAATTGTCGTTAATCCATCATAGCAGATTTGGTGTGGCATTAAAAGCACCGCTAGCGAGGAAGCGCATAGAATATATGACCAATAAACATAAGACATTAAATCAAGTTTTATAACCCATGACTGGAACGCTCACATTCGATGGCCTTCAAGAGCTGATCAAAATTAGGTTTTCTTTTCATTTGATGGACTACAAGAATGACAGAATAATTATTAATTGACTGTCAGCTAACGAAACGGAATGACTATGAAAATTTTAGTTACCTACAATAGCCTTAGAAGTTTACAAACCATCAGTGGCCATAGACATTGCATGTTTACAGGATGCATAAATGTGAAGCTTGTAGACGTTTCGAGTCAACGGCATGTCGGGTAAACGAAATAGATTTTGAAAAGCAGTGAATATCTTATTTTGAGTTGAAAAAAATCAGTACGGTGGGAATTCAGAATGATTAACAAGGGAAAACATTAGAATAAAAGTCTTTTAGAAAAGAAGTAAGCATGACCAAAGAAGCAAATCAGATATAAAACGTTGATTCAGCTGCTCTTTGATAGAAAATAAACAAGTACAAATACCCCCAAAAGTTTTAAATCCTGTTACAATGAACTAACTTCATGCTTTCGTGGCAAGAAAGCAATCTTCAATTTTATTGTTCCCATGACCACGAAGCCATGCAGATGATTTACTATTTTTTGTCTTAGAAAGGTAACTGGTTTCATTGTGTCTCTTTATAAACCCAATAAATCACAACTGTCTCTCAGTGATGTAACCTGTGCCTCACGCCTATGATCTCCTTGTCTCTACATAGTGATGACACATGTACCTCACGCCTATGATCTCCCTGTCTCTATACAGAGATGAGACATGTACCCCACGCCCATGATCTCCCTGTCTATACAAGGCGATGAGATCTGTACCCCACGCCCATGATATCCCTGTCTCTACACAGCGATGAGACCTCTACCCCATGCCCATGATATCCCTGTCTCTACACCCTCAGCACATAAAAGTCTTAATCCTTCATCATATAAATAATTATTTCGCAGTGAATTTCTTCCAATTTGGTGTCTTTTGCAAACAATGTCTCTGTTTATCATGAGCAATTGACTGTGTGCCCCATTGAATCACACAGCAAGACTTGAATGGCATTATTCGTGGTTTGTACTTATGTCAGCAGCAGTCAGTGACCCTAGCATCCCGACTTAAGCAGTGGACAATTGTCACGGCAGATGTAAGGATAACACGTTTCAGGACAGGGAACAAGGCTTTTGCGTCATTCTTACACAGGGAAATCATTTTGTACTGCTGCACAAATGTCTCTCGCTTTTTCATCTTCCTTGGCTTCCCACACAATCCCTCAGAGGAGATGCCGAATGTACTCAAAAAATTCACTTACTCTACTTGCACCTTAGCTTCCCTCCAATCACCAGAACAGTGAGCAATTCGCGTAGATATTATTAACACAGAAAGTAACTACCAAGTCAGATGGAACCCCAGCATGATGGGGAAATTCTGCTGGATTCTCCTGCGCTAGATGCAGATGAGTTCGTCCAAGAGAAAACTCACTTCTAATAGTCTGCTCGTTTATGATGTCTATCTATGGATTTATACAAGTAACTTAGTTTCGTCAGTGCTCTGTGTCTCTGCTGTTTTATATAATATGCTTTTTTTAATGGATGAAATAAACAGATTATATTTTGAAAGTATATGCAGTATAATAAGAATGTGATAAATAAAAGAAAAAAAGCTGTAAGAGTAAAACAGTTCAGAAATTTGAGCTCACCACATCAAAATTATTTTTTAAAAAATAACTATTCAGATGCTTGCCTCAGATTAAAAAAAAAAGTAAACCATCGTAATTAGAGATGAGCAAAGAAGATATTAAGGCCAAAAATATATAAGAAAAATCATTTTTCTCCCAGTCTAAGAAGAAAAAGAATGTATACATTTTAGAGAAAATATGAAAAAAAAAAGGGTCAATTCCTTATCTTTGGAGTCCTGAAAAATACATTACTCCAGAGTAGATCAAAGCAAATCTGGACAAAACCCAGACAAAAGTTAACCCCACCGTTGCGAAGAAAGTGATGACACATAATCATACAGTCAGTGAATGCAGGCCAACTAATTAAAAACAAACACGAGAGAGTATCAAGAGTATTTTACTTAAAAATGTTCAGTCATGTAGATTAATGGTATCAACTGAGACTTGAGATTGTCCATGTCCAAATAGAATCATAAAATAAAATTCAGTTTTGAATACCTAGACATCATTCAAGGAAGAAAAACGATTGAATAAAGACAAAAAAATCAGCCTGTAAATGGAAATGTCACAGCGGATTAACAAACTGAATATGAAAGAAAATTATTAATTGAAAATACGATGACATTGATTTTGCGCTGAGACATATATTTAATATGAATTTCAGATAAATTACCCATAATACAAATGCTTTTGGAACTGTGTCAAATTTGCTGAAAAGCTGTACATGTTACGGCGTTGCTGGAGTTTGCGAATAAACTGAAAAAGGCTATTGAATATTTAATAAAATTCTAATCACTATATATGCAGCAATGACCGTTGTGAACATACGATGGAATAATAATAATAATAATAATCCAGTTTCAACATCCTTAATTGGATCATAGCTGACATGAAGCGAATGGATGTCAAAACGAGAAAGCTTCTCACATGCCACTGCATAAATCAAGGCTGATAGTGATCGTCTGCATATACACAGATCCGAAGGAGGCAGAGGATCACTTCAACTAGAACTGTCTTACAAAACCATATCAATCTGTTTTCAAAGATAGCTGGATACTACAGAAAATTAGATGATGTTCTGTGTCAAAGAATATGTAAGAAATAAAAATCCTTATTCACTAATAAAGGAAGCCAACAAATTTAAACGGATCTTTAGGTTGAAATCTAAAAACAATATGGTACATGGGGACATTAATAATTCCAGTTGTAGTTGGAGTCCATGGATTGATTGGAAAATGGTCCGATAGACTCGTTGAAATAATTCCTCGTAGTCTATGCTTTAAATAAATACAAAAGATTGTACTCATAAGCACAGATCACATATTACGGAAAGCTTTATCTATGTAAAATGTGAGTGATCTTAGTTATATCTTATTGTTTTACAAAAATGATTGGTGGAAAATATCATGAAGCCATATCTGTCCTTAGATCTCTGGTTGGAACCCGGACGGAAATGTGTATACAACAAAGGATATAATAATAATAATAATAATAATAATAATAATAATAATAATAACGCTTTAGTATAATTGCATACACAAATACTATTTGAATGTTATAACTGTGAATAATATTAAAAAGTGTAAAATGAATTAAAAAAAGGTAGGCCAATATAAAGTTCATATTATCTGGTTAACAAAATCTTTGAACTTGTTGTTAGAGCAAATAAAGTTTTGCTTAAAAGGTCAACTAAAACGTATGAATAAGAAAAGAATACGGAAAAATGAAACAAGATTCGTAAAATAATTATCGGTTCGATTAAAAGCAATTCTGCCGAGATGACGTCGTTCTGATATCACTGATAAAAAACGTGTGTGATATTTTTTTTTTATTTTTGCTCTTTCTAAATGACACTTCTTTCGAGGACAAATATTGAACGTGTTTTTTTAAATTTTATATTTGATGAAGTACTTTTTGTTTAAAAATCAGCTTAACTCCGCTCCAAAATAACAAAGTCTATTATTTTCTGGATTTCTATGAACGAAACACAGTTATTTAAGTAAGATGGAAAGGAAAAAAAATAAGATAGGAAAGAATCTAAAAAACGAAAGGTGTTTATCTTCGAACGTACAGGAGATAGAATAGAAAGGCAGAATGATATTAAAAGAAAACAGAAAAAAGAAACAGAAATAAATGTAATAAAAAGATCAAGAGAAAGATGGAAATAACAAAAAGACAAAAGAAAAGGTAAAAAAAAGTGAAAATAT
The DNA here is from genome assembly GCA_903632075.3 of Acanthosepion pharaonis. Taxonomy (NCBI): domain Eukaryota; kingdom Metazoa; phylum Mollusca; class Cephalopoda; order Sepiida; family Sepiidae; genus Acanthosepion; species Acanthosepion pharaonis. Next base: position 2,393,342 of record CAHIKZ030002666.1, read on the forward strand.
TAAGATGAAAAAAAAAAGGCAAAAATGTGAAGAAAAAAGCAAAGGAAAATACATTTTATAAGTTAAATAATGGGAAATAAAATAAAGAGAGAATAACCAAGACAATTCATGGGATTTATAAAAGAAAATATAAAGATAAAAGAAAGCTAATAAAACTAATACGTATATATGTGTGTGTGTCTCTGTAAAAAGAAATAACAAATAAAGTTTTAAAAAAAAATTAGAAAATGAAAAGAACGATAATAGAATATGATATACTATTGAGTACGTATGACTAATTAATATGAAGTGTAAAAATGAAAAAAAAGGAAAGTAATTAAAAATGAACGAATAAAGAGAAGAAATATTAAAAGGTTACAAACGAAATAAAATACGAAGAAAGCAAAGGAAAAAATATGCAGTATTTATATTAGTCGGGCTATTGTCCACATCTTTGTCGCCATATTTGTCACAACGTTTCGGCCGTTGTACGCTCCGGCCTTCTTAAGGTGGTTGGAATTTCGAACTGAACCCTTTATTTCGATCACCGGGGTAGACTGTTCTAGTTCCACGAGACATGTTTGATGGATGTCAGTTATCAGTTATCTCCTGCTAATTTTCCCTCTGAAAGTTCTCCACTGCCTTAACCAGGTATTGAACTCACCTTCTTTGGGTCTGTCACTGGATCTAACCAACGCCTTTATCCACTGGATCTAACCAACGCCTTTATCCACTGTGCCATGTGTCAATAAAAAATAAAAAATACGAATAAATGAAGAAAATCCTGTATTAGAAAATGGTAAATGTGGAGGAAAGCAAAAGAAAGGATAAACCTTTGTAAAAAGAATTTGGACAGGAATAAAAAAAAGAAATTAACGTAAATATTGATAAAGATGAAGAAGGAAATACAAATGAGGGGAAGAAAAATGTTTACTGGATTATAGCGGCAACCCTTTCGGTGAGTCTGTTTTAATAGCAATGACGTCTCGGCAATTTCAGTTCGATTCGAAAAGCACTCGCCATTTCTTTGTTTCATAAATGACTTTAATCTGGAAGCTGCCAGCCACGGAAGCGTACAAACATTTTAACCAACAAGAAAAAATGTCGTTCACAGCGTATGTTACTGTATCTGGCATTCATCCAAAGAAAAGTTAAATTTTGTCTATTGTGTTTTCGCTTCCAACATCTGAGTTTTCTTAACGATTAATTTACGAGGACTTAGTCATCAACAAATTCATACATTTTGTGTTTTGTTTATAAAGTATTTTACAGTTCAAAATATGTAAAAGATGCGATCAAAAAGTCGTCTTACTGAACAAGTAATGAAAGAAAAAATTTATGAAATAAATGCGTTAAAGGAATAAACATTAAGAAGAGAAGAAAGAAACTTAGTAAAGTGATGAATAGGAGTAGACAACTGTGAATAAATGGAAATGAAACGTTCTTGCTTGGGTGTTTTAATTAGAATTTAATCATTCCATGTAAAACGCCATAAATAAACTATCGATTTGTATCCCGGAGATCAATGCAAATAATCCATTGTAATATTTCTTGTTAGCTGTATGTAAAATGTGGATTTTAATGGTAGCTATTCATATGGTGAACAAGCAATGGAAATAAAAGAAAGGAATAAAATGCAAAAAAAGATTTACCTAAAATCCAGAAATATTCCTTAATAGAGAAAAAAAATGTAAGTCAGTAGAGAAAATGAATTTCGATATATGGCTAAACGAGTGTTTACTTTGGCATGTGGCTGTAAGCATGATGCATTCACCTAGGATTCAACACGGCACTTGCTAACCATTACATAACGATAAAGCTTCCTTTTATTAGTTTAGTTTTTAGTAGAACAGTAAGGCATCAACAAGGATCGAACTCAGTAACCATGATTAACGGAGACAAGAATATCTCGATAATCATGACCCCATTCCGAGGCGTCTAAGCTCATAGGATTAGTTGATGGAAGCTTAGCTTATATTCCTAGTTTTCTGCATTATCTTTGTGAACAGATAAATGGGTCGGCTGGCAAAAATAAAAATAATGGTTAAAAGCATTGATAATAAAAAAAGTACATGTAAGGAAAAAAAAAAGCAAATTGTCTGACTTCGATGCATTTTATACCAATGGTTCATAAATCTATCCATATAGATAAAACAGTAGATTGATAGACAGATAAAAAAGATAGATAGATAGATAGATAGATAGAAAGATAGATAGATAATTGCCCTTTAGTGAGTATCACCACTAAAACTTTGTCTAATACTAAGTTCTTTCTTCTAATCCCAACATAACAAGATTTATATTGTTTCTAATGGAACAGTACACTTTCAAAATAGATAATTTTAATAACCAAACTCTTCGGCTTTGTAACGCAAAATATGGATGTATTGCCGTCCCAAAATTCCTACAGTTCGTAGTAAATGTTTAGTGTAATCGAGGTGTTTTTCTAGAAAAATCTATTCCCTTAATTTGCACAAAAAGCCACCACCATGTCACCCCACTCCATCTGCATTCGTTCTTTATAATTTGTCTTGGCTTTTTATTTTACGCTTCACATTTTCTCATGCTTTGTATTTAGATTCTTGATAAAATCCAAAGAATCACAAATATTATTGGTCCTGACCTGGTATCTCGGCTTCAGTAACATTCCATTACTGTACTTAGTTCCCATTTGCCTTTTTATAATTGTTTTCATGGTAATTATTCTGATGAGCTTTTCTCTTTGGAAGTTAAAATTTATGAAGGTAAGAGCAGCACTAGAACGGCTACAAGTTTTAATTTTATATTTTTATATATATATATATATATATATATATATATATATATATACGCATACACACACACACACACATATATATATATATATATATATATATATATATATATATATATATATATATATATATATATATATATTTGACAATTGGAAACGTTCATAAAAATAGATTTATTTTGAAATCTATCCGATTAAACATTTCGTCATTTAAGGCTTCATCAGATCCGAAAGCGAATGAATGAAATGTATGTATGTTTAAACAAATACAATTTCATTATTTCGCTTTCGGATCAAATGAAGCCATGAATGGCGAAATGCATAATCGGATAAATTTCTAAAGAAATCTTTCATGAACGTTTCCGTTTGTCAAAAATATATATATAAAAAAAAACGTGTTGGAATTATATATCCTATTTTTAAAACATATATCATTATGGAGGGATAATGGCAAGCGGCTTGGTCTGAGGAATCGGTGAGCCGAGGTCGAATTTCAATCGAATCCATTACGTTCAATAACGTGCTAATACCCTTGGGAAAGGTATGAATCATCTTCCCTTCAGCTATGGGTAAATTACTGGACAGACTGGGTTCTATAGCCTTGGATGGACAACTCTTTGTTTACTTTGTGGCACGTAGTGCAACAGATCTCTGTATTCGACCCTTCACACAAACTTCACGGTTCCTAAAACTGATATGCTTGAACCCCATACGTCGAATTCGACAAGAGTGTCTAGTATATATATATATATATATATATATATATATATATATATACATATATATATATATATATGTAAGCTAATATATGTATATAGATCCGACAGTATGAAGAAAAATATACAGAAAAGAACAAACAAAAATCTTAATATTAATACAGCATAGTTGCATATTAAGATTTTTTTTTCTGTATATTTTCCTTATATATATATATATACATATTTATATATATATATATATATATATATATATATATATATATATATGTGTGTGTGTGTGTGTGTGTGTGTGTGTGTGCGTCTGTGTGTTTGTGTGTGTGTGTGTGTGTTTTTTGGTATATGTGTGGGTGTTTGCCTGTGTGTGTATGTTTGTATGTATATCTAGGCAGCGTATCTTCATGTTTCATTGAATAATATAGACATATTGTATCTACTTAATTTTTTGATGATCCTTTATTATCAGTTTATTGATGTTAATATGAAATTCATCAAGGAAGGCGCTGTTGTTTTTTTTGTTTTTTTTACCCAAGTACTTTTGCCATTTTCCAATATCATCTTCAGGGGTAAATTACAAAGACAAACTTATTGTAACCGCGATAAAATCTACCTTAAATTATGAAAGTTGTCTAAAAACACACGCAACACGCTCTGTGATACTAATTTTAGAATTGTAAACTTTTTCCATTGTAGTTATGGAATTTTTTATAAAACAAAGCGTTTTAATATAAGGATGCTGGAAATTTTAAAAATGAAAATTGACATTAAATGTTATATGCAAAGAAATATGTTGTTGCTATATTTGAAATAAATTTTGTTGAATGTTGGTTGGTTCATTTTGATATAGACGGATATATATATATATATATATATATATATATATATATATATATATATATATTTCTGTAAAAATTCACCTTGTATAGAGATACACATACAATACGATTTGCACTTACACAATGTCGTTTAGTGTGGTACAAGGCCATATGTGTGGAGTTATCAGTAAAGATCTCTCTCAGTCTGTACATATGAATCCATAATCTTAGTCTCTTCATGCATATCCATTCGTAGAATGAAACGAATTTATATATATTATTTGCTAAATACATTTTATTCAGTATTAGAGGGAATGATTGAATATTTGTCATAAGCAATTAAGCTTCAGGAAGCACAACCTAAACAGGAATAAACTAAATTTTGTGCGAATCATCAAAGCTGGAAAGAAATGGTTTTAATACCAAGCTTTTTATAAGTTGATCAGCAACTACGAGAACTGACCAGAAATATTTTGTACTCTCGACACTTTATAAGCCCATGATTTTAAATTATGACGCGACACAAAACATTTAATATGAGACTGTTCCTGAATATGTTATTTGAAAATGTCAGAATGGTTTGCACCCAATCACAAAGACGTAGGTCATAAAAGTATGTTTCATAGATAACAGGTCGTAGAAAACTTGGCTAGAAATATTATTTTGACTTCTTCAAATCTCCCTTTTATACGATATATATTCTAAGTGCATTACCAGAAAGTTGCTTCGCGTGGAAAGCACGAAATAAACTGCATCGTTCGAATGAAACGAGAAAGAAATCGATCTGTAATGAAAACATATTCCAGCACTCAACCTGAGCAAAATTGAATCTCCGTTGCCAGAATTTGCACGTAAGTCAACGTAAAGTGATAGAAATATCTCACCGATTCGCAGACTCATTCTTCGAAAAGCAACGAATCTTTTCGAAATGTCATTTTTGAATATTTGTTGAAATAAAGGTGAGTAGTAACAGTGAAAGAACTAAAGTTAATACCATTCATGATATTTTATTATCATACTGTTATACCCAAAGTTTAATTTAATATAATGTGAAACTATAAAATGTCACTGGTTGTAGTTGAATGGGTCAATGAGACACTAGTTTGACACTGGTGGTATGAAATGTATTGAAAGGATTCATGTGAAAAACCTGTATTAGATTTAAAGAATTGGAAGGGTTAAATACGTTAAGGGGAAAACATGAATTTAAATATGGAGCAAAGAAAAAGGAGTGATGTTTTTTTTTTCCTTTTTGATAACCAGAAAAGCAGAATGGTATATTGGGTCCAAAACATAATCTGAGAAATGTAAAATGTAAACTGCTTGTAAGCCGAAAACAAATAGAATTGTTATGATTCGCAAGCCGATAATGCAAATAATCTGAAATATAGTTTTGTAAAGATGCAAATTGGGCAAAATTTTTTCATCGGTAATATTGAAAAGTTGATAACAAAGGAATATCTTTGATATCAAGGAATGGTGAGCCAGATCTTATCAAAGTAAAGAGATGGTTCGATTTTGCCATTTGGAATCTGGGCTGATTGACGTCAAGAATTTAGAAAAGAATTTAGAAACACGTTTGCTATCGAAGAATTAATTGTTTTGTATAAGGGATCGACCGTGTGTCACTTTCTTAGAAGGTCAGAAAGAAGAAATCATGTGACCTGCTGCCGAGAGCATTACCGACCTTCTTATTTAAGCCTACTTCAATTTTTAGAAGAAAAAATGTCACTATAGAGATTTTAACATTGATAATCGGTTTAAAGAATATATCTTTTGCTCTGCAACATTTCATGGAATACTATTTCATAAGAATCATCTAATTCTGTTGTGGAAATTGAGGATTGCTAACACATTTTAAAAAGTAATTTTTGAAATAATAATGAAATAAGTGCCATAACAAGAACAAAATATCTGCATTTACTTTTTAGTTAGTATCAAAAGGATTTTATGAAAAATAGAGTTTGTAATATACTGATTCCGTTAAAATATTTGGCCACTTATTTAAATTTTCTTTTTAATATAACATTTGGAGCGGGTTTATACTATATTTGTAATAGGTATCTGAAGTTTCGACTTGTGAAGGTAATATTTCTATTATTCCACGGTGTTATATCTTGATTGTTGTTGACTTCTTTTAAGGAAAATCCTCGATATCATTCTGTTTCAACAAATTCCTTTCGTTTTTGGCCTTGAAAATTCCACACTGTACGAAACGCCGCCTCGGCTAAAAATACAGTTTTCCTACTGTCTTTTTACTTTTATATATATATATATATATATATATATATATATATATATATATATATATATATATATTGAAAATTCTACAGGTTTTAACTGTAAATACTAAGCAATTGCAGGTTTTATAAGCGTGGATGATGTGTGTTTCATTTTGGACAGCCTTTTATCATTTAGCTACTGTGCTTAATTAAACGTACAGAATCGCATAGAATCGGTTTCGAATATTGTTATCAGCATAAACTATGAGTAATATTCTGAAAATATAGCTCGGACTAAATTAACCATTCCAACACATTACACAAAAGCAAATGTATATTTCCTATGTAATTTTCTTCTACTTTTATACTGTTTCATGTTCTGTTTATATATTATGCTAAGGTCGAAATGTGTTTTCTCATTGATTTTTTGTTATATTTCAGTGTCAAGGAAACTGCAAGAAAGTCGTATGAACATCACTTATTTTACATCACCATTCATTTTAGGTCAAACACATTTTACATATATAAAGCTCTTCGTAACGACTGAGATGTATCTATTTTGTATTTCTATAAGGCATGCGTTACCAGGAATCTCTTCAATGAGTCCATCCGAAAGTTTTTAGTTAATCCTAGGGCTCCAAGTACAACTGGAATTATTGATGAACTCATGTGCCACATTTTGCATTTTGATAGTTTTTACAAGATTGTCAAAAATACATTATAATCTACAGAGATTGCCATGTCAATAAGAAAGCACATTTTGTTTTATGTGGCCTTCGATCACGATGTTTGGTCGATTAGCTTTGATGTGGATGCTAATATTGTGCAACCTGATACAAGATGGTCAATTGTTTCTAGATATTTACCAAAGAATCTACAGGTTAACACACTTTTTCAGTATGTATGCTTGGCAATTTATTGGTAGCAAGCATTGGTCCTGTGCAGCAAGAATCAAACCTTCGATTTCAGGTTTTAACTTTGCACTACATAAGTACTGATGGGTACGGTGTTTGTTTACACCAGACCGGTTTGGAACAGGCCGAGTATTTATTTTGAGAGGCCTATCTTACCATCGTTTCTGCATTTGATACATCGCATTTCTGTTTTACTTTCTTTTTAGGTAGTTTGCCACTACAGTATTATTTTTTATTTGCACTTCACCCACTTGAAATTCCTTTTTGAATTTGCTGGTTTCCTTTATGACTAAATAAAGTTTCTTATTTCTTTAATATTCTTCGACTCAGATCATCACACAGACTTCTCTAGTTTCCATGTATCTTTGATGATCGATTTAACTAATCATCTGCCTTCTTCGGATCTAGGCTGATACAAACGATCAAAATCTACCTTAAGATGATCCATGCGGTGGAAAGTGAGAAGCTTTCTCGTTTTGACATCCATTCACTTAATATCAACAATGGTCCAATTAATGATGTTGAAACTATTGCACCACAGATTCAGCCAAGATGTTTGACTCATAATGTATAATAACACGGCTGGCCCGGTTTGATCCTGTGCCCTTCCCATGCTGGTCATCACTACCACAGATCAACTAATGGTTATCTCCTTGCCGCTTCGTTCCTTCATCTGCTTCTATCCCACGTTGTCTTCCTTGATCACAAAGCAATGAAGATCGATTTTCATTTTCAAGAGCTCAGGTTCGAACCACGGCGAAATCGTGCCACAAGGAGTACAAAGAATTTTTCTGCTGGCAAAAATAAAAATGATATATCAAAATAATGAAGAAGGTCACCGGGTTAATTTTCAATTGGTTTATATAGTTCTTGATACAAGAAAATTAACCCTTCCCGTTAAAATCTCTATCGTGACACTTTGTCTTTATCTTCTAAAACTTAAAGTGGGTTTAAAAAAATAAGTTTGGTAATACTCTCGGATCAGGTCACATGACTTTTTCTGCCTGCTTTCCGCCCGGCTTCTCTGGCTACTCCTGCATTCTGCTGGCTTCTCCTGCTCTTTAGATTTTAGACCGCAAAGGTGATCGTTTATATGTATTTCGCTCGATTCCTTCCGCACCTCAAGAATCATTAATATTCATATCAATTTATTAAATATCTCTCCTATTTTGGAGAACCGATACTGATAGCGGCCACGGTTGGTCATTTATTTAAAACAATAAATGCTTCCATAAAAAAGAAAACAACAAAAAAACTTTATTTATAAATTCTTTTCTATGTCATTGACGTCATTTAGCCCATATTCCGAATAACAAAATCGAGCAACCCTTTTGCTTTGATAAGATCTGGCTTACCAACCTTTGGTTTCAAAGTCTTTCTATTGTTGTCAACTTTTCAATATGACCGATTAAAAATCTTGCCCACATTGCATGTTTACAAAACCATATTTCAGATTGTTTGCATGATAGTGTTGCGAATCATAACAATTCCATTTGTAATTCAGCTGACGAGCATTTTATATTTTCATTTCTCAGATCATATTTTGGACCCAATATTCGATTCTGCTTTTCTGGTTATCAGATAGAAAATCTCCTTTTTTCCTTGCTCCAGTTCATGTTTTCACCTTAATGTTTTTAACCTTTCCAATTTTCCAAACATTATACGTGGTTTTCCTATGAAAATTCTTAATCCTTTTCAAAATACCAGTATCACAATAATGTCCCCTCAACCTCAACTAGTGATACTTTATAGTGTCTCATTATTTTGACAATTAAACTCGGTATTCAACACCAAATTCATACTGCCAGTAATATTCTTGTCATACTTTCTCCTTTATTTGCTTATGCTGTATTTCATCAATTTCGCTGACTCAAATTTATATACAGGCTTTTCTTTGTTCCAGTTCGCCAAACCCTGTGTCAAAGTCGAGATATATTCATTGTTTATCTGTAATTCTCTCTTTATATGGTGTTACTTTTGCACATTTATCTAATTCGAAATCCATACCCGATGCCATCACTGAAATATTTTACTTCATTAAGGATATCCTTCAACTCATTGTCGTCTTTTGCAAAGAGTTTGAAATCATATATTTAGAATAGGTGTTTAATCATTTTTTTACATTGTATCCACAGGTATTACTGTTTAGTTCATGCAAAAGTTGGATTAAGGACAGACAGATGGGGCACAGGGAGTCTCATTGAAAGATACCTTGGAGGATATTTAAACAATAGGATATGGCAGTGCCTTTAGTGTGATTTAAATATAGTGTTTTTCTACAGTTACATGCTATATATATAAGGTAATTTACTATCACAGAGGAGACTTTGTACTCTTCCAAAGCCTTAAGAATACCATAGTGGGACATACTATCAAAGGATTTACGGTAATCTATCCAGGCTGTGCGAAAATCCATACCTTTTTTTTTCCTGAAACTTGACAGGATCATTGTATTTTTCATTAGTTTATCTTTACAACCATATGAACCTTTTCGACATTCCTTTTGTTTCAGGGGAAGAATGTTGTTTTCATCGAGAGAAAAAGTAAGTTCGTCAGGACAGACGTGAAAAATTTATATTTGGTAGACATGCATGTTATTGGCCTATAATATTTGGATCATCTGTTTCACTCGTTTGGTGAAGGATATATGCCATACATTCAGTCATCCATTCTGGAATTTCATTGGAGTTATTAATTAGCATTGATAAAATTTGCGCAAGATTTTTATGGATTGATGACAGATGATAGATTCAAAATTTGGTACCTTTACATTTCCTGGGGATCACCATTTGGTGAATTTTTTTTAGAGTCAATCTAACAGTATTCTTGATTTTCCATTTTCGTATAGTTTCATATTTATTCTTTCTTATTCTCGTTTGATCCACTCTCCATTGAAATTACATTTCTTTGGGTTGATCCAAATATTCTCCCCATAGTCTTACATTTCCTCAATAGATTGAGGCTTTTTGAATTATAAAACTGTTTTTCCTGTAAATCCTCTTGAGTTCCGTTTCGAGTATCTTATTTTGTCGGGAGAACCTACAACGCTTTTCATATCGTTTTTTTTTATCCGTGTCTTTAATTGCAGTTTCTGTTTAAGTATTTCCTTCATTGGTGGAATTTCATTTAATGCTTTCTTTTTATATGAAACATTTGTACTTGCTGAACTCTCATCGATCACTTGCATCTGATTTCCTCAATTTCTCGCTTTAATTTGGCCTTCCAAGTCGAATTTTTGGCTTTATTATTATTACTACTATTATTATTATTATTATTATTATTATTATTCCATCTATTTAATGGATTCAACCACACTTACTATTATGGGTTCTAGTCCAACAATAATATTGCATATATTTGCAGAACCCAGGACCTCTATCCTTTTAGCTTTACAGATCCTTATGCGTTTTCCTGGTCAGTCAATAGCGTAAAGGTGCTACAACGTCTCAGGTCTGGAGGATTATTCTTTTAAGTCAGTATTGATATATCTTGTATGATATTTTAACAATGTCTGCAATGCAGCATTATATTTTTGCAGAACATTTTGGAAGTCAGTGTCTTTTGTGCGCGAGTTTGCTGATTACTAGAATGATGTAACATTTTACTTGAGTGATATCAACTCTGTTGTTTTCCTCTAATGTTTCTTGTTACATCTTCATTAATAATACAATCTGAATCAATGCAACTGTTTATGTGTCAGCTAGATTCTTCCGTTTTATTTCCTGAGAGATCATTATTAGGTGATTTTAATTTGTATCTCATTCTCTGCCAGATTCTATATTTCCACTCTTGTCTCATATTTGTTTGGATTTTGCTCGATTGATTATTGTCTTATGTGACGGTTACACACCTGGCCCAGGGTCGGATCCTTTGGTTACGGCGCCAACGGTGACGTCGCTCCTCCTGGTCGCTCCTCCTGGGTCCAAGCGTGCCGCTCCAACCCCTTGGTCAGATGATCACCAGCCTCGCCTTTCCCGACTCGCTTCCAATACCTGGTCACTAAAGCAACTGTACCGATCTCCGGTCTGTCTACCCACGCTGTGTTTAGATCTTAGACAGACGGGACCAGCAGGGATTGGGGCCGATACAAGTTGAGTCCGACGGGGGTGGCAAAACACAAATAAAAGAGAAAATAAACTCACGAGACAAAAAGATTGCTGATGAAAAAAAAGGGTAACAACCTTTTATATCTTAATGTCCGTTACATAAAAACAAAATTGTTCTCATTTCCCGACCCGCTCTGTGGACTATGGCACCAAGCTTCTATCACACAACCTAAAGATTTCGAATTGCCTACTCTTTAGAATTGTATATGTCGGAGTGTGGTTTGGTTCAACACTGGGGCTAATTTCTATCGATCATTCGCAGTTGATTCTTCTCTTCGACTTGAGTTGTATTTCTTCTTCTTCGTCGACTTAGGCTGGAAGTTCTCTTGTCTTCGACTTGGGCTGGAAGGATCTCTTGCCGCAACTCAGCCGCAACTCTCTGTCGTCCGAGGTGATCTCTTCTCGCTGCCGTCCGGGGCTGAACTCTTCTGTCTTCGCCTTGGGCTGGAAGGATTTTTTGTCTGAGGATTCTTTTGCCCGCAAAGGGGCGAGTGAATCGGGCCTGATGCCCGCGTTCAGGCTCTATCCCTGCCCGCGGTCCAGCTGCAACTCCACTCCAACTGATTTCTGTCGACTGGGGCCCTGCTTTTATTGACGCCGCAACAAACTGGGGTGGGTCTGTCGGCGTCAGGGTTTTCTCGATAACTCCAAAAGTCGCATTATTTTTGATTTCCCATTATCGCTATTGTTTTCACCCTACTTCCTCACAGTGCCCTTTGTGGGGAGGTGCACACCATCTCTCTTAGTCTCTCGTATGTCAGGTGACCGTTTTTCGACCAATGGTTCCTGATCGGGCATTTCTTTCTCTTCTTTTCTGCAGATCACGTGACCGTTTCCGACCAATTGTCATTGATCGAGCATCCTTTCTCTTCCTTTCGGGCGGGGTTACATCGTTCTTGTTTTTAAAAAACAAAATCCAATTTTGCCTTTTCTGCACGTACGAAAAATGACAATCTTGGCTTTTCTCTCACCTGGGCTCTGTCAAACAGCCCGCCGCTAATTAGATGTGACTTCAGGGAAGAATATTGGCGCTATCTGTGAACTGAGACAATCGTCCCCTTCACCTCCCGTCTTTGTCAGACCCGACAGTCAGAAAATCTTAATTATCTACATTGAAAATGTTCCCACTTTATTATCGTAGGTTTCTAATTCTTAATAGGTCAGGATCTGTATATAGTTCCACCGGTCACTCCCCTCAACCCAAAAACACCTTTTCTCTGATTAAGATTTCGCTCTTAAAATTTCCCCTTACTCCAAATTGATAATGAGTCTTTCTACGCAAAAGTAGGTCAGATGTTTTGACCGATATCTGGTTTTCATCAAGCGGCCCGTTTTGATATCATGTCTTTTCCCTTTCTTTCTTCTTATTATTTCTAATTCTATTCTTCCAATTGTCTTTAAAAAATTCGGCCACACGCAGGCCAAGATATCTTTCTGACACTTATCTTCGCTTATGACTGGGTCATGCATCATCCAACTCTCTTTCTTTCTTTTCTTTCCTCTTCTTCCCTTAGGATCGTCTAAGTACAATCTTAGTGAATTATTTTCAACTCAATTATTTTCCGTTTTAAAAAAAAAAATCAACAACCTGTTTAGTAAACCGAGTAAGAAAAAATTAAATCATATTTCTATGAATATTTCTAATAATGCAAGGTGCCACACTTATATTTAGTTTTATCTCATCTATTTCTGCATTTGAGAGTCTTTTATTTCGCATGATGTCACTGCGGACATTTTCACGGATATTTGTATCAAGACAGGGTTCTATTTTAGTTCCTACCATAAGTCTTCATATTTGGTATATCAGATCTGTGGTGTTTTTTTTTCAAGTGTAGTGAAAAAAGATGCTATAATTTGTTTGTACTCTTCACGATTCAATTTCATTCGCTTTCTTTTTATTAATTTATTTAGCATTATGTCACTAGGTCCAGTGTTAATCCGGTTTTGTGATCAGGCCTCTCATTGTTGGAGGAAGACTTAGTTCCAGTGACAGATTTTTAGACCCCAGACAAGTTCCTCTCTGAGGGACACTGTCCTTCTTTATCCGGGTAAAAACCGATCCAGTATAAGTTTTTGTTTGTAAACAGTGAGATTAGTATTGTTTGTGTTTTATCCCTAACAGCCAAGGGGTAATTTTGTTCAAGTTACAACCTCTTGAACGACTAAAGTCTAAAGAGCTCGTCCTGGTCATGAGACACGGCTATTCCCCACCATATATTTCTAAGCCACGGGGAATTTTATTTAGCATTTATTATTATTATTATTATTATTATTATTATTATTCCTGCCACTGTTATCAATAATATTATTATTATATAATTAATTATTTAGATGTAGACACTGTGTGGCATCCGTCGCTCTCGGGAGACGATGGATCTGCGCCTCCCCCCGCCCAAGTTATGTCTCAGCAGCTCATGGCGGCGCAGCATCTTTTATAGTTATACAGGACCAATCTCGCATGAGTTACCAGAACGAAATTGAGCATAACATCTTACTTTCGTAGGAACTATGGGTCCGGATTTGTCCTCAGGGTTTACTCCCGAAGCCTTTCCCGTGATTGGCTATGGCCGGAAGGCAGCAGAGGTTTAAAATCGTAGTTTTCCTTCTCTGAGATGGACAGCTCTCCCGGGATGAGTTACATCTTCCTGAAGTGTCTGTGTGTGTGTTTATATATATATATATATATATATATATATATATATATATATATATATATATATATATATTATACTAGATGTCGGAGTAAACAGAAACGCGTAAAGGAATAAAAGCGTAGGTAAATGTTGTTAAAAGGCTTGAATGATAAATGATAGAAATAGAAATTAACTATATTAATCAAATAGTCAAGAATAAACAAAACAAATTTTACAATTGAAAATGCTTTTTTCTATAATTTCGAAATTTACGTCCTGTTTAAAATGAGAAAAATTACGCTTAAAGAGTAGAATTATTCGTGCCTACGTATGCATAATTTTAAAAAAAGTTACAATATTAATTTTTCTTTAATATAATAATAATGATAAAGAATAATAATAATATAATAAACAAATAAATTATAAGAATAAATGAATAATTGAAATGATCAAAACGTCCCTTTGAAAAATGAAAAAACAAAAAACACGCCACGCGTTAATCTTCTTCATCTTCTTGTCCTTGTTGTTCTTCTTCTGAATGATATTAAAGGTTATCTGTATCATGTGTGTCGCTTCGCAACACTTTCTGGCTAAGAAACATATAAAATGATATTAATGAAAGAGGAATAGGAAAGAGCAAAGAAACATACAAAGAGAGCGAGGGTGTGGGGGATGAAAAAAGTAGAATCGAAGAAAATGATTAAAACTGGAAAGGAAAGAAGTTATAAATAATTGACTTTCTATCCAAAGAGATGGGAAGAATTAGAAACGAAGTCGTAGAGGGACTATTGCACGAGATGCCTACAACTGATCAGGGAAAGGAGAGAAATACATGGAAAGATAAAATATCGTATATATATATATATATATATATATATATATATATATATATATATATATATATATATATATTTAAATAAAATTTACAAAATACCTGAAGCTATTGTGATATTCTGTGCTATCGTACGTAGTGGATATGACACAAAATGTTGCTAGACCTGTCAGTCTGCGTTACTTCAATGGATACATTTTTAATTTTTCTTTCATTTCATTTCCTGGGATTTTCTTTATTGAACGTACTGTGTATCTTTTATAACCGCAAATTATATAATTTTTATTTTCTTTGATATTTGTTTTACTCCAATCTTTTAAGAATTGTCTTCAGTTAACCTGAAAAATGGTGCTATATGTGTAAAAATAAAACTCATATTAACTTTATTTTCAGAATTTATCGGATAGCATTTGAATTTGTAAGCTATTTTCTTCTTTCAGGGAAATTTGCTGATTGTCGTTCTTCTTAAATATATTTAGTATTAGGTTGGCGTACATACATATACATTTAGATCGTAGATTTAATGTTAATTTTTTTCCTCTATGGCGCTTTATGAAGAAAATGATTCATCAATATTTACTATAATGTATTTTTGATTTTATTAATTATAGTTGCTATGCAGTATTTTAATTCGGTATCGATTAATACTGCTGTAATTGATTTATATCGATTATACAAAAGGCATTGTTCAGATCAATAATCATTAATTATGTATATATAGATAATTTTTGTTTCGATTGTAACATAAAATTTTCTAGAAGGACGTAAAAAACAGATACAGAAGTAATTCAGTTAAATTTGATTAATCAATAACATAATCGCTGTCATTAGTAATTAAGATATTCTTGTACAAAGACTGTTCGTCATCGCCAAATACAATTCTGGAGATTTTTCTTTCTTAAAGAAAGTAACAGTGATAGATTCTAATTGATTTCTTCCATTAAATTCGAATGTCTGTGTTTTAAAAAATAAATGATATTCGGAACATGCTGATTATAGAGGAGGATGTTAAGTGAATGATTTTTCTTTTTCTTGAGTTTTCTGCCAGTATTTTCTACATTAAAACGCACAACTAAAACTTTCTTGTATATATATATATATATATATATATATATATATATATATATATATATATATATATATATATATATATATATATATATATATATATGTTACATATAAAAATATTATATATATATATTATTTATATATATACATTATATATATAAAAATATTTATATATATATATATATATGTGTGTGTGTGTGTGTGTGTGTGTATGTGTGTATAATATCTCATGAATGATAGCTGAGTGTTTTTAAGCATTTCACTGCAAGCAAGCGGGAGTAGCACTAGTACGCAAGGGCTACTGAGTGTGTAATCAAGAGAAAGGACTTGGTATAGGGAGGTGAGGAAAAGATAACATAAAGAACGGAGATCAAAGCAACAAAAGATGTCGATTGACATTTAAATATTTCAAGATTATAGTTATCAGGGAAGCAAGATTAGTGGAAGGGAGTTCCACTGTCGAGAAGTGTGAGAGAAGAACCTGTTGGAGTAGAAGAGGTGACTGACTAATATAAATGCTGTAAAACATTTGATAGACATTTCTTGATGATCAATGTTTTTTTGTGCGCATCAATAGTAACCTAAATTGACAATGATTTAAGGAACTAGAATGGACGAGTAAGACTTTAAAGTTAAATATGAATTCTATTCTTGAAAATACATTGTTTATATTATTTGTTATCTCAGACTGAATCATATCAGAGCGATTAGAATCAGCCACTTTAAAGTTGCTTGAAATTTACTGGCATTTAGCTATATATTTACTATTCGGTAAATATTTACATAGCATTAATATTCTTCTCTGTGTTGAATAACTACCTTTATGAAAGTAATACATGGATCAATAAACAAAGATAAGATATACTAATGGCTTCAGTATTTTCTGAGAGTAAATGTCAGCCTGAATGGTAAACAGCATATATTCTATTTGTAGAGAGACGCGTATATCTTATGAGTCATAAATCATTTCCGTGTGATTAATACTTAGTTTGATTGATTCCTCATTACAAATGGTTGCTAAAAACGGAAATTAGTTTTGGCTCAACTTAATATTTACCTCACTGTGAGCGGGAAGAAGTGACTCGGGATCGGATTTAATGTAGAAACCTTAACGTAGTCGTTGATTATCGGCTAAAAGTATCTGGGGTTCTAGCCAGCAGTGTCGAAAAGTGTCATGCTAAACCATCTCCTTTATTTAAGTGCAACATATAATTCATTCCGCAATATTATGAGTTGCTTTAACAATAAAAAAATATCTATCTATCTATCTATCTATCTATCTATCTATCTATCTATCTATCTATCAGTTTTTGTCTGAGTGTGTGTATGTGAATATATGTGTGCATATAGCCTCATGTATAGCCAGCTTGACAGTGAACAATAGACAGTGTTGGATGGCCGTGGTTCAGATATAAGGACATGCTAAAGAGTAACCTCACATTTGTCAGTGTCTCATATTAACTTCAAGCGTTTTACCCTGGATAGAAATATCTGGAGATATTTGTGCCAGAGTAGTATTAGAAATTTAGAAATCAGTCATGAGACAACAACGAAAAGCGTCAGTAACTATTTCTATTGGCATGTATGGAAATGTTGCACAATGTGTGAAATTCTATGCAGGTCACTATTGGGACAGTACATATCTAAGGTTAGAAATGGCATCATGACACTTTCCACTGACAAAAAATGCATAGATAAAGACCTTCGTAAGGTGTGGGCTGTACTTGTGAGAACAATTTTTTGTATTTCTTTAAGGCATGGGTTTCCAGGGATCCCTTCAATTAGTCCACTGGAATGTTTTTCAACTAATCCGAGGGCTCCAACTACAACAGGGATTATTGATGTTCCCATGTACCACATTTTTGAGATTTCGATTCCAAGGTCCTTGTAATTTTGATAGATTTTTAAAGATTTTCAAAGATACATTACAATCCGCTTGGACTGCCATATCAATAAGGAGGCACTTTGTTTGCGGTCTCTAATAACAATGTCTGGGCAGTTAGCGTTCATTGTTTTGTCTGTGTGTATTGTGTAGTCCGATAAAATTGTAACAGATCCTATCTCCATAACCGGGTCTGGGTGGTGTTCATACCAATTTCTTTCAGTTTCCTTGCCGTAGAAGTTGCAGATCTTCCAGTGCAGATATTGGACAACTCTGTTATTCCGGGTTTTATATTCAGTGGGTGCTAATACCGTGCAACATGATAGAAGGTGATCAGTTGTTTCTGGGTAATTATCACAGAACCTGAATTTTAGGCTAACACAGAATTTTAGTATGTGTGCTTGATAATTTCTAGTTAACAAGCCCTGATCCTATGCATCAAGGATAAAATCTTCCGTTTCAGCTTTTAACCCTGCACTACGTAGCCATTGATAGGTACGGGGCTTGTCTACCACACCTTGTTTGGTACGGGCAGAGTATTGGCCATGAAGCTGTTTATCTTGCCGTTATTTCTGTATCTGGTCGGTTACATTTGTTTTTGCTTTCTTTTTATGTATTTTGCAGCTTCAGCCGGTGTACTGTGCTTTACTTGTATTGCTGAATCCATCTGAAGCTCCATTTTGAATTTGTTGGTTTATAACGGAATAAAGGCGCTTACTGCATTCTTGTTCTTGTTCGCATATCATCATCCAGTCATCTGTAGTTTCCACGTATCTTTGAAGGCCAATTGTTGTAATTTTGTAAGACAGTTTTAGTTGAACTAATCCTCTGCCTCCTTCAGATCTGGTCTCATACAGACGATCAACTTCAGCTTTGGGGTGATGCATGTGGCAGCAAGTGAGAAGCTTTCCCGTTTTGACGTCCATTCGCTTAATTTCAGCTATGGTCTAGTTAAGGACATTAAAGCTGCATTGCACCACAGGGACAGCCGAGGTGTTTATGGCTGATATTCTGTTTTTTGAGTTCCGCTTGGTATTTACTACCAGACGCACGCGCCTGTAGTACCCCTTTCTTACCTTCTTCTTCATTTGGGTATGCTGTATACCGTCTCCGTCGCAAATTCCTAGATACTTATGGGCATCACTTGTCCCAGTTCCCTAATCTTTGCGACAAAATCTAAATCTATTGATGGTATTTCTGGAATTCTTCCTTTCTTAAATGTTACTTTTGCTGTTTATCTAATTCGAAGTCCACGTCGTCACCGAAACATTTTACAATATTGAGGAGACCCTTCAACACATTGTCATTTTGAGATCATTCATGTAGAGTACGTGATTGAAATTTTTTTTGTCTAGTTTGTAGCCATAGCTACTGTTGTTTATTTCATGCGTAAGGACAAACAAAGTTATTATTATTATTATTATTATCATCTCTCACTGCTAACACGATTCGCAGTTGCATGCATAATGCAAACTTCAGGTGCTTAGCATAGACTGTTCGTTACACAAGTTGAATTATAATAAATCTGGTTATCACAGTGTAGGAGTAATTATATGCTGGGATTACAGTCTGTTTATTTTAAAATTATATTTTCAGTTAAAATAAGAGCGAATATCTCTCTCTCTCTCTCTCTCTATATATATATATATATATATATATATATATATATATATATATATATATATATATGAAAAATATAGTCTTAAGGTATGGTATATTTATGGGATAAAATTACTCAATATCAGAGATAGGGCGTGTGTAAATATAAAAGTGAACATAGAAGTCAACACTTAGAGGCGACAGTCTGTTTTCATGCCTGACGATTGCGTCTAGAATGAAACAGATTGTCGCCTCTAAGTGTTGACTTCTATGTTCACTTTTTATATATATATATATATATATATATATATATATATATATATATATATATATATATATATATATGTTTGTGTGCGTGCATGCGATAGATCTTTCCGTTGATTTAAAAGTATGATTCTTTTATTATGGAACTAAATTTCTGACCCCCTCTACGCATAAGATTTTATTATAATTGGGGATTCTTGAGTAAAGCCAGTAACATCTATCAGAAGAATTGATAAGAAGGGAATATTGCAAACGTTTGTGTAGATATTTCCGATCAATCCACGCAAAAATTGAAACTTGTCAAGATAAACAAAATAGATTTCAAAATCCTGAAAAAACATTGGATAAACATTTAAAAGAGCAGTACGCATGAAAAATAGAATGAAAATAAAATATTTGATGAGGTTTCTTCCGTGTATATAAACTAATAGAAAAGACACTGAAAGTAATGAAAGCATAAAACCTGACATTTTTATAAAGCATTACAAAGAAGAATTCGTTTGAAGAAATACAGAAATTGATGAATAAATGCTGCAGTATACTGGATGGATATGATGACAAGAGCAGGTTTATGTTCCTTCATCGAAATATAAAAAAATGATTTAGAAGACAATATAGAAAATGTTGAATAATATTTAAGCATTAATATTTCTGTAAGAAATAGGTTGCATGCAGGTTGAGCAAGTACACAAATACAAAAGAGATGTAAAATAGGAGGATGTCACCTCAGCGAATTTATTCAACCTAAACAGAGTGGATTTATTATCAGAGGAGATAATTTCAACAATATATGATAAACACAAGAGTATGTCGATAGCAGACGTTGTAAACATGCGACCAAGAAAGCGTAATGAGTTGCTCCCTTAGATGCTAGCATCGGCCATTCTAATGGAAGTTAAAAAAAATGTTTCTCTCTGAGGAGTAAAAGATAACAGTTTAGTTTTATTGGGGTTAAAATTTACAAGCCATTCATTGCCCCAGTTCACAATTGATTAGACGCCATTTTAGAGACCACCTGTCAGTTTTGCTTTGTCGATCATAGCGGATTACTATTAAGAATTACTATTAATTCAGATGAAAATAATTGCGTCATCAGCATAAATACCTATGTTAGGAAAATGATTACAACGAAAAGTTCGATTATAAAACATAAGAAACAACGTAGAGCAATGGTAGAACATGTATACGTTCAATTAAGCTTCATTACAGAATTTGATAAGAACGATTGGATTCAGTCAAATATGAGTCCAGCGACACGATCGATTTTGCGCTTGTGAAGAAAGCCAAAATGTTAAACATTGTCAATCGCTTTCAAGATATCTAAAGCCACAAGCCGAGTGACGCCGTTCTTATTTACAGCTTGATACAAAATTTATTGCAGAATTTGGAGAAAAAAACGCTGAAGCCAATTAAATAGAGCATATTTCCTTAGAACAAATCCTCAACACTAGTAAAGATCTATTTGGAGAACATAGCATAGTTAGATGCATATCATTTCTTAGATATTCTGAGTATTCTAGAAAAGAAAATTCAGGCAAATATATTCCTGAAGTTCCGAGCAAAGTAATCTGCTTTATCAGCAGTTTTTAATTGTAAAAAAAAAAACATTGACTCGCATAAATAAAATCTATCATAATGGAAATCAGTTCCCGTTTATATTATCAAATTTTCAAGGCAGTTTTATATTAAAGCTAAAGAAAGTCTCAGCTGTATGTGACAGTTTAATTCATTTTCTTTTCTTTCCCAAACGTTAAAAGAAATGCGCTCTTGATATATTTACTTGCTTATTAGGGCGAAACAGATTTCCTTTTTGTTGACGCCTAAAGATGCAAATTCGATTTATTTAAATTAATTATTTAGTGCAATATTATTAAATTTCTGTAGAATCTTTCCTTCATATTAATTTGCCGCATCGAATGAAACTCCTTAATAAAGACAAACATATATATATAAACAGTCTTAGTTGTATGGATTGAGAATAAATCGACCTTATTAATAATATCTTTATAGGCAAATCTCTTAGCCTTATATCTACATTAGGTGACCAGTATCTCAAGTACCAGACTTTTATCTATATCTGTGTTCTTATGCATTTATAAAAGTTATACATGAAGTAAATATGACAAAACCTTATGAATACTGCAAAAGCGATTGTAATTGTTTTTTCATTAATACATTAGGAAAAAAATGACATTTCATAATAAGAAGTGTCTGTATAATTATACAATATCTTTTATATTTTCGGGTTTTGCACCGTCGATGACAATATTTATAATCCAGAGATTAGAAAATAGATATGAGTGCATGTTAGATACACACACAGACACACAAACACAGACACACACACGTGTGTGTGTTCTTGTTTGTATTTATATTAAGAACAGTCGTCGAGTTGCATCATAAAATCTCAGACTGGCAAATAATTCCTTATTAAAAAAAAATGATATAAAAATGATATTTATTTCATAAAATACATATATCTTAAAAATGACATTTCGTTAATATCCATCTTGTGGAGAAATCATTGTATAGTATAATAGCATCTAACGTCATCTAGTAAGTCGCATCTAACCGACATTAAAAACATCTATTACACGTAGAATGAAAACAGAACTATGGCATAAATTAATTATATAACCTTAATTTAGGTTCCTGCACTAATTCGCAGAAAAAAAGAGAATACCATGATGAAAAAATGCCCCAAACTTGATGAGAACATAGTTTTAGCGTCAAAATAATTTTGGTATTAGTATGAGGAACGAGAAAAGTATTTTTGGATTAATTAAGTTTTTTCATCACTTCTAGCACGTTCAAAGTTTTTTTTTTTTTTTAATTTTCTTTCGCCAGCATGTGGAGCAATGATCAGTGTAGAAAATTCTATCATCTTTTCTGCGGTAAAATCAAACATACGGATTTAGAAATTCTTGGAAAAATCAAATAATTTTCGGGTTTTAATGAAACTTTCAGGTGTTATTTACTATTGAATGAAGTTATTAAAACATTATTTATTTAGAAAATCTTAGTAAAAATATTTTAAACATCTGATACCACCCACTTAATTAATTTTATGAAATTCAAAGAAATTAAATTTTCACTGCCTTAATATTTATTTTAGTTAAAAGCAGAACTCTTTGGGAAATTTAAATCATCAATTTGTTTCGTGAAAGTGAAACACATTTTACCGAAAATCTGCTCTGAATCATAAAATGAAAATATAACTATGATATTATTTAATTAGAAAAAGCTTTTAATTGATTTTATAAATCTTAAGGACACTATTGACTTAAAACGATGAATAATGAATTTTTACAAGAATTGTTTTCATTTGTTTTTTAAATTAATTAGAATAATGTATTGTAAATATTTTAAAAATCTGTATTATTTCACCATTTACATGGTATTTTATTAACTATATTTATTAATCATAGAAAAGTTTCGTACAATTATTCAAATAATGATATTTTAAAAATAATTTTGATTTTTGTATATCTATAAACGTGTTGGTTTTTGTAAATACGGATGTTCATACATGAAAATTATGAGTGATAACGATAGTAAATTTAAAGCCAACGTATTCCGAACTTTTTAATATTTAAATTATAAAAATTATAGGAAAAAAAGACTAAAAATGACGATGAAATCAGGTTTTTTAGCAGAAAAAATAAATATACTTCGAGTCTATTTAAATGAGTTTTGAAATATAGGAAAGTACTTTGCTTATTGGAAATTTTAAATTTAATCAATCACCTTGGAATCAAGAATAAAATAAAAGCTTCAAGAATGACTTTTAATTTCTTAGATACATTTTAAAGTTTAGGCATCGCAAATGTGTGTATGTACCTACATAAATATGTAAATCTAACCCATTAAGGCTTACTGACCCACATTTGGGACAGCACGTTTTTTTTAGACACATGTTGGTAATGCCGTGTATTTATTTAAATGTATATAATTATTACAGCATTTTACTGTGGGTATTAATGTGTTAAACTAACACACACACACACATACACACACGCGTGCGCGTACACACACACATATATATGAATGCGTGTGTGTCTACTTGTATGTAAGTTTGAAAATGATTCACAATAGGGAATTTTTATGGAGTATATATAAAATTTATATGTATATTTCTGTGTATATATGATTGTGTATATATATATATATATATATACATGGATGATTGTGGATATATATACATGCATAATTCTGTGTATGTGAGTAAAATTATGAGAAAGAGAGACAGTGAGAGAAATATAGAAAGAGAGTGAGAGTGTATATTTCCTGAAATGTATACAAAAGGCATCACCTAATATATTTTTGCAATCTAAATCACTTTTCAGATCCACTGGTTTAACAGAATTATACATATATATATATATATATATATATATATATATATATATATATATATATATATATATATATATATATATATATATATATGTATATATATATATATATATATATATATATATATATATGACCATTCACGATGATCTCCTAACACCCATATCTCCTGTGTTGTTCAACCGATTTTGCATACATCAGCAAAGGTCAAGTGCTTAGTTGGCAGCAACTAAAGTAAGAAACGTTGAAGAATAGCGAAGGATCCAACGCTTGGTCATTGGTTTAATGCAGCTGCGCGAAAGGGCAATATTGCTGGTGACCAGGCGGAAATAATTGTGTTGTGAGCCTAACCGTATTCAGGTGGGTTATTATCAC
Organism: Acanthosepion pharaonis; assembly: GCA_903632075.3. Lineage (NCBI taxonomy): Eukaryota > Metazoa > Mollusca > Cephalopoda > Sepiida > Sepiidae > Acanthosepion > Acanthosepion pharaonis. The sequence continues at coordinate 2,417,873 of CAHIKZ030002666.1, forward strand.
GGACAAAGACACGGACATTGATGGAGACATTGTGCAATTGACATTCGAAACAGTGACCTTGTTTCTCTAACTTGAATAGAAAATGTCCAGTTTTCACGAGGCTTAAAGCCGCCAGCTAACTTTCTCTTCCCCAGGATTCTCTGCATTATTTCCATCTCGTGAGATTAGCACGCTTACATACCTAACTATAGACAGAAAAACCTACATATTCCTGAGTATGCTGATATGTTCTCGGCCCGAACGACTTTACTGCATTTGGCCAAAAGACCAGAAAGATATTTGTTTGAAAAATCTGTTGGTGGTTTCGTGGAAATGAGAATTTTCCAAAACCTTCGTTGTTATAACATATCGGGATATAAATTAATACAGGTATTAAACACACACACACACACACACACACATATATATATATATATGCGGTACTTAATGGTAAGCGGACAATATCAGTGACTGAGCTAGTATAATATGTATGGATATGAGTTTTTAACACTGGGTTTCACACTTTTGCGATCATCAGATACACTGGTTTATTTTTCAAAACTGGATCTGATAATGCTTGTTTGACTGTGTTTAGGATCAAGAGGGTGAATATACTCCCGTGTTTGGTTGTGGTGGTACTATCATACGCATAGGCTCGGCCCGGTGGCTAGGATCAAAGTGTAGTATCTGCGCTTTGTGAGCTGCCGGGTCGGGTGTCTGTCGAACTCTCTGCTTGCAGAGAGGAACCCGGACGAAGCTCTGCCGAAGGGTAGGGTTTCGTTGGGGGAGGTTGACGGAACTGGCCCGCCTCGGCGGGTTTGGTTGGTTATTTATTTTTGGCTGGGCCTACGGGCTCAGATATACCCACATTAAAAAGGCCTTGTGCCACATACGATCCCCGTGAGTGGATTGATAAATACCATCATACGCATAGGCACATACATACCGATGTACGCATTTTGCTTCACATCAACACATCCTTATATGCAATTCGAGACATGGCGCAGATACATATCCGTGCGTTCGGGCATAAATGCATAGGCAGATGTAATTCTATTTCGGTGTCAGGACTTTAGCTTTTTATGTGCGGCGATGTTCATTTCAGCAAGTAGCGGGTAGTGGTTTCTTAACGCTTTTCAGATCTACCGCACGGGCCGTCAGAGAAACTTATACTTCCTCACACACATGCACACATGTGCTGACGCGCACATGCACTATCATTGGTTTGGTCTTTTTCACCACCACTTAATTTAATGATTAAGTGTGGGTTCTGTTTGTGGCTATGGTAATGATGCTTGTATATTCAACGCTAACTACTTGTGTGTTGTTGACGGTTGTGACTATGCTGGTAGAGATAATAGCTGTGATATTAATTATTATTGATAATGTTAATAATAGATATTGAGGAGGTAACGGTAAAATTAGTCTTAATGGCGGAATTATAAAAAGTGGGGAGGTGGCAATAATGACAAAATTTTCTATCATAATCTAATGTGGTAAGCATGATAATGTTGATGACAATAATATAGATACTATAACAATAATTACGATAATAAAAACAATAGCGGTGTTAAAACCAGTACTGATGGTAGTGGGGATGGTTATGAAGTAAAAGATGGGAGTGATGGCAGTGTAGGTAACGGTATTGATACTTTTATCTGCCTGCGTTGATTGTTATGGTGGTGGTTGTGTTGGTAGCATTTTTTTTATAAAGTTTCATTCCTGAGTGGGTTCAGTTATATTGTAGGTGTCATCCGTTTTACATGAACTGTGATAGTATATATTTATTTTCGTGTCTGCATTTAGAAATTAATTCCGATCTATTGTTTATTAATTCTATTCCTTGAGTGATATGTTAAGTTGGCAGGCGCGATTTTCATGATTTCCGAGTTTATTTTTGGATTGATGTTTCTGGCTTTTATTTGCAATATGTATGCGTATAATGCTGTGCTGTTGGAGAATTTTTTGTTGGAGAATAAGAGGTTGTGGATGTATTTTCTTCTCTTGAATTTTCCTTCTGTGGTGCCAATGAAGTACACTTTAGATTTATTTGCCTTTACCTTGGCTTTGTATATTATATTCGTTTGTAGTCAATTTCCCTGTAATTAGCATGTAGTGTCTATGTCTAGGGATATAAAATCTAGTTATTTTTTTATTTTAGTAGTGCTCAGATATTGGTCGCCTTGTTTCCACTGGTTCATGTACAGGCTGCTCATCCCATAGAACTTGGAATATATATAAATATATTTATTCGCAAGAGGAATTTCAGGGTAATTCCGAAGAAACAATATCTGAATTGTATTTATCCACTGAAATCGATTTGATATATTTAACCAGTAGTGTTATAGTCTATCAATAAAAACAGCTACCTTTACGTTTCCTGTAGTGGTTGATAACTTTTATTTAACGTACACTTTCCAATATGCACCTCTCCTTGCACTCCATTTGAACGCAGTCCCTTGCATTACAATCCTGAATGCACACTGATAAAACTTCTGGAAATATATTGTCAGATATTTAAAGAATTATCAGTAAATATTAAATAAATCAAATATTTGGCTCGGTGGCACATTTTTTTCAGCGCGGCCTTGTATACATATACATATGCAAATCCAAAGAGAAAACCCATTTCTAGTATATACCTTTCATGTAAGACACACATACACCCAGACACACACACACACACACACACACACACACACACACACACACACACACACACAACACAACACACACACACACACATATATATATATATATATATATATATATATATATATATATATATATATATATATATATGCATGTTTCGTTAAAACGACAGACAAGGTACTACAGTTGAGCTTTTTATTTAATTTTTCTTGTGTTCTGACAAGCTTTTTTTTTTCTGGACAAAAGTGTGTAAGAACTGTCCGAATGTTCTGTTTTTCCGAGCGCTTTCGGCTATACTTTTTAGCCATTATCAAGGATGGTTCAATGATGGATATTCATTATCAAGTAGAGTGTGTGTTCTATGTATGTTCAGTGTGTGGTAGTGATGTTTTAGTTTCCGAATACAGTTAGCACATTGTGGCCTTGTTCATAATTGATATTGTTAAGAGTTGGCTTTTTCTTTTTTATTATTAGAGCTTCCATTATTTTTAGTCTTTTTTTGCAAGTGGATGCAGTTAATATATTAGTGTTTTCTACTAGTATGTTCCTAATAGTGTCGGGTAAATCTGGTGTGTGTTTAAATGTGTTCTGATGGAACTGTGATCAGATAGGTGTAATGTAAGACGTCTGGATAAACATGTGGTTGTGTAGCCGATGTAATTATTTATGAGTCCGGTTTGGTGAGGAACGCAGTTCCTTAAAAGGGCATTGAACTCATAGATAATGTTTCTCTTTTGTAATTTTGACTTCGTTGGTGTGTTGTTATTTTTTGAGGATAAGGTTGGCCGTCTTAAATTTTTTTATAATAGATAATAAGTTTGATTTTTTATCCGGGTCAATAGGGTAGTATATTTCTTTATAATATGTCTTAGAGCAGATTCATCTTGCTTGTAATTAATATGCATTTGGTTTTTGTAATAAATGTGTATGTGATTTTTTAGTTGTGTGTTCGCTATCATTATTACTTGCTTTGGGGAGGAATATTCTAATTTGTTGGTCTATAAGGTAGTTAGGGAAACCGTTGTTAATTAGTGTTTGTTTAACGTTGTTAAGTTCTTTGAGAAAGAGTAGTCGAGAGGATGAGTTCTGGTGGGCTCTATTTAGAAAGTTTTTATTACAGCTATTTTGTACCTAAGTGGACATTCGCTTTTGAAATTAAGGTGGCACGAGTTTTTGCTAGTGGGTTTTTGTATAATGATGTAATGAAAGTGTTATTGTTATGTTCAACGAGGATATCTAAGAATGGTAGTTTGTTTTTTGGCTAAGTTCATATGTAAAATTAAGGGCGGAGTTTTTCTCAAATGTGGTCTTAAGTGTTTCTATTTCTTTAATGTTATCAGCTAAAATGAATATATCATCTACGTAGCGAACATAGATTTTCGGTTTGTGGACCTGTGTAAATATGGTATTTTCTACGTAGGACATATAATAGTTAGAAAGCATGGACCCAATGGATTTCCCATACTAACACCATTAGTTTGGGTATAAATATTGCCATTATGGTCATAGAAGGGGACTTTGGTTGTGCATGCGTGTAGTAATTTTTAGGATAGGTGGTTTGATGGATGGCGGAGGGATGGAATTATTATTGTATATAGAGTTGAGGATAATATCGATAGTTTTATCAACAGGGACGTTTGTGAATAAGTTTTCAACGTCCAGTGACGCTATTATACCTTGATTTGTTCCATTTGTAGTTTTTAAAATTTGTAGGAATTCGTGGGTGGAGGTGATGCTGTAATTGGTAGGTAGGTATGGAGTGATGATATCGTTAAGGAATTTTGATAGCTCGTAGATAGGTGTTGGTATCGGGGAAATAATTGGTCGTAGCGGGTATCATGGTTTATGTGTTTTATGTTTCCATATAGGTATCCCGGTTGGTAATCTCCAACAATTTTTTTTGAATTTTCAGGGAATCGACTTCCGCGTTGTGAGCTGTTATTAGCTTGTTAACAGACCTTTTTAAATTCTCAGTGGGATTTCGTTTCAATTTGGTGAATTTAGATCGGTCATCAACGATATCTTTTAATTTTTGCTGGTAATCAGCTTTGTTGACTATAACATATGTGTTAGATTTATCAGCGCGTCTGATGACAATGTCAGCGTTGTTTTTTAAATCTTTCGCAGCGTTTTTTAGTTTTGGTGTTAAAATACTACTATGGTTAGTGCCGGGGGATCGGTTCTTCAAACCCTCAGCTTTGAGTAAGTCTTTCAGGTCAGGGTGTACTGCTATGTCACCACGCGTGGAAAGTTGGGATAGTGATTGGTATAAAATTTCAATTTCTGTTGTCTTGGTGATATAGTCAACAAAGCTGATTACCAGCAAAAATTAAAAGATATCGTTGATGACCGATCTAAATTCACCAAATTGAAACGAAATCCCACTGAGAATTTAAAAGGTCTGTTAACAAGCTAATAACAGCTCACAACGCGGAAGTCGATTCCCTGAAAATTCAAAAAATTGTTGAGATTACCAACCGGGATACCTATATGGAAACATAAAACACATAAACCATGATACCACTACGACCAATTATTTCCCAGATACCAACACCTATCTACGAGCTATCAAAATTCCTTAACGATATCATCACTCCATACCTACCTACCAATTACAGCATCACCTCCACCCACGAATTCCTACAAATTTTAAAACTACAAATGGAACAAATCAAAGGTATAATAGCGTCACTGGACGTTGAAAACTTATTCACAAACGTCCCTGTTGATAAAACTATCGATATTATCCTCAACTCTATATACAATAATAATTCCATCCCTCCGCCATCCATCAAACCACCTATCCAAAAAAAAATTACTACACGCATGCACAACCAAAGTCCCCTTCTATGACCATAATGGCAATATTTATACCCAAACTAATGGTGTTAGTATGGGAAATCCATTGGGTCCATGCTTCTCTAACTATTATATGTCCTACGTAGAAAATACCATATTTACACAGGTCCACAAACCGAAAATCTATGTTCGCTACGTAGATGATATATTCATTTTAGCTGATAACATTAAAGAAATAGAGACACTTAAGACCACATTTGAGAAAAACTCCGCCCTTAATTTTACATATGAACTTAGCCAAAAAAACAAACTACCATTCTTAGATATCCTCGTTGAACATAACAATAACACTTTCATTACATCATTATACAAAAAACCCACTAGCAAAAACTCGTGCCACCTTAATTTCAAAAGCGAATGTCCACTTAGGTACAAAATAGCTGTAATAAAAAACTTTCTAAATAGAGCCCACCAGAACTCATCCTCTCGACTACTCTTTCTCAAAGAACTTAACAACGTTAAACAAACACTAATTAACAACGGTTTCCCTAACTACCTTATAGACCAACAAATTAGAATATTCCTCCCCAAAGCAAGTAATAATGATAGCGAACACACAACTAAAAATCACATACACATTTATTACAAAACCAAATGCATATTAATTACAAGCAAGATGAATCTGCTCTCAAGACATATTATAAAAAATATACTACTCCTATTGACCCGGATAAAAAAAATCAAACTTATTATCTATTATAAAAATTTAAGACGGCCAACCTTATCCTCAAAAATAACAACACACCAACGAAGTCAAAATTACAAAGAGAGAACATTATCTATGAGTTCAAATGCCCTTTAAGGAACTGCGTTCATCACCAAACCGGACTCATAAATAATTACATCGGCTACACAACCACATGTTTATCCAGACGTCTTACATTACACCTATCTGATCACAGTTCCATCAGAACACATTTAAACACACACTCAGATTTACCCGACACTATTAGGAACATACTAGTAGAAAACACTAATATATTAACTGCATCCACTTGCAAAAAAGACTAAAAATAATGGAAGCTCTAATAAAAAAAAAAGAAAAAGCCAACTCTTAACAATATCAATTATGAACAAGGCCACAATGCTAACTGTATTCGGAAACCAAAACATCACTACCACACACTGAACATACATAGAAACACACTCTACTTGATAATGAATATCCATCATTGAACCATCCTTGATAATGGCTAAAAGTATAGCCGAAAGTGCTCGGAAAAACAGAACATTCGGACAGTTCTTACACACTCTTTGTCCAGAAAAGAAAGCTCTTGTCAGAACACAAGAAAAATTAAATAAAAAGCTCAACTGTAGTACCTTGTCTGTCGTTTTTAACGAAACATGCATAAAGGAAGGATTGCTGCCTAATTATACATATATATATATATATATATATATATATATATATATATATATATATATCATGATCAGCACAATTTGAAATGCAATCAAAAAAACAAAGAAGCTAGGTAAACAGACACAGAGAAAGCATGCATAAAGGCAGATGTCATAACCTTACAGTATTTGGCCAAACATAGAAAGATACAGGCGACTCTTATTAATCAATTTGACGATGATTGGATGCTAGTAAAGGTCAGGATATATAGAATTTTCTGAAATTGTAAAAAAAATTATCAACATCAAACGAAATCCTTTTTCTTCTATTACAGGAATCTATGATGGCGTGCAAACTATAAGCGGATTCGGCAGCGGAGTTGGAAATTACATCGGAAGATCACAATAAAATAAAAAATGAAAAGAGAAAAGCAAATCTTTGTATGGTTGTTTCTTTGAATTCCCTTCCCTCGTTATTACAGACCATGACGTCTATCAAAGCTACAGTTTTACTTGTCTGCGCCCACCTTTCGAAAAAAAAAACACGCAAAATATTGTACTGGGTTACATCCATGACCTGACCTATTCCCGATCGCCCAAAATGGATTTCATTACATAGTTTAAGGGTTCCAACTGCTCTGCTGTTTAACCATAAATTAGAGAAAATAGATCTTCCAAAGGCTTCCGTGCAAAGGGAACACAAATTGCACCAAGCGATTACATTATTTGAGCCCTGATCCGTGATACTCAAAGTTGGTAAAAATAAAATAAACAAACGAAAATAAATCAAATTTCAAATGGACTTGAATATTTTGTCAAAAGTCTTTGAGAAACAAAAGAAAACGCAAAAACAACAAATGTGTTTTTTTTTGTTTTCGCGGTTTTTCATATTTCTTCGCCTCATTAAAATTTCTCGTCAGCTTTACATGCGATATGTTCACCTCCTGATTGATTCTAAATGGATAAAAATCAAAAGAAAAAAACATGAAATTTCCGTTATTTTATTGGTGCGTGGTAGCAGGAAGGTACGGTGGAGTAATGGATAACGGGCCAGATTGTGGAATTGGAATTCCATTCAAATCCATTACATTCACTTATATGGGAAAAATATGAATCTTCTCCCCCTCAGCTATGGGTAATTAGAAGGCAAACCCCGTTCAATATCCTTGAGTGTTAACTGGTCTACTGTAGAAAGAAATGACTACCTAATGCGGGGGAAAACTGCTTCGTCAACCATGTATCGAAAAAAAAAAAAAAAAGATCGCCTAAGCCTGTATTACTCTTGGTATATGACTAGCTGTCTCGATAGCATTGTATGTAATTTTTTTTTTCTCATGAAGTTTATTAAAACGTTGTCGACTTAGACTAAACGACAACATTTTTCATCAGTGCATTCGTTTGATACTTTAATAATAATAGTAATAATAATAGCTGGTTAATAGAAGCTTCTGATTGTTACCTTGGCAACTTAAACACTCTTAGAAAGCGGTCATTCTTGATGCCACATAACTGCCGTTATGTGAAAAGTCAGAAGGTGACATTAAATTTAGCAGAGAGAGAGAGAGAGAGAGAGAGAGAGAGAGAGAGTAAACTTCATTCATCCACGCAAACAGAGTTTGGGAGTTGCGACACCGAAATCCGAACTAAAAGCTAAGAAAAATTCTAAGAAACGGGAATATGTCATTAGAAAAACGAAAAAGAAAGCTGAACTATTATTAAATATCGGTTCTTCTATATGGCAGTGAGTGGTGGAAACTTTTTCCCCTGAGGGAGAAAAGACTTGATGCCTCAGATAAGACGCTCTACAGAAGGATGCTGAGAATATTATTTGTTAGAGGGTGTAAGTAACAAAGATGTCTTAAGGATAATTTAAACCAAAATGACACATACTCAGTATCAGAAAGAGTTAGACGGAATTTCTTGAAGGGAGTTTGGCTTGAAGAATTTGACAGACACAGGATAGCAAAGGCAAAAAGGGCAAAATGAGGTATCTTCTGTATATGTGTGGGGAACGAGATTTGTATTGCAAAATGATAAACTATCACAGGAAAGGAAGTTATGGAGAGTCTTGAATGCCAACATCCTGAAAGAATACGTCATATAGAAAAAGATCACTTTTCGTAAGCGTATCAGAACGCTATTCAAATTGGCAATATCGTTTGATGTCTTTAATATTCAAGCGGGTTATTAATATCTTTGGACGATGCTAAATCAGTATTGAAATATTACATGAGAAACTGTTCATTATGGCACCGTGACTTACTTTTTATCATATCCTGAACTATTAATATATTACCCACAATTATTGCGTATAACACATTAAACTATTGCTTATAACACCCCCAAAATATTATTTATTTTACCAAAATCTTATGTCAGAAATATGTGACACCTCGAACAATTATTTACATCACGATGACAGCTAGTCAGGATGTATCGGACATATTCCTATGACATTTCCATGTACTTTGTGGGTAACCCTCGGCGACTGCTTCGGACAACATGAAATATGGCCTCTGAATTAACACGAAGCTGCGTATGACAATTTATGCTATTGTGTCTGATACGTTATACAAAGTTTTAAAAATCCTCTTTTGCGGCTCATGACGCATATATACGTATTTAATTATGACATTGGCGATAACTCCTTTTCTCCCAAACCTGCTTATATAACTAAAAATCCAGTATTGTATTATGTTGAAAAGAAACACTTTTCGTATCTGAAGATGGGTAAGAAATAATTATTTCGTTCAAATTGATATTATGATCCCTCAGATGTGACATTCTTCGGGTTTTGATGTAAAGCAGCAATCAATATGAGTTTGAAACTTTTTGTCAATAATCTGTTTTCCCATTAAATTATTGCAATGATATGGAAAGACCGCAGTCATATGGATCAAGTTCAAGAGACTAAGGGACAGCAAATCTTCAAGATTTAGACGCTTAATCCTTTCTTGTCCCAATGTTATCTTACATTATCAAGTCAGATCAATTATTTCAGGCTTTCTCAAGTATTGAGACTATATGATATTTTTACGCCAATTTCCTCCTGTCTACCTCAGTATAATTATTAGAGCTTGTTTCAGAGTAGATATCATTGTGTATTTCACTCAATGTTGTTGTTTGTGCTGAGAACAAACCTAGGAATTGTCAAGGGAGTGAAAATAACACGCTTTTAACTGATATTATTTAGAATATATAGATAGATTAATTTTGTAGAACATTCTGACTTAGACGTCTTCGGTACATACTTCAGCAGAATCAAATTAGTCTCCCATACCAATTTCGTATGATAGCGAGTTGCACTGTCTCAAGATATTCAGAAGGAATCATTCCTGTGGAAAATAAATTTGTACATTATATATATATATATATATATATATATATATATATATGCATGAAGATATTTCATTGTACAGTTTGCACAAATTTGGTCTAATTATTTTCGATATATATATATATATATATATATATATATATATATATATTATGCGTATACAATATTCATTAGATAATCTCACCCATTTTTTTCATATTTTCTTTGATAGCAATAATTAAAGTAATTTTTACTTTATATTCTATAATGCTGCTTAATGCTTCGTTCCTTATTTGGCATCTATGTTACACGCAGTAATAGCTTTCCAATTCCCTGCCCACAAATTTATTTTGCTTATCCCCTGGTCGGAAATTCTTTGCATCACAGGAGCGGACAAAAGATAACCTGTTCTTAAAATTCTAACAAGCTTCGTTCCTGTATATATGTGCTTCTAGAAAGAAAGAACCGGTATAATGATTTTCCAAGCGTAGCTTAGATGTGGCACAAGGACGAAAGTATAAGGCGTCCAGGGATGATCGAACTCACTACTCAGTCGTTAATTGCGTTAGCGAGATAAGCTTGCTAACCATTACACCACGCCGAGGTGCCCGACAAAAGAATCGGAATATATAGGAAACGTTAACACCCTCGGGATTTTATATTCTATTTCATAGAAACGGTGTATTAATATGAAATATGCCATACAATATTGTTTTTAATGAAACCAATTATTTCGGTCTGGCATATTTTATATTACTACACAATTTACATGAAGTAGACGATAAAATCCCGAGGTTTTTCTCGTTTTCAATATATGCCGCTTCTTTCTATATTTAATTCTTTCTTTTTTTCACCCTCTCTCTCTCTCTCTCTCTCTCTCTCTCTCTCTCTCACTTTCGACATTACTTCATATTAATAAAAGAAGATCTTAGTTTAATTAACTAACATTTTTTCGTCACCCAATTTTTCTTGTTTAATTTCAGTAATAAAAACTGGCAAAAAAAGTTGAGTCCTGCTCTACATGACTAAAAGGAATAGATTTATATAGAAATATAAATTATTATATAAATAATTATAAAGCGATATGCAGAATATGACTGGACGGTATTTTATGAAAGCTTACAATTTTTTACTACTTAGTATGTAGAGACAATATGTCATGTTTCATCCTGTTTGCTGTAAAATTTCCATAGCTCCAGGTAATAAACATTAATTTGCAGGGATAGGAAATTAAAAAGTTCCCAACCACATGTGAACTTATAAATGATAGCTACCTCTTTGTTGTAATCCCTGAAGTAACTGCAAACAGCTGTCAGCATAAAAAAGGAATCAATGTTATGGCATGGAAGATAAAAATTTGTCAATTTTTTAGGCTTACTGCTTACCCAATGAGACGTGAATATAAAACAGATCTGAATGTCTCAATAAAAAATGGCGGACAGAATAACGGTTTAAAAAACAAATAATGAAATAAATATTAATCAATCATAATCATTATACAAATATTTTCTACTGTAGAATAGTTTGATAACCTTTCAATACATTCTTCATGTCACATTAAGAAAACAAAAAGAATTTACATATCTTTGAATTATAACGTTACAATTTTAGACATTTCTTTGTAATTTGATGGACAAGATTTCTCCTCTCTCAAACATTAATCATTTGTCCTTAAACCAATGGGATATTGTAAAATTCATAGCGAAATTATTTAAATTAAAACAGAAGCCTATATTTCGGTGCACAATGTATACCTATAAAAGGCTATAGAAACACTGTAATAGCAACGACAACAGCAGAAGAGGATAAATTATCCAAACAAAGCTTGGAATATTAATGTCATTTTTATACTAAAAGAAATATCGGCCTATATTGATTATACATTTATAATGTTATTCATTGTAATTCATTTATTTATAAATTCAGTCAAAATGATGCAGACAACACAATAGCAAAAATTAACACACACACATATCTATCTATCTATCTATCTATCTATCTATCTATCTATCTATCTATCTATCTATCTATCTATCTATCTATCTACCTATATATATATATATATATATATATATATATATAAATATAAATATATATATATATATATATATATATATTACAAGCATTTATTCAGTCTTAATAGTAAGTTTGAATGGTTCGATGAGATCAAATTGTCTCGAAAATGATCTCCATTCTGTTGTTAACAGGTGCAAGAAATGACTTGATAATTTGAATGCCGCTAAAACAAAACTGTTCTCTTTTAATCGCTTCAGATATCCTTTTATTATTTTCCATCACTATGGCAGATACTAACCTCCAGCAAAATGACTCATTACGCCTTCTCGTACTAACGTTCCCCGCTGACATGAAGTGAAAAGATTATATTGAATAGCTTGCTAAGTCCGTTGCTAGGGAAATTTGTTTCCTGTTTAGTAAATAGTAAAATTTCCTCTAGAAAATAGTTATAAATCTACCATTAGACTTTGCTTTGTATATTGCTGTCATACATACTCTGGTTCTTTTTAGATATTTTAATCTGTAATCGATAAAGCCAATGCGTTTTTCAATTTTAAAAATCAGCAACTTCTCTTGTGAAGAGAAAATAATTTCCACAAAGGGTGAATATTTGTCTTGTCTCTTCAAAAGTTGAGAGAAATGCACTTACTATTCGTAATAAATAATGAATTTACAAGGAAAAACGCACTATGCTAACGTTTCTCGATATTGTTCAATATGTTATTTTTTTTATATTGTTTAATATGTTATTTTTGATTTTTAGGTACTTATTAAACGTATGTCTAAGCAGTAATTGAAGTCTTCATTAATCTGTGAGGCTCGAATTCATTACACTTTACCATCTTGTTAGCCATTATACTACGATAATCATTTCCATGTTATATCTCTGTTATATATTCCAGTCTTATATTAGACGTTTATTATAGCGTACCATTTGATGATAGAAGTCATACAATAAGTAATTAAATTGGAAGACTGTTCAATGAAAAGATGTGACACAGGTGTCATCTCAGGTGTGGCACAGGTGTCATCACAGTTGTGACACAGGTATCATCCTATTTAAGAACAGCAAGAAGAAAATTAAATCGGAGATATTGTTATAAATATGAGATGTGTGACTAACCAGAAATAATATATATTTGTTTTACATATTATTTGTTTTAACTTTTGACTGTCATAATTATGATTTTTGAAAATAAATATTTTAAAAAGTTTGCATCAGATAAAAGAAATGTCGAGATATTTGGAAGAAAGACTCAAATAATTATGGCTATCCGTAGAATTTGCCATACAAAAATTCTAAAAAAAAACCCCAAAAACAAAGCATTTTGATGAATTTTTTATTTTTTTTAAATTTTTGCTTCCAGTCTAAAAATAATACGCAAAGAAATATCGTACTGAATTTCCCATTTATATCTGCAGAAGTAAATTTTACCATTTTATGTATATCTAAATATATTTAAGAGATATACATATATTCTTTAATCCAAATTTCACATTTGTGCAATATTTTCTCAATTGCAATATAATCAGTTCTTTTTTTTTTCCGGAGAAAGGTCTTTACAAATTCTCAAAAACTAAACAAACTATAATCTAGTTTCATAAAACGTTCTGTCGGAAATCTTTTAAAGACTAAATGTCGACTTTGAGAGGCCTGAGTCAAGACGCGCAAAATGTTAACTTCAGTTTTATTTCTCAATAGATTTGTGTCTGAAACAGAATATATTCAATTAACGAATAGAAAATCTCTTCTTCATTTCGTACAAAATCATAAATAAATGTTAAATATTTTCGGATTGTTACTTGATTAGAATTCAATAACGAAATACAAAGTTTCTTCTGAGGTGCAAAATAAAATACTTAATTTCTTACTTAAAGCCGTTATTTTTGTTTATAAATATTCAGTGGTGTTTTTAATCAAATCTATGACGGCTTTGCATGTAACAATGCCGTCTAATTTTAATAACTAATTAAATATTCATGGAATCGATTTTGTCATTAGCAGTCAGAATGTAGCCAATTTTTACTTAAAATAACAATCTTTTATATGACTTGATTGAAAGATTAATTTATTAATAAATTATTCTTGGACATTAATTATTGTCATTTACATCAATATTTTGCCTCACCACAACCTGTTTTTGCTTCTTCAAATTACAAGAGTAACAAACATATAGACATCGAATCCAACACAAAACATCACGAAAATTAAAACCACGCAGCATCAAGATTATTCAATATTTCTTTTAGCAGTAAAACAGCTCTAATACTGAGCGCATTTGCATATGATGTCACAATAGAGATATAAAACAGATGTTAAACAATGGTAGGAGGTGTAATAAGATTCTGCCTGATAAAGACAGAAGTCCAACTGATATTCATCGGGAATTTACTGCTGTGTATCGAACATACAAGGTGGTATGAAAGTCTTGTCACCTCTAGATCATATATTTTTCTGTTTTAGATGGCTGAGAGGAGTCGCTACATTTTGGAAGAGAAAGTTACGGTGACAAGACTTTCAGAGCACCCTATATAATAAACATAAAGATATAAATTCGATGTAAATTTCGTAAACGGCGTTTTAGATAACTGTCTATATTTCTGAGATGACGTATTATGTACATTATTTACAAAATTCGGACTACTGTCCTTATATTTGTCGCCATATTTATTACAATGTTTCGGCCGTTGTACGCTCCGGCCTTCTTCAGGTGGTTGGAATGTCAAACTGAACCCTTTATTTCGCTCGCTGGAGTAGACTGTTCTAGTTCCACGTGACATGTTTAATGGATGTCAGTTATCAGTTATCACCTGTTAATTCCGCTCTCCAAATTCTCCACTGCCTTAAACTCAAGGAAACATGGCATAGTGGGTTAAGGCGTTAGTTAGATCCAGTGACAGGACCCAAAAATTTGGAAAACACTCGTTTAAAAGATCAATTGATATTCCTTTGACATCCAGTTCTGTAAATGACAATGATAACATTGCTAATGAGTTGAAAAAGTAATCTACAAACATTTAAAAATTTGCTTTTGACGACTTCACATAGAATATCAAAGAAACTTACATTCTGGTAAAATGAAATGTCTCTGTAAGTCGAATATAAATGACGACTCGAGCATGTATATTTTGTTAATGTAAAATGACATCATCGATTCGATTGTTGCAATTTGATCACAGGCAAAATAATAGCCTTGAAACGAAAAGGGATTTTCTATCTAAGAATAAATGTGCCTTTTTGGAATCTCTCAGTAAGCATATAAAGCGTTAAATTTGTTCGAGATATATCTACCCCGAATCAGTTCCTGAATTACATCCATTCTTTTGCAATTGCCATCATCAAAACACCGAAGTTGTATCACGGACATTAGAGAATAAATACATTCCAACCTGTTCATGTGATGAGCAAAGACAAACATGCTAAGTTTTGTTGAGAGAAATTATTACTGAAAATAAGCAGTTTAATTAACATTTTTGATTTATTCAATTGATTAAGCAGAAAAGTGGGGAGAACTGATGGGATACGACAAGATATAAAAATGAACAGGAGCACAAAAAAAGGGATGGAAAGGGTGAGATTAAAGGAAATAGAAGGAAAACGATCAGTAAAGAATTGATATGTAGAAAAATAAAGGAAGTTGAAAATTAAAAGGAACATGTAAAAAACATAAAAATTGTGACTAGAATGAAATTAATCATGCCTTTTTATAATGGTGGTGGTGGTATGAAGAAGAAGAAGAAGAAGAAGAAGAAGAAGAAGAAGAAGAAGAAGGAAATTATATACGGATGAAGAGTCTATGGATGAAGAAGTTATGAATGAATTATGAATGACGTTATATTTCAAGAAAGAAGGAAAAGTAGAACTTATATTAAACACAGAAAATTCGGAAGGAAAAGAAGAGAAAGGAATAAAATTCAAAGGAACAGAAAATGAATAAGAAAAGGGTAGAAAGGGTAGATAAAGATGAAAGGAACGATTTGGAAATAAATTGTAAAGACGAAATAAAGTCTTGAAAAAGCATCAGAACGAATAAGTTTGGACAAGACTGAGAATAAAACACAAGATAATTAAGAACAGAAAAGGAAGAGTAATGCCATAGCAGAATCAAACAACGAAAGAAAAAAAAACTATAAATACAAGAAATAAAATAATTCAAAAGTAGCAGTGGCAAAATATAAATGAAGAATTTTTTTAATCGGAAAAAAGATCTCACATAAGAATGAGAAAATATTTCAATGCCAGATTGATTGGCAAAAAAGGCATGCACTTGGTGGCTTCAAGTAGAAAATAGCCGCATTTTGTCGTGCGTTTAAAAATGTCTATCGTTCAAAAATGATTATATGTAAAATGCGGTGGCGAAGAAGCAAAAGTAAAGCGTCTTCTTTTAGGTAGGCTTAAAGGTCAGAGAAAGGCCACCGGGTGACACACATTCAATGGAAGCCATTCATTTTTTCCACTGTATTTCGCTCTTTCTCTCCTTCACAATCTTTCTATAAAATCTGTCATCTTGCCTCAAAATCGCAAACATTTTGCACACAAACACATATATTTATTTATGTATGTGTGTATATATATATATATATATATATATATATATATATATATATATATATATAGTTTTTTATATATACATATATATATATATATATAGTTAAATATTTATGTCAATATTTATGTGTGTGCGTGTGAATATATATATAGTTATATATATATATATATATTTAGTTATATATTAAAACACACACATACACACACAAACATACACACACACACACACATATATATATATATATAGTTATATATTATAAACATAAAATAGGTATAATTTTTTCTGTAAACATACGATATATTACTAAGTATATATCCGATATATAAAGTTCAATATATGTATATCTCCCTTTTGCTTTCTCTCTGACGACACTTCATATATATATATATATATATATATATATATATATATATATATATATATATATATATATATATACATTTATACATACACACACACATATATACATACATATTTATACACATATATATATATATATATATATACATACATATTTATACACGCACATAAACACACACACACACACACACACACACACACATATATATATATATATATATATATGTATGTATGCGTGTCCGTTTGTATTTATTTCAGAGTATACAATGGCTTTCAAAGAATGACTCTTGTAATCGTGTGATAATCGACTTCACCTGAACATATATGGATTCATAAAAATCTGCCATCATTCACGATCTCTTGTCAAATGATTTTGCAAAGCTCCTTCTTCAGAACATTTTAAATACTGCAAAATAAAGTTCTATTTAGAAAAAAAAGCATTAAAACATATTATGTCCAAATATTATTAAATGGTTTCTTTGCTAAGATGATGCTTATAGTTCACTGAATAAGCAAATCTGTTAATCTATCTATCTATCTATCTATCTATCTATCTATCTATCTAAAGAAAGCATCCTACGAAACACGATCACGGATCTTCCGTTTTTTACAGTTATTCTCAACTTCGACTGAAGATTGAATGTTAATTGAATTGCAACAATGTGACAATGGAAGTGAAGGTGAGATCGGTGTAATTATGCAGCACTGTCCTTGGAGACATCTTCGCGACTTTGACGACTAGGTACAGCTGAATCCGAATGTGGGTTACGACTGATTCTAAACATATGAAAGAGAGAGAGAGAGGGGGGAGGGCGAGAGAGAGAGAGAGAGAGAAGGGAGGAGAGAGAGAGAGAGAGAGAGAGATTTTACATTATTTTAATCCCTTGTGTTTATGTTGACTGGTTAAACATTAACGGGTAGAAGTTTAACTTTTTGTTTATCCCCGGCGCATAGTTATGCATACACGTCAGTTTGGGATATATATATATATATATATATATATATATATATATATATATATATATATATATATATATATATATATATGTAAGTATTCCACTGTTGCTAAGTCTCACTGCAAATCACAAAAACTTATGATTATCATGGGAAACCTGAATGCCAAAGTAAGCAAGGAGAAGGAAGAGGAAATAGCTAGTAAAATCGGACTAGGAACCCACAAAAAATACAAAAAGAATAATGGGTCCAATGATACATGACCACTGACTTGGTAATAGACATCTTGTTCCAAGTATATCCAAAACGATTATTGTCATGGAGAAGTTTAGGATGAGAAACTAAAAACCAAATTGACTACATAACTATCAACAAAAGTTTCAGGAATGCATTTCTTCACTGCAAGAATTTTATCAGAACGATAATAACAAATGCAGAAGTACGTTTAACTGTGTTTTATGGATTACACAAACAGCGTACGACACAAAGATCTGTTAGAATTGCTCAGCAACATTGACATATTCGGGAAAGGCATTAGAATAATCAAAAGATTCTACTGACAGAAAACCGCCTTTTGCATACGGATGAAAACGTTCAGCAAACATACAAAAATAGAAATGCATGTAAGGAAAGGATGTGTCTTCTCACCGGACTTATTCAATCTATAAAGGAAGGCAATTCTGAGAGAATTAGAAACCAGGCTTCTTCATCCTCAATAAAATATTTTCAGATGGCACAGTGCTGAAATGAAACTTACAACTCCTCTTACAGAAGGTAGCGAAGGAGAGCGAGAAGGTACAAAGCATAAACTACAGAGAGAATGCATGGTCACCAGCAAAAGGGATGAGCCCAAAATATAATTTACAAGTCGGGGATACAAAAATCAAGCGGGTACAGAAATTTAAATATTTGGGAATTGTTTTAGCAGAAGACCAAAAGTGGAACACTGAGATCCGAAGGCGTATTGTGAAAGGCGCATTCCAAAAGCTAAGAAAAGTATTACGAGACAGGAGAATTTCGTTGGAAACAAGGAAAAACGATGGAACTCTTACAAGGTATCCAACCTCCTGTATGGCAGCGAATGTTATACAATTTCCTCAAAGATGAAGAAGGGACTCGAAGCATCAGAAATATGGTTCTACAGAATGATGCTAAGGATACCATAGGTCGAACATATGAGCAACTACGAGGTTTTGGAGAGAAAAAAAAAACAAGCATGAAATTTCGGAAACACATAATGAGGGAGGAAGGCTTAGAAATTCTGATACCAATAGGACGGAAAAGCGTGATATTTAATGCGCTTGATAAATGGATAGCAGAATAGTGTCTGTGAGAAATAATGAAAAGTCAAAACATATTAAGGTCTACAAGGGAGACGAGGAGGTGGAGGGCCATGGTCGCCTACGTCTTGAAGGGACACGGCAGATAAAAAAAGAATTCAACTGTCGTTGGTATGTCCCTTGTTTCTCCTAAAAGAGACATATTATTACCGAATGGGTTACATGTTGCATATAAATTACCCATCAATTTCAGCGGGTAACTCTAACAAACCAAAAACAAATTTTTCCAATGTAAATCTTCCAATATTTTCAGTAGGACTTTACATAAATACGAATAAGGAAATCTATATATACGTACGTACATATAAGTTTTTTTGTATTGTTTATAATTAACTTTTCCAAGGCAATAAAATTTTATTCCTGGTTCCCTTGTCTCTCACATAAATATCAACATCTCAGACGAAATATCTTTTATAATAAATCCTCTATCCGGAAATCACCACAGAGCTATTCAGAAGAAATCGAAAATGAAACACTAATGAAATAACATCCAATTCACTTCTTCATCATAAATCTTTTGGTGGATCCTCTTAAAACATGGAAAACGGATTATCTTGGAGACGTGTAGAGTAATTAAAACATAAACGCAAAGAATATTCTCCAACGTTTACTAAGGAATTTAATCTTGATTCACAAAATGTATGAATCCAGTAGTCAGTAATTGTTGTTTATAACGTTGCAAATCAATTTATGGGTTTGTCTAAGAAATTCGTTCGTTTTTAAATTTATTTTAATTTTATTATTCGTCAGAATTTTTAACATATCAGTCAATAATACCAACTGATAAACATCAGTTTTAGTGGAAGAATAGAGCTACAAAAATCCATAAAATACGGTAAACTATTTACTGTGTTAATTCAGATAATACTGGTGAAAAGGGACGATAGCTCAGAGGAAAAATCTCAGAGTGATGCCAAATAGGTTGGGTTTCAGACCTGGCTTGAGGAAATTGAATGTTTCGGCACACTGATGAGCTGTGATACAGAGAAACTGTCTGTGGATCACACACACACACACACACACACACACACACACACACACACACACACACATATATATATATATATATATATATATATATATATATAACCAAGTGAAATGAGATAGAATAAAATCCAATTCCGACGTTCGTAACATTCAAATCAAACGAGGGCTCAAGACAAAAGTAGAGCAATACTCTTTATATTAGGATATTGCATACATCATGTAAAAAAAACGCTACACAAGTGCAAACATATTTCCATGTGTACTAAAACATCTCATTAGGCGTTAGGGAATAACTGCTTAGCAGACAATTGAGATTTAAAAACGGCATGGAACCTCTTTTCACGAGAAAATAAAGAAAAGAAAAGAAAAAGAATAAGAGAGAAGGACACAAGATATTCTCTCTTTTCCCTAGAAAAGGAAGAACAAGGAAAAAGAGTAAGAAAGAAGAGGTAGGAAATAGCAGCATATTTTGTTTTATTTATATTCAGATCCACCAATCAAAATGACCTACACTAAGTTCAAAGCAAGGGGAGAAACGGAAGTTAAGAAGCCATCATAATTAAGAGGTCATGACCCACAGATTTAGAATCTTAGACAACCTCTAGACGTCATATTCGATACAAATGAAAGTTTCCTACAAAGTAATACATTAGACACGTGTCATATGAGAGAAGAAACGTCATTTAACAAGATAGTTGACAACCACATACCCTGTGAGTTAAAAGTTAAAATTTCACATTTTTATAGTTGGTAAATAATATGTGTCATAAAGCAATAAATGGAAAGTTTAAACAAACTGATCTAAAAACATTATTAAGAAAATATGTAACAAAATTATTTAAGTATATATATCAAATAAAATTATTTAAATATATAGATCACAAAAAAATAGAATGCAACTGTTAACAAAAGGGTCTTATATAGAGTTTTAATAAAACCAATCAATGCAAAATGTCCATAGTTTATCTTATAGTCAGGAGATAAGCACAAATGTTTTCTGAAAGATTCCAGGCTGATGACCATTTGTTGACTTTCACAAATCTAAACAGTTTTTCTTGATAAAGTTCATGCTTCTTGCAATGACATCGTCTACGTCACGAAATTCTTAAACCCTTTTGTTATGGTTCTTTCGCCACTAAGAGACACATGTGCCTTTTTTTTCCAGTTCAACCTCCATTTATTGTCAATTTAAGCTCCTACACGAAAGTAAGCATCTTTCCTTTATATATGACATGTTTTACGAATCATGCGAGAATAATTTACTAATTTCTGTTCCTGATTCAATTGTACGTTGATTTGAATCTGTCTTTAAAGGCCACCATTTCATGGCTCTATTCAGTTTCCTGCCCCTAAATTATACCTGTCCCTGTTATATCTCGCTTTTTGTTTCCAAAATTCATGCGCATTTCTTTACTATTTAAGTACATTTTAAATTCTAACGTATTTAATATTTCTTTTCATTGTCGCCCGCCGGAATGTGCACTGGATGACGATTCGGAATCAGAAATTAGAGAACCACGTTCGAATTTTAGTCAGGTTCATTATATTCACTTACGGACAAAAAAGGTAAGAATCCATATCTTCTCCTCCTAGCTGGACGAAGTGGTAGGAATCCATATCTTCTTCTCCTAGCTGGACGAAATGGTAGGAATCCATATCTTCTCCTCCTAGCTGGACAAAAAAGGTAGGGATCCATATCTTCTCCTCCTAGCTGGACAAAAAAGGTAGGAATCCATATCTTCTCCTCCTAGCTGGACGAAATGGCAGGACATGTATTAGAAAATCATTATTACCTCAAAAAATATTCTCACACTTCAAAAATATATTTAAGAGTAAAATAGATTTGAAGGTAATGATAAGGCGTAAAAAACATCAAATCAGTTTTTATTCTATGAATTTCTTTAATTGTTCGAAAAGCTAATTTTCTTTCCACTCTTTCTTTCCCATTTTATTTTGTTTGGTATCTTTTTATGGGAATTCAGTCGACATTGTTCTTGTTTTTGTCTTTTCTGCTATTTTCTTCTTTGTATATTTATTTTCAGCAAATTAAAATTCCTTTGAATTTTATCTGCTTATTCATTTTATTCTTTTAAATTTCCTCTCAAATTATATTTTTCTTGATGTTAATTTTTGTATATTTATCCGACCTCTATTATGGCTATTGGATGTTTCATTTACTATGACCTGTCTCTTTATTTTGATTTAAAATATCAAGTTTTGATTCCCTTCATTCTAAGACACAAATCTCTACATTTGACTTTGGGCTTACATTTTTGGGCAAATAAAATTTAACACATAATTTTACAATATTTTACTTTTATTTCTAGTGTTATTTTGAATGCGAGCTAACTTGTCTGTGTACATCTATTCCCAAATTATCATGTGGTAATTAATAATGTATCATGTGGTAAAATCCTTATGAATAATCCTAGACTTGATTAAAATCTTTTCTGCAATGGGATAGAGAGAAAACAATCAATCATTTATTGCTTTTTAGGCGTTGTTGTCAAGACAACATAGGCATCCTTTCTATTTAAACTTGATTTGACAAATCTAATTTTGCTGTTGATAACTTACAGCATATCAAACCACTTTATTTCATCATAATTTATTCCAATATTCCTCATTCTTGTTTGTACTGATTAGTTTGACATTTCATTGTTTCTTGTGGTTTTCTTACTTCATTCTTTCTATTGTCTGATTATTTACATCTTGAAGGCAATTACCTTTTCATTCGTTCTCACCTATTATTTCATCGATTCTTAAGTTCGCTTACGATATCCCCTGCCTTCCCGTTTCTGTCTTTCTCACAGTAAAACTTCTAAAACTACCGTTCACGTAAGTAGCAACTGTATTGCGAGCGCTTTAATCGAATCAGGATATTCTAGACAGCGACGTCGTTTCTTATCTTGATGTGTCAAAATATTCCCATCGGAACCAGTGAACGGATCTTCCGATTCGGAACGTCTGTAAGCAGTAAAGTCCAAGAAACTGACTGTTAATACCCAAAGAGACCGAAAATGTCCGTCTCTCCAAATTTCTTCCTCTTTCCTTCTTAAATCTCTAGTAAATACTTCCAGCTCAAAAAGATGCTGGATATTTTGCTAGGAAGGTGACCGGGGGCTGAATTCATCCCTGGTTTTAAGCGGGCTGAATTCACTAGCGTCTTCTCTCCCCGTACTCTATCTTCAATCATTCTGATATCTATCAGAATCGACAACGGCTCCTCTTGGATGCTCTAACCATTTGGAAAGAGAAGAGGCTTTATTCCTGTGATGAGAGCCGAGAAAATCCATGCGAGGGACATAAATGCGCGACCCTATCCAATGAGCGAGAGTTAAAGGATGACAAAACCATTAGAAACTTATTTAACTGGTCGAACTAACAGTGTCACTGACCGAGAAGCTTTCACATGCATGGGCGTATATGATTGTGCATAAATATGAATTTTACATACTAGCTCATGGGCGCGTACACTCATATACAATCGTTCATACATAAATACGCACGTAGCCATGTAAAGAAACATAAAGATAAATGCATGATATACGAATATATCTTTGCAGGGATAAATGCTTACATAAACAACAACACATACAACTCTATACTTTGCAAGAACAATGACGGATACAGACACAGAAACTCAAGCACATTATTAATTTTTAATCATTTCAACCCAAGCAAAACAATAAAACAACTAAGACGACTCGGGGGAGAAGTTAGTGAGTGTGAAAAATACAACGAAAAGAAAAACATTATTAAAGACGTTAACAATAAAAGAACAGAAATTAAGAAAACAGAAGACAACAATTGGCATTAAACAAACACACACACAGGCATATATATGATAATAAATATAGTTTTAAGGTATGCTATATTTATGGGATAAAGTGCTCGATATGATAGATAGAGCGTATAAAAGAGCTCATTGATGTCAACACCTAGCGGCGACAGTATCTTTCATGCTTAAACGGAATTGTCAGGCAGTGAGCGTTGTGTTTTTGCTTGACGATTTATATATGTTCAGTGATGCATTATGAATAGGCCTATAATGTATTATTCTAACCGTTATTTGGGCAGGCGGTATGAGAATATCGTTAGCATATATTTGTATTTCGTACGGCATTAGAATTGAATACTATTACGAAAATTTTATCTCGCTAAACCTCCAAATTATGAGGTCGCGCAAACCTTGAAATTCAGGATTTAATACACAGAATTTTGACTACGATGAAAACTGACAATGGGTCTAGGTTAAGATTAGGCAACTAACTTAGCCACAAGCTTGTGCTGGAATTGAGATACATTTATTACTAATTAGTTTTGGAGATATATATTTTTTGTGTTATTAAATGTCTAAATGGACAGTAACATTTCAGGAATGAAACAAAACTGGAGATATTTGATACATTTGAAGAAATGCGTATAATATCGATAGCGGCATCCTGAAACTACATCATAAAAAATAATCAAAGATTTTACGATGATTTAATTAAATGTTACTTAACCATAAAATTTGTCTTACGTCCCCACCTACCAAAAAAGATATTTTTTTTTTTCATTTTACATAAGCCATATCTCTCATGGCTTTTGATTTTAAATAACTGGAGATGACATATTTTCTTGATCAATTAAAATGTGACACATTAAATATCTCGTTCTATACTAAGGATTTAGTTGCCAATTACCTGTCAAAGACTTGCATGTAAATTGATTGTCAAATTTCTGTCAAAGATTTGCTTGTTAATTGCCTATTAATTGTGTGACCATAACCATTTGGAAATATCAACAAGGTAGCTGACAAATGGCGTCGTCGCTATACATGAACAGGAGTAGTGTTGAATCATCATCACAGTGATTCGAGAGTTTTGTTCTTTATAATTTCGAATAATAAGGAAGCCAAGGAGACAAAGGAGTCACTAATTTATACTTGTGAACACCTTCAATCGTAGTCAAAGTAAAAAGATTATCAAAACATGTTACCATATCAGTTAATATATAGTGCGCATTATGCGTTTTGATAATCATAATTATTAAACTATGTGACATCATGGCTTTATTGATTCTCCTGTGTTTGTAGCTCCACGTCACTTTTTTAGCGGGCCGCCCTCTCATTAAATAATATCAATAATAATAATAATAGACTAAGAAAAAGCTGACCATAACTCATAGATTTCGAAATACAAGTATACATAAAGATTCTACAGAAAACCTACACGAAAAATAGTAAAAAAGAAAACGGAAAGGATAAATTATAAAATAACAACAGAAAGAAATATGTAGCAAATTAAAGCAATTAAAAAAAAAAGAAGAGTGAAATAAAAGCTACTGGCTGGTGATCATGGTTGTTCAAAACTCCCTATCGTCTATGGCGCTTATTATCCAATTTTACAAATTCATGAAATCGTAAGGAAAGGTAAGCAATCTCATGGAGACAGAAGACCAGGTACATACTGCCAAGCAGAATAATAAACTGTTCGGAAAACGATCAGAACCTTCAACAATTCCTAAAAGAATTGAACATAGACTAAAGGTCAAATCAAGAATAGATGGAACGAATGGCTCAACAAGGAAACTGACAAGACGATAATAAAAGAAAGCATTATGGAAATATATATCCTCAAAGAATATGAATAAAAATGACAGTAAAGCATACCTCAGTAGTGTAAAAAATGACCAAAATCGATAGCCGAACGTTAAGTGAAAGAATAAATTCCTGGGTAGTTTCTATTGTGGTGGACATTAAAGCATCCTCTTGAAGTGGACTAGAAATGAACTTGGAAATCTTAATGACAATACACGGATTGTAGACGACGCCAATAGACTTTTTGTTCAAAGAAAATAAAGAGAGCAAGGATTAGTCAATTTTAAGGATTGTATCGACTCTGCAATGGACTCGGGTTTATATTCGGCACAAGAAGCCTGAAACAGCACAACAAACAAAAATTCAGTAAAACGTAGAGAAAAAGCAATTATATTAATATTTCAAAAGATTAATTTAAATGATGGTAAATAATTCGACATGGTTTTGGCTGCGTAGGGGAAACCTAAAGAGACAGTATGGATTGATCTTGATAGCAGAACACACCAATACACACAAACACGCAAACACGCACACAATTCATGAGAAAAAAATGAGATAGAGATATAAATAAATAAAACACAGGGATACTGTAAGTATAGTATGTATAAAAATAAAGAATATTAAGCATTGAAAAATCTAAAGGGCCGAGTAGACCCTGAAGAATACGCATGAATTTATGTAGAAATTGGTCCAGAGGGAATTGGGCAAAATAGTATGCAACTACCTTAAGATTAATGTTATGCTGAAAAATTGTTTTGAGAGCAAAGAGTAAAGGGCTGCAGAATTTTGCGATTCAAGAGGATTATGCAGACCAACCCATAAGTCAGGCTCTCATATTAAACAAAAAGATAATGATTTTCGCCGTTCCCGTAGAAAAGAGAGCATCAGAGCATAAGATGTGGAATATGAGATGGGTAATTGTTACACATTAATCGATCCTGATGAGTGAAATCCTCGAGAAGAACATTAAGAATCAAGGGGAAATGTGAAACATCTAAACAAAAGCATTAGTGGGCTGAAGAATGAAAGAGACTTGTAGTCGCCTCGTCTCCAGGTCGAGTTACCTTTTACTTCTGTTTTTAGATTTAACTAGTTAAATACTACTACTACTACTACTAATAATAATAATAATATGTAACTTTTAAGGGAGCGAAACTGTAAGAAACTGTAACGAACACTAGTCATACCGGGTTACAGAGATAGAACCTGTAACAATAACAAGGGTATTTACAATACACACGGACAGAACAATAAAAGCTAATCGAACAGACATCATGATCAAAGATCACAAGAACAGAATATGATTTCTTATTGTCAGATTATAAGGTATCTTTGAAGATATTTGAAAAACTATGAAAATACAAGGACCCTCAAGTGGAAATCTCAGTAATGAGGACATTCGAATTACAGTTGGATTGATTGGAAAAAGGTTCCGATAGAATCATTGAAATGATTCCTGGTAGCCCATGCCTTAAAGAAATATATAAAAAAAAATATTCAC
Source organism: Acanthosepion pharaonis (assembly GCA_903632075.3). Taxonomy (NCBI): domain Eukaryota; kingdom Metazoa; phylum Mollusca; class Cephalopoda; order Sepiida; family Sepiidae; genus Acanthosepion; species Acanthosepion pharaonis. Next base: position 2,445,309 of record CAHIKZ030002666.1, read on the forward strand.
AAGTACAGCTCACACCTTACGAAGGGGTTTATCTCCGTATAATGTGTGATTTTATTTTATTTTATTTTTTTTGTTTTTTGTTTTTTCCTCAAAAATGCTCAGTGGAAAATATTATAATGCCATGTTTGACTTAAGGTCTTTGGTTGGGACCCGCAATGGAAATATGCATACAAAATAAGCCCTAGGAAATAATAATAATAATAATAATAATAATAATAGTAGTAATAATAATAATAATAATAATAATCATCCTTTTATCCTTGCTGCACATGACCAATGCTTGCTAACTAGGAATTATCAAGCACATATACTAAAATATTGTGTCAGCCCCAAATGCAGATTCTGTGATAAATATCCAGAAACGATTGATCATCTTGTATCAGGTTGCAGGATATTGGCACCCACTGAATATAAAACCAGGCATGGCCAATATCTGCACTGGAAAATCTGCAACTTCTACACGAAGAAAACTGAAAGAAACTGGTATGAACACCAACCAGACCCGGTTACGGAGATAGGACCTGTTACAATTCTATGGGACTACACAATACACACTGACAGAACAATCAAAGCCAACCGCCCATATATTGTTATTAAAGACCACAAACAAAAACGGTGCCTCTTTGTTGATATGGCAGTCCCTGCTGACTGCAATGTATCTTTGAATATATTCAAAAAGCTGTCAAAATACAAGGACCTTGAAATGGAAATCTCGAAAATGTGGCATATGGGAACATCAACAATCCCTGTTGTAGTTGGAGCCCTAGGACTGGTTGGGAAAGATTCCAGTAGACGAATTGAAGGGATTCCTGGAAGTCCATCCCTCAAGGAGATACAAAAAATTGTTCTGACAAGTACAGCCCACACGTTACGAAGGGCTTTTTCTATGTAATATTTTGTTTTTTTTCTTTTTTTTTTTTTTGTCAGTGGAAAGTGTCATGATGCCATTTCTAACCTTAGGTTCCTAAGAAATGTGTAAACGCCAGAAATCAAAGAAAATAAAAAAATAATAATAATGATATACATCTCATCAATTCCCAAGCAGAAATATCTTATACGTGTTGTGTCATTCATAAACTTATACATTTTCACCAACGGCGAAACAAAGCACACAAAGACACACACACACACACACACACACACACACACACACACACACACACACACACACACACACACACACACACACTACGGAAGTATTTTTTATGATTTAAAAGCTTTGAGATAAATATAAAATTAAGAATTCCTTCCTTCTCAGAGATAATGCAGATTTTTCACGTTCATATTTTCTTAATTCTTCTATTTAGTTCGCTTTTATTAGTCATGCGGCTCCATCCGGATCTGCCCAGTTAGATTCTTTCTTGAAGTTCTAAGAGATTTCAAACACAAATAACATCAGAGATCTCAAACCTATTCACAAGCGACGCTTTCCTGGCATTTAAATCCACCTGAAGCCTTGATGGACTGATTCGATAAAAGAGTCCAAAGTAAGATTTCTTCAATTGCCAAATTTCTTTCCATCTCAATAGTATTTAGGAAGTATGAAATGATAAAATTTCCGGTCTTTAAAGCCGTCGTTGAACCCACTATCTACCCTGAATCCTTCCTCTTTCTTTTATTTCCAAATTTATGGCCTTTCAACAAACTATACTTCGCAAAATATACTGAGGCCCGAAGATAGTTTTTCTATTTTTAGAAAATTAGAAGTTATCATCCGACTTAATTTGAATAATATTACTCTTAATTGAAAACGAGAGAGAGAAAAAGAAAGAGTGTTTCATCCCCACATATCGGGCAATAAAATGAGACCGCATTTAAAAAAAATAAAATAAATAACATTGGAAAATATTTTTATAGCTTGATTCTTGTATTTGGCCTTGTGTCCTAATTGGGTTCCTTCTGTATATAAATATAAATCACAATACGTTTTTGATAATATATTTTATATAAATTCAAAATTATCAAAAACGGTTTTCAGAATCTCTGTAAACTTGTAGTCAATAACGAAAGCTTTTGTGCTTACCTTTTGGTATTTTTTTCGAATTTTGCCTGTTGTTGTCGCTTCCTGTACCACATTTTGATTCAGCGAGAAAACCTTCAAACCAATTAACAAAGCGCACTTTCTCTTAACTTATTCTGATAATCTTATACGAAAGTTTTACAAGTTGGTGCTTTTGCATATTGTTGGCCATTTTTAAAGTCTTGTCCACTAGAGGGTACTTTATTAAGTTAGATTTGTGTCAAAATATTTCCCTCTGCAATCTCATATAGAATAATCAGCGTCAAATTCTTAAGCTTATAATTCATTTCCTGTGGTTTCACTTCATATTTTCTCTTCCTTCAACAAGATTTACGTTTCCCTTACTTTGAAAGTCATTTGTTATTTATGATCAGAAATGAATAACATTGTATTTCAAAAGACTTCACTTATAGAGTAGGAAATGAGGAACTAACATCGTGCAAAGTCTATCTGATGGCTCATTTTGGTCATTAAGATCGATGTCCTTGAATGACGCAAGATTCATGTTTACAGGCAAAAACTGGTGTCAATACAGCCTTGTAATATGAGGCGTTTAATCAGTGTTATCGCTCGTTGCATTCTCTTGCCTAGAATTAGACGCGACAGAAATGAATGGTAAAACAACTAAGGAATAAACACAGAGAAAATGATTTTATATGATTTGAAAAAATTGATGGTGAATATTCTACATGTAATTGCAGAAGGGAAATATTTCCAAAATTATAACTTTCATAAATTAAATTAATTTTGTGTCCCTAATCAGAATTGAAACTCAGTCAATGGATTTTATCATTCTTGCCGATAATGACACATCTCATTGTTTCTCTTCTCGATAAAAATAAGTCGTATATTTTGTTTCTAATAGCAAGAAGCACATCTATTAGAAACAAAGATTCTCAAATATTTTCATTTTTAGGCGGCAAATGATTACAGAATTGGAGATTGTAAATAAGATGAAAAACATGTAACATTATTAAAAATGATAAAAGCATTTGTGTTTGTATTTCAAAGCAACGGAAAACCGAAACAATAAGATTCGGATAAGAAGCGATTCTTTACAATAAAGAAAACTGTTATTCACAGAAATGAAAAGCAAAATGAGTTTTAAAATTTAAATTGTTAAATTTTGACATCGAAGAATCAGCGGGAGTATAGACGCTGAAAAATAAAATAAAACAAATATGACAGAAGATGTCTGAGAGTGAAACAAACAATTCGACTCTTATTTTCGGCGAATATTCGATATTTCTTTTTTATCTATTTTGGTGTTTCGTGTATAGAAAATTAAAAATTGAAAAGGACAGTAAAGAAGGACACCGAGTTCCAATCAAAGCAAGTCCAGGTATTTTCTGATATAATCATCGATCTAACATTTGATTCAATTCACCTCTGTAACTTTAACCATTCTCGGGGTGTCCAGATATAACATACAATCCTTGAAGAACCCCCACTATGGAAGAGGATCTTGAAGCAGATGAGTATAAAACTTTAAACTATTGTAGGAACACAGAATAATTGTGAGTGGCAAATGCAATAAACGCGGTATAATCGTTGTAATAACCAGTAGTATAGCACATGATCTCAATAGAAGATGCGGTTTGGAATTTCTTAAGATCACGAGTATCGAGCACCAAATAGAGATATATTTCTTATATATTGACGGAAATGATTCTTCCTCATCGTCTAAGATATTCAGGAGTAACAATGCCTCCATCATATATCGGAATATATATATATATATATATATATATATATATATATATATATATATATATATATATATATGTGTGTGTGTGTGTGTGTGTGTGTGTGTGTGTGTGTGTGTGTGTAGTAAGGAGGACTAACGCGTGTACATAGCTAACAAATTAAATTTAAATTTATGCTACATTAAAACATATAAAATTGAGAAATATATGCTGTCTGACAAAGATTGCGAAAGTCTATTTTTAATTAACCACATTCAAGAGGTTAGTTTCTAAATACATTTGACAGCTGTCATATCATGAAATTTCTAAAGAATAATATTTAAATTAGCGAATGTTTTATTGATTTATATGATGAACATCGAAGATAAATAGTAATGGGTTTGAATATTTGAGAGAAAGTATAATTATTATCGAATGATTCAGACGTACTTGTATCCACATCTTGGTTGTTATCATCATAACGTTTCAAAGGAATAAGATAATCTGATACGATATACCCTTCAGCATGAACAATGAAATGAGAACCTTCCACTTCGGTGGATTCAATATGGCGTTTGGTTCATTTAAAAAATTCTCGGAAGGTTAGCAATTACGAGAGATAACCGAAGAAAACCAAAAGATGAAGACATTAATTTGGGCCAGCAATATCTTCAGCAGATTATATCCATTTCAGTTAATGAAAGTTAAATTATCATTCAAACAATTCGTAGGGAAGGTACTTAAATGATCATGTGTGTCAACATTTATTTCATAAATTGAGTAAAATAGACTTCTGAGTAAAGGAAAATCTATAGAAGAGTAGGTCAAATAAAGTTGAGAATTAAGACATTAATCGAAATCGATCAAGGATCGAAGATTTTTGAAGAATTTAAATTAATTAAAATATCCAAATCAATAATTTACATCAATTTCATTATGTTAACTGTACTGATGGGTGAATTTCAAAAAAAAAAAAAAAAAATAAATAAAATAAAAATCTATACCACGGCCCAATATCATCTTCTGAGTCATACAGGGTGAGCCAAATTTAGGTTTACACTTATTAGGTATTCACTTACATTTTTAAAAAATATTTTATTACACTAATATTTATTCGTTACAATAAAATTTGTTAAAAACTGTTTATGTAGATTTTTTTAACATTTTAATGATATTTTATAGCACAATTTAATCTAAGTGCTCAAAATGTCCTCCTTCATCATTGCAACATTCCTCGATCCTCACCAGAACACTGACACAAAGAACGGCACATAAGGATATGTGTCAATTTCAATGAATATTTATTAGATGTACTCTTCTAATTCGCCTTCTGTATGGGGATTTATATTATAAAACATGTTCTTTAATAGACCCATAAATAAGAAATCCATTGGTGTTAGGCCAGGTGAACATAGTGTCCAGTCAATGCTACCTTTTCTTCCGAGCCAACTCTGTGGAAAGGTTTGGTGATAGAAGTCTATTAATGTCAAGGCATCATAGAGAGGTACTGCATCTTTGTGAAGGAACAGTTCAGCGAAGTTATATATAAAACGTGAAACAAATAGTGAAACAACTGAAAGCCTACTTTTGAAAGGTTTGTCTAATTTTAATGAAGATGTTTGAAAAATGAAAAACATTCAGGAGAAGACTAAAAAAAGGGCATTTACAAATATTTCGGGCTGTGAATATAACTTCTGATATAAAATCTGGGCGGATAGGATTATGGAGAATATGTAGATAGAATATATATGGTTAATATATGAAGTTAAGAATTCCATGTGTGTTTGCAGAAAACTCTTAAAATGAAACGAAAAGAAATTCTTAGTTTTTTCCTGTATTTGTTCAGTTGAGGTATAAGTCTACTTTTATCAAAGAAAATCTGTTTTATCTTTGTTATCTACTAATATATGCCCGGTTCTACTTTAAAAAAACAGAATGTTCACTTTTAAAACATCATTAGATATTCTGTTGCATTATTCATTTTCAATTTGGTCTTTTATAATCTTGTAAATATGCTATCAGTTTATTGATGCTCTGTACAATGAAATTACTTATTTATTCAAATAACATTAGCATTTGAATCACATACTGGTAGCAAACGGGAGTAAGCGATATATAAAGAGAGAAAAGTAATTCTGAAAAGTTTAAGACAATATTCGGATAAAAATAAGAAATATTGTAAATTATACGTTCTGCTAGATGCAAGTTGAAGACACAATGAAAACTGTCGTGAATGACGCGTTTCGTTCTGAAAAGAACATCTTCGAACTAATAAGGTTTTCGATTGGTGACATCAGTCAAATATCATATGAAATATATCAAATGAAAAGAGTGAAGAGAATACAAACTGTTTCAATTCCCCCATTTCCTACGTAAGACAGATTCCATCAAGATTCCATCAATGAAAGTATTATTTATCTGAAGAAGAACCTTCCTCGAAAATATATTCTAATAACATGGATATTCGCGGTTGCGCGAACGGAGTTCACTTCTTTACTCTGTTGCGCTAAACAATCTTATCTGAAGGAGTGTAACTCTGCCCTGAGATGGTAGTAGCGAGATTATTGTAATTAATAAACATGCACATACACGCGCGCACACACGCACGCACGCACGCACGAATTCACGCACGCACGCACGAATTCACGCACGCACGCACACACAAGCAAACGCACGCACACACACAGAAATATATATTTAAATGACATCTTCTCTTGCTTTGATCACCGTTTTCTTTTTATCCTTTCCTCAAAACCCCCTAAATCCAGTTTTTTTCCATTATTTACACACTGTAGCCCCTTGCGTAAAATGCCACTCTCACCTTGCTTGAAGTGAAATGATTAAATACATACATATATATATATATATATATATATATATGTTTGAATAAAAATATGCTTGAAGTGAAATGATTAAAACACACACACACACACACACACACATATATATATATATATATATATATATATGTTTGAATAAAAAACAGACCACTTTAAGGTTCCATGTAATAAATTATTTCACCACAGCCCTTTTAAAGGGCTCTGGATCATCAGACTTTACTTCCAAAGGTTGTAATGAAATATATATATATATATATATATATATATATATATATATATATATATATATATATATATATATATGTGTGTGTGTGTGTGTGTGTGTACGTGTGTGTGTGTGTGTGTGTGTGTGTGTGTGTGTGTGTGCGTAGTGGAATCCCCTAGCTTGTTTTCAACCTTACGGTATCCTCAGGCGATTTTTATCAGTTGATCTACCAATGCTTTATTAAAATAATTACAACAATGAACTCTATATTATTTTTTAAAAATAAATAACAAACGTGCGGCGTTGGGTGTGAGAGAAAGGAGGGAGGAGGATGCGAAGAATGTTCTCCTCCTCTTTCTTCTTCTTCTTCTTCTTCTTCTTCTTCGTCTTCTCCGTGCGTTTGTTTATGTATTTGTAAAAATAATAGTGCTCATTTTTTTTTAATAGAGCGTTGCAAGAATCGACTGCGGATACCCTAAAGTTGACACCAAGGTAGCGTATTCAACTAATCTCTTAATTTTTAAAGTTAAAAGCTCTATATTTTAGTTTTAATTTTTTCTTTTGCCTTTTTTTTCACACGTGTATTGAGCACGTTTTAATAGTACTGTTTTTGGTGAAATTCAACCCTGCCTGACCATTAACCTCGTATGTATTATATATATATATATATATATATATATATATATATATATATATATATATATATATATATATATATATATATATATATATATTAAATAATACAGAATTTTGAGTTTGTGTATTTATTTTAAGTAAGTTCCTTTCATATTGTCTGATAAGCTGACTAACATTATCATTGAAAGACGAAAGGAAATCACCATGTTTAAATCTAATCTAAGCTTTCGGCTTACATAAGCCGTTATCGAAGATGACAATTACTTTTCAATATATCAACCAATAACCGGACGAAACAATAATGATAGTCTGTTTTTGTTGCATGAAAAATTTCAAAGCAACTGCTAACTCGTGTATACGAGACGCGGAAACGAAAATCGCTTTGCAGCTCGTGACATCACACATGACCACGCTATAGTGAAAACGAGAATTATTAAGTATGGGAAACCGTCTCGTATACACGAATTAGTCGTTGCTTTGAAATTTTTCATGCAACAAAAAAACAGACTATCATTATTGTTTCATCTGTGTTTTGGTTGATATATTGAAAATTAATTGTCATCTCATCTCAAAATATACACAAATTGTCCATATTATTTAATGAAACTTGCATTAATGAAAAATTGCTGCCTAAATATACTATATATATATATATATATATATATATATATATATATATATATATGTATAAACAGTGATTGTACCTAAAGAATTGATATATAGCCGTAAACACCACGGACGTCATACATAAGGTACCTTTCGGCCAACACGTTTTTGAAGTAGAAGAACTAATCAGGCAGTCCATGAATCTGCAATCGCTCAACATTTGCTCGACAACCATACTTGTGACTCTGAATATGAAGACACGTGGTTTTCAGTTTTACACAGTGCTCGCTCAATACACTGTCTTGGAGTGACGGAAGGTTTTTTCATAAAGTGTCAACCATCGAGCCTGTGTAGACAAAAGGAACATTTTTACATTCCTTGCGTCTGTTGGAGGGCTTGTGAATGTCCTTTTATCTATTTTATACTCTTGTGGAACTGGTTATTTTCATCACCCCTTGTTCAATATTAATTTTGTTTAATTAAAATTCCTCTTTTAGTCGTATTCCACTTTTCTCGCCTCATTTACTTTATTGAGTGTGTCTTCATTAAGATGCCCAATCGCCAACCGAAAGGTATCTCAGGAACAACCTCCGTGTTTTTTAGGGATATATATATATATATATATATATATATATATATATATATATATATATATATATATGAGTGATAAAATATAGTTTTAAGTTATGCTATATTTATGTTTTTAAAGTGCTCAATATCAGGGGTACAGCAAATGTAATGATACAGATCAGTAAGGAATCAACATACAAAGGTGACAGTCTGTTTCAAGCCATAATGAGTAAGTGAATACTCTCATGAACATAACATCAGTTTCATAATTTTAAAATTTTAGTGTAAAGGATGTAACTCATAATAATTAATAATTGAATTATCATAGAAAGTTATAATTTACTGCAATAGTCCCGTGCTGTTTTTTTTTTTTTTAATCAAGTAAACTACAACATAATTTTTTTTTAAATCAGCGTTGGTAACTTTACACATGACCTTTCTTAAAAGTTTAAACCCAAAAGCAAAAAAAAAAAAAAAAATATTCGGATAAACACAATTCTTTGTCATAGCCATCAAAATCCAAAATATCGATAGTAGACGGGAAAAATAAGCGGGAATGATATAACCACAGTACCTTTCTTACTCTTATAAGAAAACAATTACATGATAAGGAAATGATTTTCGTAAAAATAAGTATTACAACTTTTAGTTACATGCACAACGCAATCGTCACGTGATGATAGGAAACTGACTTATTTAAATATTGAGATATATACAGGGTGATTGAAAAATAACTCCCTATTTTATGTATGGAGTCTCCATTCTTGTAAAAATTATAGCTTTATTTAGACGGGAAAGTCCATCATACATTCATACATGAAATAGTGAGTTACTTTTCAATCACCCTGAATATCTATCTATCTATCTATCTATCTATCTATCTATCTATCTATCTATCTATCTATCTCTCTTTCTCTATATATATATATGTGTGTGTGTGTGTGTGTGTGCGTAGGTAGTTGAATTAGAAATGAGAAGAAAGCTTCTAATGACGAGTTTACTTCTTTGACATTTTTAAAAAAAATTAGAGACTAAATATTCTTTGTTATTTGCAAATTTGTCTCATGAATATATGGCGTATAATTCACTGCGTAAAAAAGAGGTTTATGATGCAATGTTTTTTACTTTGAAAGTGATTTTTTGTAATTTTTACCTCGATTTTAAGAAATACTTTATGAATAGTGACGAACTGTAAATGTTGCATCTTACATTAGTTGATATACTCCTCGAATAAAATACAAACTATAATAGTCTATTTGCATTTATTACTATAGGTTGGTAACTCAGTTAATAATTTGGGAAAATCAGTAAAGTAAAAGAAAGAAAAATTGTACGGAGCTAAACAAAAAAATGCAAGTTTTTCTTTGGTTTGCCGAAATGTTAAGACGATAGCATTCGAACGAGGAACAAAACGTGCCATTTATTTCATAGACAAAAATAAATATAGAATTCAATCATGAAGGCAAGCTATAAATAATGATCTACATTAGCAGACAACTCAATAACTAACACAATATATACACACATACAGACATAAGTTTATGCAGATTTATAACTGAAAATCATTTCAGATATTTATTTATCAGTAAATATATAAAAGAGGTAATTAACTAAAAATTGTTTAAATTTTAAAAAGAAAATATATTTTCAACATTAGCAATTTCCTTATGAATGCATGTTTCCCAATTATAGAGACATCTAAAATAATATCATAAGTGTATGTGTGTGGATATGTGTATATGTGTTTATGCCTGGTCTATCCAAGGCCAATAATCTATATTCAATTTCTCAAATACAGATTCTACTGTTGTGATTGAATGTAACAATCCTTTATTATGTAATATAATTCAGTATTGTCTAATGTATTGTGTAATTTACTAGATATGTGTGTACAGTTTTCTATACGGTTACAAAGGTGTTTTTGATACGTTGTTGTTACAATTATAATATAATTGAAAGATTTTCATATTCTGGATTGATTTCAACCAACCGACCACTTTCATTGATCGCCTGGCATTGAATAGATCAGCCACGGACAAAACAAGAACTAGAAGGTCTGAAGATGCCAAGGAAAACCAGGTCTGCTGCCACAGAGTTTAAGAGGAACAACTGCCTTAAGAGTACTACAGGCCGCTTTCCATATTTGAGAATATAATTTGTCTACCACCGTGCAAAGACATACAAAAGTGTAATAATATCTCACTGTCCTAGGTAGTCTAGTTTTGAGTTAATATTAGATGGTTGGAGAATTTCGTGGTAGACCTTGAATCGTATTATTAACTGTTTATTTTGACTCGTAGAACAATTACTTAATGAGGTTTGCGTCATTCACAGAGATTTCTCTATAACCGTAGCCTTTTATCAGAATTAATTTTTCTCCAGGGCAACGTCTGGTAATTTGGTCATACAAAACATTAACTTTTCACAAAAACAAGTAAAAATTAGATATAATTTTTATGTTTTGTTTGTATATATATATATATATATATATATATATATATATATATATATATATATATATAAGGTTATATAAGCATAGACGTATATATCTTCAGGCCATGTATGTTGGCTCAACTTTTTTTATATATGTTGATTAATGATGCATTATGGATAAAAAACGTCTATTGTATTATCCTAACAGTTATTGGGCAGGCAGTATACTGTGTATCTATGTTTTTACATTTATCTACCTCTCCCTCTCTCACTCTCTCATTGTCATTTACTCTACGTAAGTTTTGCACAATTTAAAGATATACTGATATTACTATTATTATTTTAGTTAGGTTCCTCGACCTTTTTCAGCCTGCATAGCAATCATGAGGAAAAAATAAGAGAAAAAAACTCTGTTTGTTAGTAGCAGTGAACTACAGGAATGAATGACTGTTTATGAAGAAAATGAAATTTATCTGTAGTTTTCATTGGTTTTTTAATCGTTAATTTTGGTCGGCCCTTTTGTTGGTTAAATGGCATCTTTTAATTTGTTTTTTAAGATAGAGACGGAGGAGATTCATGCGTCGTAGAATTCCTTTCTTGGTCATTTTAACAGTTTTATTCGTTGCTGGGAGGAGGACGTTTGTGTTATGCGTATGTTATCTTTTAATTCATTGGGTGTGTATGATGTGTGTAAGTCTATATATTGGTATGAGTGTGTGTATAAGTGTGAGATCTCAACACCTCTGCAATCATGTCTGTCTTATGTGGGTTAGAAATGTGGGTAGGGTTTGATTTATGTGGTTATATATGCATTCTGTCTAGTTTGTTAAATTTGGGGTTAAGCCCGTTTGAATAAAGTGTTTTGAGGAGCAAAATCCATTTGTCTTCATGTTTTCTAATTTTTTCTAATGTCATCTTTTCTGTCCATTTCTATTTTTTCAATTATAGTGAATTTGGCATGGCTTTTAAAATCATGTTTTTCTAGGGGGTAATGTCTTTCGTGGGAAGCCGAAATGATCCGATGTATGTATGTATATATATTACATATTTATCACGAAAAAAGTGAATATGGGTCAAAGTCCCTACGATTAAAGGTGAAGGGGTGAGACTCATACGAGGGAAAAATGAAGAAAGAAGCATTGAGGATTCTTGCAGCGAGGCCGATACCTGCGAGTGGATTTAAAATTTACCCCTGTTCAAAAAATATAATTCACTATCTAACGCTGGTGAAAGTTGCATGTGTAGCCAAGCATTTTATAAATGTTTCTCAAAACTATTCTTCTCTCACATGTCAACTAAGTAGCATGAAACTATACAAAAATTCCAATTCATATATATATATATATATATATATATATATATATATATATATATATATATATATATATGTGTGTGTGTGTGTGTGTGTGTGTGGTCATTTTAACTACTCTAACGAACAACTTTCACTGGTACCCCAACTGCATGAATTTAAGCATGCTACTAGGTTGGCATATCGGTCCCACTATTTCTCTGTCGATACAGTTAAATGTAACCGCATCTTCTACTCTCAAAGCTTCTTCTCACAAACTTCACGATAGTGGAACTCTCTTCTACTTGCTTGCTCGATAGCTAATATATTCAAATATTAAAATGTCATGTCAATCGACATCTTCTGATGCTTCATCCTGATCCTCTTTAGTCTTGCTCTCACTCTCCGTAACCCTTTGCCTGCTAGTCGCCCTCTCGCTTCGTTAAATGAGGTTAAATATATATATATATATATATATATATATATATATATATATATATATGCGTGTGTGTGCGCGCCGCGGCTATGATTAATCACAGGTTTTCAAAGGAATTATATGTTATTGCTAGTTCTTACAGCGCACTCACGCGCGCACACACACACACACACACACAAACACAAATACGCACACACATAGATATATATGTGTTTGTGTGTTTATATGAGTGCGTGTGAATCTATAGATGTATGCATGTTTCGGTATATGTTATTGCTTTCTTATTACTTGTTTCAAATGTGTTCTTATTTGCTTTTTCTCTAAGCAGAAGCATCATTTTGATTTCCTTTTGAGTTTCTTAAACAAATAATCTCTGTAAGTGGCTCATTGCCCGCAGTCTGTCTCTTCATAAGCATTTCCTCATTTCTTCAGAGACAACCGAAAGGTTTTTCCACCTGGTGAGATTTCCGCCGACGTGGTCATCAGAGTTCGGTCAAATAGCCAAAACGCGACAATGTCTCTGCTAACATCATGACCACTATGCCTTAAATAAAACATGTTTTCATCTTGTGGTTTAATTGTTTTAACAGTCCATCCACAGGAAGTAAGCTATTTACCCTGTTAAGCTACAAACTTTAATGAACCAGGAATCCATCAAGACACACTGTTTAAGATTACCGTTATCTACAAGATCTTTTAATTATTCCCTTGCTTTAATTTGTTTAGATTGGTTATGTTATCTTGCATTGGTGATCGACAACATTTGTACCTGGCTGTTTCCTTGAGACTAAAAAACAAGTTTCCATTTTGCCTCCTACACACCCATATATATATATATATATATATATATATATATATATATATATATATATATATGCACATTCTGAGTTGTACTAAGAATTGCAGTTGGATGCAAACGTGTATTTGTAAAGCTAATGGGAATGTGTTCTGGAGTTTATGATATCTACTTCAGGCATAATATATATATATATATATATATATATATATATATATATATATATATATAATTATGCCTGAAGTAGATATATATATATATATATATATATATATATATATATATATATATATATATATATATATACTGGGTCCTTTTTGAATATAATATGTCTAAGCCTGTGCAAAGGCATTAAAAGTGTAATATACGCTAAACTACAATAAAGAAGATTATATTTTGATGATGGACAGTTTGTCGACTGAATGTTTCGGCGCAGAATTTATGTCCTCGGCATGTGACCCCAATAAAAACTATCTTTTTAATAGGCAAATATATGTAAGAAAGCGTGCGACAAACTGATAAACAAAGAAAGAAAAGGATGAATTTCGTCATCTTCTCATACAAACATAAAATATTTATCAAAATATCACTCTGAAGAAAACCCAATGGATTCTCAGATAATTTCTCGACACGAAAAAACTTGAACACATCACAATGACAATTTCTATAGATTTATGAGCTCCAAATTCATGATTGCTGTACAAAACAAGATGAATTGTTATTTTTTTTTCGATATTTACGATCTCAGTTGTCACGAACGATTATGAAATTGATGACATATGGTCTACCTAGAAAACATCATTCTTTCAATTCTCCTGCAATAATAATTTTGTAAAATGGTCTCTCTCTCTCTCTCTCTCTCTCTCTCTATATATATATATATATATATATATATATATATATATATATATATATATACACTAATACCGTTTTAAAATAAATTGTTACTTTCTTTCTACTACAATGCAGTGCAAATTAGCATTATAATTTTCGCGACCTACTGGCCGCAAATTATTCTTGTACGTTACTCAGTTTTATTTTTATTTTGGTTTTCTTACAGAATTTATTTTATTTCAGTGAGAATCAAGAAAACATCTCTTCACAAATCAACGACTCTTTGCTTAACGTATTTTAAAAAATGGCGACTCTATGGATTTATTTATTCCCTTTTTTAAAACTCGTAGCAAAAACTTTCCGGCCTTTTCTAAAGTTTCTCGTAGAATTTTATTTTTCCGACTAATTTTACTTTTCCAATAGAATATTAAATTTTCCATTCCCTACGAAAGATTCTGATCTTTTCCTTTTAGTTGTCATGGTGAAATTCCTCATTCGTCTGTAGAATTTACAATTCTTGCAATATTTATTTTTCTAATCCGTCTGAGAAATGTTCTTGTTTCTGCTTCAAATCAGACGGACGATTACTTTCCTCTTTTCTATTTTGCTCAATTCTGTCAGTCTTTATCTAAGCAAAGAGCATTTTCATAGATTTTATCTATAAATATGGATTTTGTTTCCTTTTTCATGTGTCTTCTGTGTCAGAATGTCATTGTCAATTTGTCCACATTACCTTACATCTATCTTTTGAATCTCAACGGAATTGGATCGCTACTTCTTTCGTTGTCTGGTTTTCTAGTTTCCTTTCCTGCGTATAGCTTATTCCGTTCTGATATAATTCCGCAGTCTTCTTATTCTAAATTTCTGATGAAGCATAAATCTCACAATAATGATTGAATACACACCTTAACTAATTTCCCGAATAATAAATACATGTGGATATTCCCATATTGCATCTTTAAAGTTTTGAGGTTAACCACTTTAACATTATATACTAATAAATATCCAAGTATGAATGCAGGTCATTATTTCAAGAAATGGTTTCATATAAAAATGATTTAAAACTGATAAGTTCTCATTTCATTGAAGCAGACTATGAAATCATGAGCGTCAACTTTTATCATTTCTTTTCTTTCCATCTTGCTTTTATATTCTTTCTTTTTTTCTTTCCTTCTTTTTCTCATTGAAATCAGAAAGATTTTCTGAAGCATTTCCAATCGATCAAAACAAATTAGTCTATTAATCAGCACTTTATCAGTCTATAAAGTTCGTATATAATATGTAACTAACTAGCTATCTAATTAATAATAATATTATAAAATTTGTTGAATTTTCTTTTAGATTTAAATAAGAGGAAATGATTCTGATGTAAATAATACTTTTTCTTTTTAATATTTTCCATTTTGAGTCAACGGCATTTCCAAATTTGTAAGTAGAAAAAAAATCCTGTTTTGTGTAAGATGAGGTTCAAAGGTATAACGAAAATTGTTAACGCATTAGATAATCCTGCAAAAATCTTTAGAATTTACATGGCCGTTAACTGTTGAGAGTGCAGGGTATTGATGTTGCTCTTGCTGATAGAAAGGGAATGAGAGAAAGGGAATAAGAAAAAGGAAATGAGACAAAGAGAGTAAGAGAGAGAAAGGGAATGAAAAAGAAAAGAGAGAAAAGGAATGTGAGAAAGGGAATTAGTGAGAGAAAAGGTCAGGTAAGTACGATTCGAGAGAGTTGAAAATGTTGTCAGTTATGAAGGCAAAAGCTGCGTTTGTCATTATTTATGTTCTTGTGAGGAGGTCGAATGTCAAGTGATTAGAAAAGAAAAAAATGATATAATAATATAGGGAGAATCCTGAGACCTCACTATATTTAATAATAACTTGGTGTGAGGAAATTATGTCATTAAATATTAATATGATTATTTATTAGATAATTGACAAAGAAAACATAATTGGTAAATTAGCATAAACCAACACATTTTATTATTTTTCCTGTTCGTCTCTTACGCTTGAAATTTCATATCTATCTATCTATCTATCTATCTATCTATCTATTTATCTATATATATATATATATATATATATATATATATATATATATATACACCTCCATTTCCTCCTTTCTTTGTATCTATGTATGTACATATATATATATATATATATATATATATGTGTGTGTGTGTACACACACACACACACACACACACACACACACATATATATATATATATATATATATATATATATATATATATATATACACGGACACACACACATATATATATGTATGGGTATATTCTTCATTTCTTTTTTATATCTGTTCATATAACTCACTCCATCTCTCTATATATCTATCGCTATATTTATCTCTCTCTTTCTCTCTCTCTCTCTCAATATATATATATATATATATATATATATATATATATTCTTCATTTCTATCTACTATCTATACGAACACACTGTATTTACGCCATGAGCAGATATGAATCTACGTGAGAGATTCCTGGAAGATTGAAGTTTTAATACAGTAAATTCGACATTGCTAACCGAACGCTCCTTTGTGGCCAATTCGGTAAATGCACGTCAAGCTAAATGACGGTTCCGAATAGGATACAGGTTCGAATCCTGTCGGAGGACGAATATTTTCTGTGAAAATTTCCCGGACATTCAGGCCGGTAAATGTTGTTTAATACTTTTTAGTATAAACAGAGCAATTACTTAAATATTTAAATCTATAAAAAGAATATATAAACATAAAAATATCTTAAAATAATTGTTGGACTTTGTCCATTTCATAATATATATATATATATATATATATATGTCAGAATTATGAAAAATTATATGTATTTTAACAAGGGTATTGCAGAAAGGAAGAAAACTTCTCAAAATTTTGATTTAATGCATCACGCACTCACACACAAACACATACGCACACAGACGCACGCACTTAAATATATATATATATATATATATATATATACACGCATAACTTTTTTATTCACTCGTCATGTTACCGTAAAATTTCCTTTATTCCTCATATATAGTTGAAATATATGGTGTATATTTAGGCAGCAATTTTTCATTAATGCATGTTTCATTAAATAATATAGACAAGTTTTGCCTATTTATTTTAAGAAAGTTCTTTTCATATTATCAGATAAGCTTAATCATATTATCGTTGAAAGACGAAAGGCAAAACACCATATTGATACATGTATAAATCCAATCTAAGCTTTCGGCTTATACAAGCCATTATCAAAGTTGACAATTTCAAAAAATCAAACAACACACAGACGAAATAACAATGATAGTCCGCTCCTGCTGCATGAAAATTTCCAAGTAACGACCAACTCGTATATACGAGACGCGGAATATAATCGACTTTTTAAAAAATTATAAATCGAGACGCTATACCAAAACATTGTTAAACTCCAGGATGAACGATTAATAGGAACAACACCGAATTTAAAGACTTAAAATTCAATAATCGGCCTAATAAAAGCAGAAACACCTCAAAAGTACTCTCTAAACAACTAAAAATTGCAGCAAAAGAACTACGGAACCACCCTGACATAATTATAAAAAAAAAACAACTGATAAGACTAAAATTTTCCTCATCCTAAACAAATTGGATTGCAACAAAAAACATGACCACATACTCCATGACTACAAAAAATTTAAAAAACTCAACAAGCTTAATAAACTCATGCGGCTAATAATGCTGAACAGAACTCTTTAAAACTTTCTAAAATTGTTGGTGATTTTAGACCTGGTTACATATACGGCACTATAAAAACACATAAACCTAACTATCCTCTCCGTCCTATCATATCGCAAATTCCAACTCCTGTATATCAGCTAACAAAATACATTAATCAACTCATTACTCCTTACCTTCCGAGTAAATTTAGTGTTAAGTCAACATTAAAACTAAGCCAACAATGAAATATTGTTGATGATATCCTTATTTTAGTTAAAATACGTATGAAATACTTCAACTTCAAAAAAGTTTTCTAGATAATTCAGTCCTAAATTCACGTATGAAATCGATACTAATAATACAATTCCCCTCCTTGACATATTGATAAACACAAATAATAACAAATTTTCTATTTTGCCATACAAAAAACCTACCAGAATAAATTCATGTACACTTAAATAAAAAATGATAATGCACATATTACTATAAAATAGCAAATATAAAAAAATCTAATACATCGTGCAAAAAACAATTCATTTACAAAACAGATTTTTTAGTGAACTAAAGAATATAAAACAAACACTTATTAATAATAGCTTTCCAAACTATATAGTTGATGAACAAATAAAATACTGTCTTAGAAATCTTAATACTACACAAATAGAACATAATACTGCTTTAACTAATTC
Organism: Acanthosepion pharaonis; assembly: GCA_903632075.3. Classification (NCBI taxonomy): domain Eukaryota; kingdom Metazoa; phylum Mollusca; class Cephalopoda; order Sepiida; family Sepiidae; genus Acanthosepion; species Acanthosepion pharaonis. The sequence goes on from CAHIKZ030002666.1 coordinate 2,464,049, forward strand.
CAAACATATTAATCTCTTTTATCGTCGTCAAATGCATACTAATTATAAAGATGAAAATATACTAAAAATTAGTAAATACTAATATATCGACAACAGACCCTAGCAAAAAAATTTGGTTAATCATATACAACACTAATCTAGTATATCCAACTTAACTATGCGCAATGATTCTTCCCCCTCCCCGTTAGCGATTTGCAGAAAACCAACATAGTTTACAAATTCAAGTGCCCTTTGCGAGATTGTATCTCCAACAAATTAAAAAATATTTATGTTGGTCACACCACAAACGCGCTTTCCCGGCACTTGATTCTACATTTAAATGATAATTCTAACATTTTTAGACATTTAAAACAACATGCCTGCCCGCGTACTTAATTCCGGAAAATCCTTGTTGACAATACAACTATACTTAAACATGAAAACAATAAACAAAAATTTAAAATTCTTGAAGATTTATACATAAAACAGTTGAAACCTAACCTGAACAAAATAAACTACGAAATCTCCACAAATATCCTTAAATGCCTATAATTTATAACGGAACGCATCCCATACTTAATACTTCTCGTTTGTCACTCTCGCGTGGTCATGTGTGACGTCACGAGCTGCGATGAGATTTTCGCTTCCGCGTCTCATATATAAAATCATTTGGAAGAAACAGCTTTTGCAACACAGGAAGAGGTTAAAACTGACATTTGTGAGTTCTTCGAATCAAAACAAAAGAATTTTACAGTAATGGAATTAGTAAGCTTGTTGATAGATGGAAGAAAGTCATAGATAATCAGGGAAAATACATTGTTGATTGAATCTGTAATTAAATGTAACATTTGGTCACTTGTTTTCTTTATTCAAAATTCGGACAGAACATATGAAATGACCTGATATATTTTAATTATATAACTACTTTAGTTATCTAACATATTCCAACAATTTTATCCTGGAGTAAGAGATTTTTTTTTATTTCTTTATCAATGATATATTTATCCTTGACACTATCTCTTTTATTTCTGTATTATCCATTTATTGGAAGCACGCCATAAAAAATAATGGGATTTTCGTAATGTTTTCCGAATCCGTCTACAGCAATTGTTGTTTACTGCTACTCACGAGAAACAAACTGATATCCATTCTGTTCCCATCTCTAGATTAATAGACAGAGAAAAATGAAAAAATTAGTATGTGACGGTCTACACCTGGCCCAGGGTCGAATCCTTTGGTTACGGCGCCAACTGTGACGTCGCTCCTCCTGGTCGCTCCTCCTGGTTCCAAGCGTGCCGCTCCAACCCCTTGGTTAGATGATCACCAGCCTCGCCTTTCCCAACTCGCTTCCAATACCTGGTTACTGAAGCAACTGTACTGATCTCCGGTCTGTCTACCCACGCTGTGTTTAGATCTTAGACAGACGGGACCAGCAGGATTGGGGCCGATACAAGTTGAGTCCGACGGGGTGGCAAAACACAAGTAAAGAAAAAAACTCACGAGACAAAAATTACTGATAAAAAAGGGTGACAACCTTTTATATCTAATGTCCGTTACACAAAGAAAAATTGTTCTTATTTCCCGACCCTCTCTGTGGACTATGGCACCAAGCTTCTATCATACAGCTTAAAGATTTCGAATTGCCTACTCTTTAGAATTATGTATGTCGGAGTGTGGTCTAGTTCGATACTGGGGCTAATTTCTATCAATCATTCGCAGTTGATTCTTCTCTTCGACTTGAGTTGTATTTCTTCACTTCGATCTGGTTGGGTCGAATTCAGGGCTTGATTTCAACTTCTTCTTCTTCTTCCGTCCAGTAACTCTTTGGCCTGGTCTTCGACTTGGCTGCAACTTCTCCGCGGCTTTCGAGTAATCTTCTTCTTCGTCGACTTAGATGGAACTTCTCTTGTCTTCGACTTGGGTTGGAAGGATTTCTTGTTTTCGACTTGGGCTGGAAGGATTTCTTGTCTTCGACTTGGGCTGGAAGGATTTCTTGCCGCAAGGGAGGAATGAACCGGACCCGATGCCCGCGTTCCAACTGTTCTGGTCGTCTAACCCGCAACTCAGCCGCAACTCTGCCACAACTCTGCCCAACTTCTTTGCGTCCTTCGAGCAATCTTCTTCTTCGTCTGCTTGGGCTGGAAGTTCTCTTGTCTTCGACTTGGGTGGAAGGATTTCTTGTCTGAGGATTCTCTTGCCCGCAAAGGGGCGAGTGAATCGGACCTGATGCCCGCGTTCAGGCTCTATCCCTGCCCGCGGTCCAGCTGCAACTGATTTCTGTCGACTGGGGTCCTGCTTTTATTGACGCCGCAACAAACCGGGGTGGGTTTGTCGGCGTCAGGGGTTTCTCGATAATTCCAATAGCCGCATTATTTCTGTTTTCCCATTATCGCTATTATTTTTACCCCTACTTCCTCATAGTGCCTCTGGGGGGGGAGGACGCACCCATTCCTCCCGGTCTCTCGTATGTCAGGTGACCGTTTTCGACCAATGGTTCCTGATCGAACATTCCTCCTCCTCTTTCCGCATGCCACGTGACCGTTTTCGACCAATGGTTCTTGATCGAGCATTCCCTCCTCTTTCCGCATATCACGACCGCTTTCGGCTAATGAGACTGTGGTGGGACGCCTCCCGTCTCCAATCGGGCGTGGCTTACATCGTTCTTGTTCAAAAAACAAAAATCCAACTTGGTCTCTTTCGCACGCACGAAAAACGATAATCTCAGCCTTTTCTCACCTGGGTTCTGTCAGCACAGCCGCCGCTAATTAGTTATGACTTCAGGGGAATTGTTTCCGCCTTTTTTGGCGTCCTGTGTGAGCCAAAAGCAATTGTCTTTCACCCCTTTGTATTCGTTCAGACCTGACAGCCAAAAATCTTAATTATCTGAATTGAAATTGTCTCCATTCTATCATCGTGGGAGTTCTGATCCTTAACAGGTCAGAATCTGTACACAATTCAGCGGTCACCCCTTCATCCCAAAAGACACCTTTCCTCCGATTAAAATTTCGTTCCCATTGTTCTAAAATTTCCCCTTTCTCCAAATTGATAATGAGTCTTTCTACGCAAAAAAGTCGGTCATGTGCTTCGACCGATATTTTTTTTATTATCAATACACTCTTATCAAGCATGGTCCTTCCACTCTCTAAATGACTTTCCCATCTAAATAACAAATCCCATTGTCTTTCGAAAATCGGCCAAGATGTTGGGCTAATTACCTTTCTGATACGTGTTTTTGTTAATGACCGCTTTTTGTATTTCTCGACCTCTCTCTTTCCCTTTTTCTCTTTCTTTCTCTCCTTCCCTGTTCCTTCCTTTCTCTCTTCCTCTCTTTCCTTTTTCTTTTAGGATCGTCTAAGTACAACTTAGTGAATTATTTTCAAACTCAATTATTCTTCGCCTAAAAAAAAACTAACGACTGGTTAATAAACCGAGTAAAAAAATTAAATCATATTTCTATGCATATTTCTTTTTTTTCTAATAATGCAAGGTGCCATAATAACATGTCGCATTCATCTTGATGACCTTATGATTAAAAATGATAAGGAATACTGAGAAAATTCCTAGTTTACTTTTTAAACTTGCAAACGTAATCTAAAGTGTAAGGCGTCAGTTGCTACGTGAATGAATACTCAGTTATTCTTAACAGCAAAAGTACGTAATTTCTGTTTTTTCGCCATCATCTTATCTTTTACTCACAAACTTTGTAGTCGATACACAAAAATAGAAAGAGTAAATTCGCATCCCAAAAGTTTTGAAAAACGTTTCTTATCATGATTATAAAGTTCTTTCTCCTTCATTAATTCCTTTTAATAATTTCGATGCTGTTTTTCTTCAGAGATCATTTTCAAGATAATTAGAGTAAAATATTTCTTAAGTTTCTGACCTTTTTAATCTCGAGTAGAAACAGAGGAAAATGATGCGTTGATATAATTAGTATTGTTTATAAATTCTATTTCCTTTTCTTTGCATTGTCAGAAAAGGAAGTTCAAAATAAAAAAGATTAAAAATTAAATAAAAAAATAACATTTACGATTCAAAAACTAGAAATCTTTGGATGTTCAAATCTCAACAGCGTTGTTTTGTTTTGGCCGACCAAAGAGACTTGGAGCTCGGAAGATTTATGATTAAAATGATAAACACAGAGGCTGACCACAAAGCATGTCTGTCTTATGTATTTCAACGCCATCATTGAATATAACCAGAAGTAAGACTTTCTAAAAAGCTCGTATTGTTTTGGAAACAATTTAAACGGCTCTATTTCTCCTATTTTATCTTTTTCGTTTTGTTCATTTCTTCGTCTTTCCTTTTGAGATTACTTTATCGACTATCAGTCAAATTTCCTTTTTATACTTCCTGTCTTCCTCCTTCATTCGATTGTATATTTCCTTTCGATTTTTCTTTTTTCTTTCTCGTGCCATTTTTCTTATATCTTTTCTTATCCTCTCAATTGCCACCATGAAAATTTCATTCTTTCTTTCTTTTTTTTTTATCTAACTTTCCTTTTTTTTTTTGATTTCTCTTCAATTTTCCTGGTTCATTTCTCCTTTGTTTGTCCTTCGGGTGATTTTCGTATAAATTTTGTCGACTAATATTTAAACGATTTCTTAAATGCAACGTATATATATATATATATATATATATATATATATATATATATATATACTTTGAATATAAGAAATCGTTTAAACATTAGTCAAAATTTATAAAAATAATATATGAATATATATATATATATATATATATATATATATAGCTCTTTTGGCTGTATGCTTGTATGTTTTAGTGTATCAATAGAACGATCATTCTCTAACGATAAGTTATTCTGATTTAACATTTGGCATGAAAACTCACAGGGCATCAAAATGTGACATATAGTATGTGTGGTTGAACTCAAAGGCAGTGAAGCTTTTCAAATAAGAGCGGATGACGTTTCTTGCCAGCTCAGCTAATGGAGTGAATTTGTTATAAAGGAAGAATATTTTAGGCTCAGAAACGGTTATTAGAATGCGTTCAAATATGAACTGCTAACAAAAAGAAATAGTTTATAGAATTTATGTTATGTAATATATCGCGTCAATTAGATTTCCGAAGATAAATATCTACATTCGTGGAACAGAGAACAAAGACGATATGATTGGATGCGATGACGGTTAGAGTTCATTTTCAGATTCAAATTCTTTTTTCCAACCAAAAATAAGGTATGAATATACTTGTCTATATTTCTAAGATAAGGTACTATATACACTATTTACATTGTTCGGACTATTTTTCTCATCTTTGTTGCCATATTTATTACAGCGTTCGGCTGTTAAGAAAGGGTTCAGTTCGACATTCTAACCACCCGAAGAAGGCCAGAGCGTACAACGGCCGAAATGCTGTAATAAATATGACGACAAAGATGTGGACAATAGCCCGGATAATGTAAATAGTGTAGAATATATTATTTGTTATTTTATTTGTAAAAACAAAAATAGATTTCGAAAGATTTCAAAGCGTTTGCAGAATAAATTTGAAAATTTGCAGTAGTATACATGACTTCTTCAGATGTTTTCACAGCCAATAAGTCAGTATTACTACAAGGTTCGTTGGACAAAAGAAATAAATTCAAACCTCTTTAAAGAAACAGAAGAAGCTTAGCAAATCACCTAATAACGTTCGCGATATCTCAAAGCTTTTCAGTAAACGATTGTTTCTGTTAAACTCTATCACTTGGCCAGACCTCCTTTCCAGATTTCAATTAAACATTGAAACGTCTATCATACTTTGCTTCTAAGTTGTGTGCATTGAGAATGGCCAAGCAATTTCTTCCACATGTCATCGAGGCATCTATCCTCATAATGGCGGCCAAAAAGAAGGACGTGTATTCATTACTAGGAATCTCATATTGCTAAGAGTTCACTCCTTTCAATTTAAGTGTCTTCAATTCCCACTGAAGGTTGATTTTGCTCCGACAAAAAACTAAGCAAAAGAAATAATTTCTTAAGATCACTAGCCTCATATTACCTGAGGCTTTTTATCATAGATGAGATAGTTTATGTATGGCTAGATCAATACGCATCCTTTTCTTACTGGAACTCATTGGAAGAAGCAATAATGTTGTATATCCAGAAGCGCTGCCATTCTAAGGGACGGAATTGTTTGTTTCGGTTTGTGAATCAATGTTTTTTTATCTGTTATTTTTTTAATTTTTTGTCTTACGCAAGAATAGATAGAGATAATATTTGCCTGTTTTATTTTCGAAGAAAACGTAATATCTTGCTAGTATATTAATATATGTCCATGAATATATCGTGACAGAAATGTAAAGCTATGCATTTTATATGGAAGCATGTATGAGTATACAGGCTCTTCAAAATGTATTCATGACGATCTCTAGAGAGACGTGTGCACATTATACATTTTTACGTATGCATACATCCACACAGACAGTCAGACATATGCAAATACACACACACATATATGTATATATCTATATATGTATATATCTATATATATATATATATATATATATATATATATATATATATATATATATGTGTGTGTATATATATATATATATATATATATATATATATATACATAAACACAAATATATATGCACACATAAAGACATCCACACATAAGCCACCCACCATACTCATGCACACACAACTACGCATGTACAACTACAATCACACACATACGTATGTATATATATATATATATATATATATATATATATATATATATATATAAGAATTAAACTAAAGGAGGGCTGAATAGGAAGTTTTTATATATATATATATATATATATATATATATATATATATATAAAACTTACGATTCCAATGGAATAAATTATGGCCATGGAATATTAGTGTTTAAGCTTTTTTTATATATATATATATATATATATATATATATATATATATATATATATATATAATTTTGTTCCCACTTGAAATATACTAAATACCTCCTTTAGTTTTCATTCAACACCTCATTCCTCATAGAACCCCGATTTAGGTTAATATCTGGGTTAAATTTGTGGTGCTTCTTCCCTTTAAGACAGACACACTCCGTCTTCCGCTTACTATCAACTCTGACTGAGGCGTCGATATGTGTATGTTTTGTATCTATTCCTCGACCGCTATCAACGTTAAATGTTACATTTCTAATTCCGACATGAACACACTCTATACGCCGGGGTTGAATAAGACTACCGTGCTTCTCGTTGGTTGAAATAGATCTATACTCATATGAAATAATTTTGGATATCGTTGTGTAACACATATATATATATATATATATATATATATATATATATATATATATATATATATATATATATATATATATGTACTCAATGGAAATGCCTTGAATATAATACAATCTTTCGAGTTCCTCGCGAAGAAAACTATCAGCATCTACAATACACATTTTTGCGTAGCTGTGAATTCTTCCAGGCATTAATTTCAACTCTTCTTATTCATAACTGCAATGTTTCTTTCCAGGTAAGCTAAAATCTGGCTGTTCAAAGAAGACTTCAAAAGTATCTTGGAAATGGACAACATTTGACATCATGGTATTACAAATACCAGCATAACAGGCTTTAGAAAGCAATTCATGCTAACATGCTTACAACATTAGCGGATGATGCTCTAGCTATATCAACAGTGTAAAAGTGAACAACTGAATTTAAGAGGAAAGGGAATGTCTTGAAAACGAATCAAGGTCTTTACTTCCTGTAGCCTTCACCACCGAGGAAAACATCGATCGTGTTCAACACATGGTGATATATGACAGGCGATTTACTATAAATTAAACGGCTATTGCATTATTATATCTCGTGAGAGAATTGAGAATATTCGACACAAGGAACTTGGAAGGCCATAAGTTTCTGCATAGTGAGTGCCATGTCTTCTGATACGTGAAGCAAAGCGTAGCAGACTGCGTAAATCACGGGAACATCTGAGTTCGCTTGAGGTAGATTCATCTCGTTTCGTTGATAGTTTCCCTAACCCAGTATCAGTGTAGGGTTCGTCATTTTGAGCAAGATACAAAGAGACAATCTAATGCGGTGGAAATATCCCCTGTCGCCTGCTTTCAAAATTTATGGCGTTTTATCTGCGTAAAATATGATGGCCGCAGTTTTTGTGATTTAAAGGTTATTATATTTATTGCCAAACTTCAAAATGGTTCTCACAATCAATGTAGAATATTATGTCAATTTTCTGAGGCCGTTATGAAAGACTTTCACGACAAACACCCAGGAAACCAAAAGTTGTCTTGTTACATCAGGACAATCCACCAACACATGTCTTTGACTTCAATCGCAGCTGTGCGTGACTGTGCATTTGAACGGGTTGATGTCCTCCCTATTCTGATTTGACTCTCTTCTGTTCGCCAATATATATATATATATATATATATATATATATATATATATATATATATATATATAAACACTTAGCTTGGAAAGAGTATCATCGTACTATTTGATCAAGTGGATGCCATTTCAGCTGGAACGAAAAATGCAGTTATTAATTAGCTTCATCTCCTAGTAAACCTTATCTCTATGAAGGCCATCGTATGCGAACTTTTTTCCTGCAGTTTATTGATAATACCACGATGCCAAGTTTTGTCCATTTTCAAGAGAAATAGCTACTAGTTACTTTTGAAGTTTTCTTTGAACAAGCATATTACTGTTTACCTTGAATTTCAGCCTAACCTTGTAACTAATATTATAAAACTAATATAAAAAAAATCATCATAATATTTTAAAAATCATCTTGTAAATTTATATTTTCTACATAAAATAAAATTGTCAATAATTATTGGATTCTATTTAAGAGCATTCATATTTTGTAGCCATCAGTATTTAAGACATGAGGAAAATATATTGAAAATTCTTTTAAGCTGTAGCATTATCCTAATTATATCATATTCAACGTGAAACTAAAAATAATCAAATATTGCAGATTAAATATATAGGAAATTTAAGAAAACATGATGATGATTGATTGCTTGATTTGTATTTTACGGTTTATTAACTGTTTCCCGGTTATTTAAAGCCAGATAATTTTTACATTGTAAGAATTTTATTAGATAATTATACGAATGAATTAATTAATCGATAGCTGAGGAAGCGGGTAAGGAATCTTAGATTTTGCAAGGCGCGAAAGCGACTGGAATCGAAAGTCAGCTCTCAGTTTTCCAGTTCCGAGCCTTTAACTATTACACCATTCACACACGCAAACTTACAACACCTGGGATTACTAAGCAGTCACCGACCTTAACTTTGCGGGGGTCGTACGAGCACCGATGTTTCAAATGATATTAAAGTATATTACAATTACATTTGAAATAATCTAAGTTTTACACACACACGTATATATATATATATATATATATATATATATATATATATATATATATATATATATGTGTGTGTGTGTGTGTGAGTGTGTGTGTGTGTTTGTGTTTTTTATGTTTTTGTTGTGTATCTGAATAATAATCTGAGATAAATTTGAATATGCATGATTTCAAGTAAATGATGATTAATTTATCTAATTACATGTGGTAATTTTATAATTATCATTAATTGTTTCGATAATTATTGCAGATAAATATTTTAGACGTTTTATCTTGATATATTATTTCAGATTTTTAAATTGTTTTTCTTTCTTGTATAAATATTTTGAGAATACACTGTACAGTTAAAACCATGCCTAAATTGAGCTAAACATCGATTCGTAGTTTTCTGCGGATAGGAGACTTATTAAATGTTTGTAGAAGCAATTATAAGTAAATAACAACAGCTAGAAGGTTGTTTCAAAAATGCCCAAGTGGGCTTTATAATTTTCACCAAAATGTACTACAAACGTCCATTCCTACTAAACATTTGCTAAATCTATTCATTTAAATACGATATAAAGGCATATCGATTTTATTCGAACACCACACGATTTAAGTTATAATTGTCTGAAAGGGAAGACAAATTTAGCTAAGGAATTTCACAGTCATATGGTTATACACGAAAATAAAAATAAAAATCTAATTTAATAAAAACAAGAAAATTATAACCAAATAAAAAGAAGAGCTGAAATTCTTGAAAAGTGGATTCTGCTTTTCCTCATGAAAATAAAAAGTGAAAAAAGTAAGTGAATGTGCAGATACAAGCGAAGCAATTATGAGATTTCCCAAATCGAGCGTAAAGCCAACAAGAGCAGGTCTCAGCGGCAAACAAAATGGAAGGTCAATGTACAACAGGGTCAATGACTCTGGAACCTTACCAAAATTTTCAAATCCCTTTTGCAATTTTACAGAAATAATTGAAAATCGAAGCCAAAATGAACAAGATGGGAAGCTTTTTAAAAGATATTATTAGCAAATTGTTAATTTTGTCAGCCTTTAGCCTCTCTTTCTATTCATGTTTTTTGATCGCCATCATTTAACTCGTGATTCTTTCTTTCTCTTTGTTACTTTGTCTCATTCTGTTTTTCTTTCTCTTCAATCTTTTTTTTTTCTATAATTGTATTTTCTTTTCTTTTACCACCATTTTCACACCTGTATTTTTACATGCCTTCGATTTTAGTGTTCTTAATTTTTTAATATTTCATACTTTTTAATAATGTCATTGCTATTTTCTGTAAATAGTCTTTTAAATAGATTTTCTGATTTTTCTGTTTTTTCTCTTTCACTCTACCTTTTTTCTTTCACACCCTAACTTAATCTTCTTTTTGATGCTTCCTCATCCACTCCTTGAATTATTTCTTTGTTTCTTTTTTCTTTCATCTTAGAGAAAACCCTCCCCATTTGGCTATATATTCAGGTGTGCTTCAGTACTTACTACACTTGGCCAATTGCGGTTTGGTGAGGCTTCGAAATCCTTATCCGTTTGACACCCAGACTATTGAACTCAGTCAGAGGTGAAAAAATGGATTCATGCCTTTCCCAAGAGTATTTGTATGTATGTGAATATACCAAACACAGCTGGAATATAAACTTCTGCTTTCCATCACGCCACCATAACTTCATCTCAACCAACTGCAAATAAATTGAAATAAATTCCCTCGAATAAAAAGTCAAATTGTAATTGTAAGGACACTTAGTGCGTGCTTCTGCTTCAGCTGCAGAAACAGGTTTTGCGTAAACATTTTCATGAAACATATGAAAGCATTCAAATACATTTTTGCATCGTGAAATGTAAAACTCAAAGAAGATGGGAGAATATTACACTCAAGGAAGTAATTGCACATGAACTGCAAATGCTGATTAAAATGTGAGACAATATAAGACAATTAATATTTATCGAAGCGCTTGCAAGTATATTGATAAGTTGAAGAAACGCTGGAAGAACAGGAAAATGGGTAGGATTAAAACAATTGAAATAATAATGCTGCTAAATTCTGGTACAATAACGACGAAACTTGCTCTTACATGAACTCTAAAAATCCCCAGTAACTACTGATGGAAAAATCAGAATACTACTACTATTACCACCACCAATACTACAATTAGAAATAATAATAACGCTAATATAATTATTTACATTATTCGGACTATTGTCCTCATCTTTGTTGCCATATTTATTACAACGATTCGTTCGTTGTACGCTCCGGTCTTCTTCAGGTGGTTGGAATGTCGAACTGAACCGTTTATTTCGATCACTGGGGCAGACTGTTCTAGTTCCACGTGGCATGTTTAATGGATGTCAGTTATCAGTTATATCCTTCCCTCTGAAAGTTCTGCGCTGCCTTAACCGGGTATTGAACTCACACATTCTGGGTCCTGTCACTGGATCTAACTCACGCCTCTATCCACTTTGCTAATAGATACGCTAATATAAATTAACAAGTATGAACCTCTGAATTTTGAAATTGCAAGACTTTTGATTTTGAAGATGCAAATTTTAATTTTGTTGAAGAACAGGGAAAGAAAGTAAATTCAGTGCAGGTAGTCATCGTAACATTGAGGTGTTGGATAAAAAAATGGAAAATACTTGCAGACATTGGATTTTAATTGAAGACAGAAATGGAATTCACGAAAGAAATTTTAAGATGTTAGATATCCTCGAGGGTAAATTCTTATCTAGAAACTGGAAGCAACATAATTAAGCGACTGAACTAGAGTTAAAGAAAGTATAAGAAAGTCAGTAATGCGAGAATGCACATAATAAAGACTATAAATTAGGCAACAACGGAGTAGATATAACTTATAAGAATATATATATATATATATATATATATATATATATATATATATATATATGCAACCTTAATGGGGGAGAATGTTCCATACGGAAGATACAGTATATATATATATATATATATATATATATATATATAAAGGAAATAAAAAAGGTAAGACTAATTTCATCTTCCAATCTTAAATAGAAAAAAAAAAATTAAACAGCCGATCGGTTTCAGCCTCACAGACCTGAAATCGTAGGGAATAAGTGTCACAATATAAAAAAATATAAAAGACATGCAATGTGCAAAAGGCGAAACAATCTATAACATCAAGTACTAACAGACACTCCCTTTGTATAAAGAGGGAGGGCTGTCTGGATCTGGCAAAAATTATTTCAAGTGTTAGAATGAGCGAGCACAACTCAAGATGGTGAAAGATTAAGAGCTGAAACTGGAGGCACAATTTAGGCTTTTTAGAAAGTGTTCCGTAATGCCAGACCCATACACCATTCGCCTTTTATGCTTTCTATGTCTTTTATATTATTTTTTATATTGTGACACTTATTCCCTCGATTCCAGCTCTGTTGAGTGAAGGCGCAACCGGTCGGATGGTTGTTTTTGTTTTAATCATGAAAGATAAAGTTGGTCTTCTTTCCTCTATAAATTTCTGTACCCAAAACAACATATATATATCTATCTATCTGTATGTATATATATATATATATATATATATATATATATATATATATATATATATATATATATTCAGGGGAGAGGGAGAGAGAGAGATTGATAATATTAGTGGTCTTATGAATTGGATCGTATTTTCGATTCCAATGGAATAAATTATGACCATGGAATATGAGTGTTTAAGCCTTTTTATATATATATATATATATATATATATATATATATATATATATATATATATATATATATATATATTTATTGATGGGGAGAATGTTCCATATGGAAGATACAGTATATATATATATATATATATATATATATATATATATATATAAACAATGTGGTCTTTAATATACAGTGTATGATGTTCGCCTGTATCCTGCCTTCAAGTGATCATCAGATCATATAATTGTGCTGAATGTATGTATAAACCACTTGGAAGTGTCAATGGGGTGAGGGGAATGTCTACAATTCTGTTATTGCTATATTCCCCTTAAGTCAACAGTTAAATGTTTTGAAGTGTTGTATGTTGGTGATGTTTTCATATTTTTCCATGTTACATTTTATGGGTTTTTGATTTATGATGAACTTGATATGCTATTATGTATGCATTTCCAGTCTATTGAACATTCTGTCAATGTTTCATAGTTATACAGGAGTCGTGGGTCTTTGAATTGGACGAGCTTTGATTCTTTGATTATGAAGCAACAATAGCTATGCTTCAAAGTCTTTAATGTTTTTCTATTATAATGTACGATGAGTTGAAGCTTATCATGCATTTTTATTTGGTTTTTAGTGACATTATTATGAATACGCTGCAAGTTCTCCAGTTCCATGCCAAATAAGATCTGAACACAGAATCTACAGTTAGCTAATGAATAATGTGTGAATAAACACGAAACGGTAATAAATCACAAACTAAGGTAATATACCAAATACTTAAAATATATAGGAATAAAAGAAGGTCGATGGAAACGCGCAAATTACTCAGATAAATATAATTTAAGAACTGTAAAATGTTCTAATATATAGAAGCTGAAAAAGCATTACCATCATGAAACAGAATATGAACAAGGAATTACTTACATAGATGCCGAGATATCAATAATGAAGTTACAAGATGAATGTAATCTGATTTCATATACGAGCACATTTTAAAATTCAACAAGAAATGAAAAAAAATCTTTGTGAATTATCTACATCAACATCAGGATTCTAACGACCAAAGAAGTTGATAACTCTTAATCTAAATCTTATAAACATTCTTTCAAATACTAAAATATATGATCAAAGTATATATATATATATATATATATATATATATATATATATATATATATATATATATATATATATATATGTGTGTGTGTGTGTAAATAAATAATAAATAAATAATGTAATAAATACATCCTATGCAATTAAATAAAATATATAAAAATTAAAAAAAATATATATACAATAATTAAAGACAAGATCACAATCATAAATAATGTAAATAAATAGTGTTCAAAATAAACTAGGCAGAGATGAACTTGTATTCTCGAACTTCCCATAAACCGCTAGTAGCCTATATATAATACCTACTTAAAGAGCAGGAACATGTTGTTGGATAATGGATTAAAGTGAGAAATTGAAGTGTTGATTTCTATGTCCACACACTCAAAGCTCATGTAGATACGTACGTCTTTCTCTCTCTCTCTCTCTCTCTCTCTATATATATATATATATATATATATATATATATATATATATATATATATGCTCGCGCGTGTGTGTGTCTGTGTGTGTTTGGTGTATGTATGTATTTGTACGTATGTTTATGTGTGTGTTTTTGTGATATGTCTGTTGCCCTGTGCACTGGAGTACAAGGGCCTTTACACTAATCTTTTAGATATCAACCCGTGTGGAGGCAACGCACGTATACTCAATCCTAACTTAGTCTCACGAACTCGCATCAATCTTCGCCTAACAGTGTTCACATGGACTGATTGGTCACTAGGATTATTCAGTAAGGCTCAGTGGAGATCCGGTGATGAATTTCTCCCGCATGGAGAAAATCATTGACAGATGTCTGCTTCTTTAAGTCATATAAAGCTACAACTCAGGTGCTGTCAAAAGGCAAATAATATATGTTCTCTAAAGAAAAGAAATACAACCTGATCTGATCGGGGCGCCAGACTTTCAACAAGATCAAGCCAATCATACATTTCTCACGGGAGTTAGCGCACATGAATTAAGCGTGCCTACTCAGGCATCACACTTCTGATCGTAGGCTTAGCTATATTGAACATTTTATTGGCCTTCCCGGGAATATATCTGTTGATTTAATGCGCCTAATAGGCGTATACAGCTGTCCTTTCGACGTTTGAACGCCTGGGCTATTTCTTCGTTAAGAATGTTACCTCAACGCCAACGTGCCCCATTCGGTTTCTGGCAACATTCAAGAATCTGCTTTAGAGAGAGGTTCGTGCCAAGTGCAAGAGTAACTTTTTCGCTTCCTGTGTCATAGGTGCAGCTGCCATTTTAATGCTCTAAGATTAAAAGATGAATTAAATGCTAATATTTCTTTTGTACCAACAAACAAATTCCAATACAATAAAACGGCGCCTCTCTGCAACCAGGTATATGTGGGACATGTGGGATACAAAATACTTGACATTCTGATATATATATATATATATATATATATATATATATATATATATATATATATATATATATATGTAGCCTAAAAACACTGACGTCGTACCTAAGGTACCTTTCGACCTTTGTTTACCTTTATACTTACATTTGCTGTATCCCTGATACTGAGCACTTTAACACATGAATATAGCATACCTTAAAACTATATTTTATCATTCATATATATATATATATATATATATATATATATATATATATATATATATATATATATATTGTGACGTAGCCATGATTTCATTAACCATATAGGCTTAAGGCTAAAAAGCACCCCAAAGAAAAATTCCAAATTCTAGTCGAAATTTAGATAGATATAAAAGATAAATAAAATGCAATGCTTTCAAATTGCGAGCGAATATGTTCCATGATCAGCCATACCCTCCTCTTCTCTTCACAAATTCTTTCCCTCTTTACCTACTCTTCCACCCACAAGCCAAGGGCCCGTGAACTTTGAAACAACCCGACGCGAGAATGACCTCGTTCCAAAATTTCGCGGCTATCAGGCGTTTGACCATAAGTGAATTCCAGGCACTATCAGGATCTTCTGCTGCGATTCACGTGATCAGACCTTACTAAGCGTGGATTGATATGTTGGCCATCACACAAACACTGCGTGATTTGAGCTCCATCAGCCTGTGTACCCGGTCAAGGACGAAGAGAACCCACGTGACTGTTTCTGGGGACAGCAAAAATCTAAAAAAAGATTTTCAGTTTTCCTCTGGCCAGTGGCAGTTGAACGTCGCTGGGCAAAATCGTCCCGATTCCAAATAGACTGTCCACTGATATGAAGAAGTCGGCAAAATCTGTCGACTAGAAATGAAAGGACTGCTATGAAACTGGATCGACCCAACGAAACGCCTGTACGAGATGCTGTGGACCTCGAACACTTCCGAAAGAAAAAGAACCCAGGAAATTTGCCGGCCGACCAAAATATTGTTGTAGCATAAGAACTCTCGCTTCGGCAAATCAGAATTCTGTGTGGAAATATCAACTCGACTGCCAGATAAGTTGATTCTCTTGGCTTGATCATTTTTTATATATATGTTTTCGTTTTTTTCCTTTCTTTACCTATTTATATATGTATAAATAAATATTTTATTTCGAAATCCGTCGTCTTGTGTCTGTTCTTCGTTGACTCCCTTGTGTCGCTTACATTTCTGAGTGAAGACCGAGAAAGGATCCCACGTTTTCCTTTTTTTTTTAAACCCGTGGTTCATCTGTATGTTACAAGTTCGTAATAATATATATATATATATATATATATATATATATATATATATATATATATATATATATATATAGTCTAAAATACACGGACGTCGTACCTAAAGGTACCTTTCGGCCAACATTTTTTTCAAAGGTATTCGTTGCCGATTTGGAATCTTAATGAAGCACACTCAATAAAGTAAATGAGGAGAGAAAAGTGGAATACGACTAAAAGAGGAATTTTAATTAAACAAAATTAAGATTGAACAAGGGGTGATGAAAATAACCAGTTCCACAAGAGTATAAAATAGATAAAAGGACATTCACAAGCCCTCCAACAGACGCAAGGAATGTAAAAAATGTTCCTTTTGTCTACACAGGCTCGGCTGTTGACACTTTATAAAAAAAGCTTCCGTGACTCGAAGACGGTTTGTTGAGCGAGCACTGTGTAAAACTGAAAACCACGTGTCTTCATATTCAGACGCACAAGTATGGTTGTCGAGAAAATGTTGAGCGATTGCAGATTCATGGACTGCCTGAGTAGTTCTTCTACTTTAAAAAAGTGTTGGCCGAAAGGTACCTTAGGAATTAGTCAACACATTTGTATATATACATAAATATACACACACATATACATACACACAAATACACACACATGCACCGTCCTATTACGAGGATTCAATACATACACACACACATCCATACATAAGTACGCGCATACATAAATGTTTGTATGTGTGTACGTACTGATTCCTTGTAATAGGCCGGTGTGTGTGTTGTGTGTATGTATATGTGTGTGTATATGTATGTATATGTACAAATGTGTCGACTAATTCCTCGTAGTCATACAGTGTGTATGTATGGAGACGGAATATACATATATACACTCATGAACTTTTCACTGCCAGTTCAAGAAAGACATTTGGGTCACTAACACACAAAAAAGAGAAAGTCTCATATCGAGAATATTTAACATCGAAAAACATAAGAAAAAAATTAATTATTTTTAATAATATGTGGAAATCTCCACCCTTTGCCTGATAACAGTCGCGAGATCGGAAACACGTGCGTCTAGCAAAATTATAGAAAATAAAGCATAATATTTTAAAGAAGAAATCCACATTACATCAAAAACGTTTGCAGTTTCTCTCTTCTTTTAAATATACACACTTTTCTCTCGTTAGAAATACTATTACATCTTCCTTTTATATATATATATATATATATATATATATTTGTAATTAAAATATGGAAAGGAAATGAATGATTGATTGATTCCGGGTTATCAAAACTTTGTAAGTTATTTAGAGCTGAAATATATTTTAGCTTGGAAGTATAATTTATTTTTCTGAATAACAATGATCTCTTCAATATTATAATTCCTACTATTTAATACTTAGCTTTTGCCAAAAGTATTTGCCCGTAAGTGAATGTAAGGACCTTAGTCTGGAATTCGAAATCGGACATCCTACTTGACATTCATAACTGCTATCCATGAGAAAACTTATTAATTCGGTAACTAAATGAAACTTTTTTATGAAAGAGATTTACTTTTATTGACTTCATGATTCCTAAGTGTACAGAAAAACTTCGCAAACTAAATCAGCAAGTAACACAATTCAAATTTCTGTAAGAATAACATAGAAGAATACTTTATGGTTTGTAGAAATTTCAAGTTTACACCTGGTAAGTTACAGTAAATTAATTAGTCATAAATCTTATGGATAAATAAAAATTTATTTTTCACAAAATTTATCATTCATATCAATCCAAGGTTTTTCAATTAATCATATGAATCTAAGATTATACAATGAAAATTACCGATCAAAACAGATTTCATAAAACCGTGAAATACTACCGAATACAGTGAATGTAGAAATCTATATTAACGATAACGGCGAGTTGTTGAATCTGCGTTTCATACATGTTTATTTGATTATTTTGAGGAAGGAGAAGATGGAAATAGGATGCGAAATTTGGCTAGAAAATAGAAATAAACAAATGACGAAGAAAGATGAGTGAAAAGGCGAAGCAGATACTATAATATAAAAAAGCCGAATGGCAATTTTTCAAATATAAGCCAGAAAATAGGCTATAAAGCTTGAAAAGGGAAGAAACAAAAATAAAATTTAATAATAATAATAATAATAATAATGATAATAATAATAATAATAATAATAATACGAAGAAGAAGAAGAGGAAGTAGAGGAAGAAGAAGACGGAGAAGAAGAAAACGAAGAAATTATAGAATGAAAAGAAAGGAAATCATTAAAAATAACGGAAAGAAAGGATAAATTCTCCTGGTGCCCTTGAATTAATTGGAGTGAATTCAATATGGCAGTTGAGCGGATTCTTTTATTGAGATTCAAGCCGAACCGTTTGATTGTCACGAGTAAGAGAGAAAGTTTGACGAGATGACTTTAAATAGAGGAAGAGAAAAAAGAGTTTGTTTGCATAGATGTTGGCATTAGATTGAGATTTGCGAATTGAATGTGACACCATAAGAGAATTGTGTTTATGTAATTAATGGAAGAGGCATGCAGCACAAAAATGTACTCCAAATGCAATTACCTCAGCGAATATTTCGGAAAAATTCTTATATGACATAAATAGAACATGCATCAATCAGGAAATGTATTATCTATCTAATATGCATAGAATGGGGGACATAAGTATACAGTACATATATATCTCTCTAGCATCTCGCTATTTCACCTCTGTATATATATATATATATATATATATATATATATATATATATATATATATATATATATATATATACTAGAATCGGTATAATAGTATATACCGATACGTGAGCTATCCGAGGTTTTCCAAACGAGTATTACCATTTATATATCTATATCTATATATCTATATCTATATATCTATATATATAAATCTATATATTTATATATCTATATATTTGTATATATATTTGTATATATATATATATATATATATATATATATATATATGGGGGGTATGTATGTGTGAGAGAAAGTGCATGATTTATTAAATCAAAATTTTGAAAATTCTTCCTTTCCGCAATAATAAATTTGTTAAAATAAATATATTCTATCGTAATTCTGACAATCTGATATTGCTTTGTTTATGTTTCAGAATCAAAACTCAGATGATATGCCTTTCCAGTAATTCCCAACGAAAATAGAAACTTTGTAGATTTCTTAACGAAAGACATGTCTTATGCAATATTATATTTAACTGTTTTTTCCTGAGACAATTGTGTAGAAGCCACATATGCAAATAATTAGCTTATCAATTCCATCTTTTCTTTTTAATTAAATACACTAAACCGTCATATTAGAATTATGCTTGTTTTAATATTCGTTACTTCGTTATTTGCCACGCCCTTTGTGCCCTGCCAATATCACATACATTTATTCACTAAACACTGAACATACATGATGAAGAAATGCCGCAACCCTAATTAAAACAAAGATTTATCTTTAACATGTTATTATTAAGAGAAAAGACCAAAGTTACCATGAATAATTGATAGAAATTGTAGCGTCCTTGGTGAAAAACATTTAATTGAACATCCAAAAATCAATGAATTGAAGGATTTTAGTGGAACTTTCAGAACTTATTCACACATCAATGGAATTATTTTAGAAATTTTACTTTTTAAGAAAATCTTGGAAAAATAGTTTTTTTTTACGCCCCTAATTTCATTTATGAAATTTTGAGAAATCAATTTTTGTAGGGCTTAACATCTATATTAGTTTTAATCACACGTATTTGAAGAATTTAAATCATATTGTTGTAAAACGAAGCACCCAGTTACAAAATATCTTCCCTGAATCTTAAATAAAAAATAAAATAAAACTAAGACATTAATTAATCAGAAAATATTTTAATTGCTTTTTGGAATAAAATATATTATGGACACTATTGTCATAAAATGTTCGATAAATGAGGAATCTTTATAAGAAATTTATTTTATTTTTTTAAATTTTAATTAGAATAATTGTAGATTTAAATCTTTTAAAATTCATTATTGATTTGTATCGATTCTGTGATATTTTTAATAAGTAAAACATATCTCTACAAATCATACATGGGTAAGCTTACAACAATTCCTTATTTTGAAAATAGTTTTTTTCTTATAACAATGGCGCACACGTTTGTTCCTTCAAATAATTTTTACAGACCTGTCTCCTGCAGAAAAAAAAACAAAACATAAGTCTATCGAGATAGTTTTCAACACATCACAAAAACACTGACATTCTTGTTAAAAATGCTTTTCTGCGACATTTTAACCAAACATATTTGTTTAAAATCTGCAAATTCTACTCAGTAGATAGCATTTAAAAAAACAAAAAAACAGACGATCTGCCGAGTGATTTGTAAATATGGCTGAATCGTTCATTTTTACTGATTTCAAAACTCATCACAGTCAATTTAAATTTGTTTAGTAATACAGCAACGTGTTTTTTTTATTTTAAATTAAAATTATTTTATTAGCTAGAAATTGAAAGTAAAATAATACCTTGAAGTAAGATTTTTCATTTTCTAAAATTCACTTTGTAGCCAGTAATACGTAAACGACAATTCCGTTTTCATTCAGAGGAAATACGGAAAAGAAATATTTGAGACGCTGTTTGGTTTTAGTAAAAAAACGGAAGGCAGACGGGACCATAACAGTGTAGTGATCTTTTCTACACGTTAACACAGGAAATTACACCGGTGTTTTTAGTAAATTATAATTCCAATATGACTTTTTGTTGAAGTGCATATATTTAATAAGCTAAAAATAACTGAAAAAATGCTTAATCAAAAAGAGAAAAAAATAAAATAAAATGAAGATATAATTAATCTTAAGCTTTCACCAACTTCACCAATAATTGTATTCACCACATCTGTTACGATTTAAAACTATCGTTGAGAGGTAAAAGTAAATTAAGTCCAACATAATCGGCCAGAGAAAAATCTTTTGCTGACAAAATAGATTCGCATATATTTTCTTCTGTCCTCATTTCTATGACTTCTTGTCATTTTCGTGCGCGTAAGTACAAAATGAAGTCTCTTCGTCTGTGATTGTCATGAGGCTGGTTCAGCCATCGCACAATCAGGACTCCTTAGCGTTATCAACAGAAGAACAAGTCAGCCTGGTCAATCTCGCAGAGGGATATTAATCATTGGTAGAAAATCATTCAAACTGATTGACCAAACGATGACAAGTCGACATTGAACGATAAAGAAAACACAAGGATCTTAACTCTTTATCACGTCTTAGTCGCTCTTTAAGTCTTATCTTTTTTCCTTCAGATGACGCCGTTCGTTATATATGGTGTTTTTTGTCCTCAGTCACTAAATAATGTAGACATACGGAAATAAATATGGGGTATATTTATAGATATGTTCATGTAAATAGGAATTTATCTGTAAATATATATGTGTACGAATTCATGTGTATAGGTGCGTGCGCGTGTGTATAAACACAGAAATGCACACAAACACACACTTAATACACACACACACGTAATAATAGCTGGCCACTTCTATCCGAGAATGCTCGTCTGCTGGGGCAGTTAGCCAATCCCTGTTACAGCCGCGTGCTCAGACACATTTGTATTTTCAATACTCACAAAGCCCACCTGTCTTTTATGTTGCAACTTTGCTGAACAGACCTTAGTTACAGTTTTTGAGAGAGAGTCCATTATCTAGTGTAATTAACAGTCTGAACAAGGCCAGCACACTCGGTCACGATGATTTATGACTTCGTGCAAGCCCAAACATGGACGGCTATCCAGAAAGTTCCGTCTACACAATTTCACTTTCATTCTTGCCTCAACCGGCGTTATGGTTTTCAGACATTTTCCAAAATTGCGGGGATCCCATCTCACAGACTGATAATATCAAGATGTAAGGTTCTGACAAATCGACGATGGTGAGATTCGAAACCGGGTTTCATGGTTAGAAAGCAAACATTCTAACCAGTCGTTCACGTACCGATATTAATGCACCGATAGAAAATAAAATTGCATACCACTTAATATACACGTTCTGCTGTAATATATATATATATATATATATATATATATATATATATATATATATATATATATATATATATATATATAATAGAATTTTAGTAAACGGAATGAAATAGAGATCCATACTTTGAAATGTAGACTGAGTGGGCGTGGTTAAACTGCCTAACAAACAGAATTGACAAAGTTCGTAATATGCAATAACAAGAGAAAAAAAAAAAAGAGCAGGGCAATAAATAATATAAAGCAAGCAAACAATATATACAAGAAAATGTACAATAATAACGCATAGCAACAGTAAGAAGGCAAATATTTCAAAAATTAAGAAGTGGGTTCACACAGATAGCGAATGAACGAACGTAGCGTTCTGAGTCCAAGGCAGGATAGACTGTGACTGAGTCAGATTAAACCAACAGATGGCCTCTCTTATTGGCTAGGAAGAAATCCCAGCATGCATTTGAGTGCTTCTGCCTGTAAATTGGGGAGAGGAAAGTATTTTGCTATCATTCCCTGTGGTGATTGGAACCAAGAGGGAAATATCAAAATACAGGCTATATCAATAGGACCCCATAATGCAAGCCGGTCATCTAACGTGCTCATGCTCGTACAAAAAAGGAATTTGGTCCAGATTTTCCCAGTCGTCTTTCCTGGATATATTAGCTGTCTCTTTCTTATGTTGTAAATAAGTTTTTCATTTCCTCCGAAACTTCGGCGTCGCTCGCATATTCTATTGATGGTATCCCAAAAAAGCATTTCTACAAAATTAATTTTCTGGTCCTTCAGAAAAATAAGAATATATAAGAACAGTAATGAAGGACATTTAATGAAATGCAAATTAGTTAAACCTAAAGAGTGATATTGCTTACAAGTACATCATACATGGCACAGATAATGAGATTTTAGTGTGTAAATATTGTAACACCTGTGACGTCCCCCCCACCCCAGGTGTCGCTGCGCCAAATCTGACGTCTGCCTGGTTGCGTCCGTCATGCTATCCTGTCATGTGACGACCAACTGGCTTGGTATTGGTCGCGGCACCAAATGTGACGTTCTAACCTTTTGCTGATTCTGATGGGAATCTGGTTAGATTCGATATCAGCCTTGTCGTTCCCAGCTCGCCTCCAACGTCTGGTTACCTAAGTAACTGTTTTGATTTCTAGTCTAACCTACCCACGTTGTGAATTGATCTTAGGCAGACGAAATCAATCAGTCGCCAGCCGTAATGCAAGTCGAGTTCGAACAAGAGGGATATCGCACAAGTATATGTAAAAATAAAATAAAATAATAACTCGAAAAGTTCAAATGTGTTAAAAGAAGGATAACAATACTTTATATCTGGTTGCTGAGTACTGGACTGAGTCTTCTTCCCAACCCGCTATATGGATTCGTGACACTTTGTGTTTGTTAGGCGAGTCTTGACATCTTAAGTTGTTTGTTCTTTAAGAAACTGGTTCTTGGCGTCTCTTCAGGCGATGTTCGTAAAACATGTCTTGGTGGTGTGAGTCTAAGTCGTTCTTCAAAAATAAATTGTTTTTGATTAGAAGATGAGTTCGGAATTGCGTGAATCTTAGTCAGCTTCTTCGAGGCGGGTGCAACTTCAACTTCGAACTTCGAACTTAACTCAACTGCCTCTCAACTGGAACTGATTTTCACTCGCTGCGACTCTGCTTATATGGACGCCGACCAAAACCGGGGTGGGCTTGTCGGGGTTTGTGGTTCCTTGATAATTCCAAACACACAATCCACTTCTTTGTTTTCGGTCAGGAAAATTTTATTATTTTCTATTTTTGGAAGTCTTCTCGTCCTCCCACCTTCTTCTGTTCTCATACTGGTATCTCACCATACCCTCAGAGGGTGTCAACGGGTTTCCCCTCTCTCTCACAGTGGCATCTCACACCTATCTCCTCAATGGGTGCCAACAGGCTTCCCCTCCTACTTCACATAACACTCCTGCTACCATTCAGCCAATGGGCACTCAGCGGTGTGGGTGTGGCCAGACTAGCCTCGGTTTAAAAAATCTTGCTCAAAGAAAAAAAAAAATTATCTTTTTTTTTCACTTTTCCTTTTCTTTCTTCTCTTCGAGGAGACCTCACACCCGAGAAACTTTATCTTTAACCGAATTACCTGGAATTCGTCAATTAGCTTTTCGCCAGCATCAAGTGGGTGGCCATTTAGACGTATTTGCATTCTTGATGCAAATTTCTGATCCGATAAAATAGTTTCGGTATCATAGCCGAATTTCATATGGAATTAGTCAACGAGATTTTTGTCAATTATCAAGTGGGTGGTCAATTGGACGTTTCGCATTCTGGCGTTATCTATTCCCGATAAAATAATTTCGCCACCATAGCCAGTTTCGACACAAAACAGATGCCTTTTCCAAACGACCCAGTTAATTTTTATCAATTTAGAATTCTGTCTCTGAGGTTATTTGACCAACCTGGAATTTCCGCCCGCCGCCTAACATAAATCAGATTAATTCTGTATTTTTACTTTCTCCACAATGGAAATAAAAAAATCTTACCACTTTTCCTTGTCAGAAAAATAAAACCGCTTAGTGTCCTTTTCGTGATGGCTTCTTATCACCTAAATTTAATTCTCGCCTTTCTTTTTTTTCCTTCTTTTTTAGCAAGTCAAATGGTGTCACACACCCTATTTATCATCTCTCAGTTGCTTCTCTGTCTTTGGGCCCAGGGGCGTCTCTGTCAAATGACCGAGTCGCAACTGAGGAAAATTATACTGACAGATTCCCAGATCTATTGAATGGTTGCCTGTGGCCAGCGCAACCGATCGTTGCGGATGCACGGGATATTTTTTGTTCCTGGCCCGGATGTACGAGCTCGCCGCCCCCTTACACCGACCTTGTGCCACAATGCAACTTTATCACTCAGTGAGGATCGAACTCACTACTCATTCGTAATTGGTCTAGCAAGACAAGTTTTCTAACCATTACACCACGTCGAGGTGCCCCCCCCCACCAAGAAAATTCTATAAATTAGAGCTGGGGCTTTTTAATGTCAGATTAAGTGGGAGATTTGTGCTCTAATTTCTCATTTATTCATATAGATTCCATAATAGATTCCATAATAAAGGTTTTAATTAATTAGCTCTCATGATTCTTTAACTCTTCAAATGTTGAATGTATAACTAATTCTAATTTCTATTTTCCCATGTTTACACTATATTAATATTATCTTATAAATTGTTCCCTGTTATTTAACCCATGAAATAAAAATAATTATCTGTGCGGAAAATAAGGATCTAAATATATCAAATGGTCTTTAAATTAAGTGGCAGCAGAATAATTATCGTTGAACTTTTAAAATATAAGCTTAAACATTGAAACATTAGTATTTAAATGCAGCGATCAATTTTGGATTATTCTGTAAATTATTCATGCCTATCGCATCTACTCCTCCCTAGCTATCGTGATGATATCCAAACCAAAGGCTTCCACAGGAGCTAGCTTAAATACTGCCTTTTAGCTAGCTTAAAATTTTAAGCTTGCTGCAATTTTGGTTACAAAGGAGAAATAAGAGTAACTTCCCTTGAACCATGAAAGAAACGATAATGCCTATTATATATATATATATATATATATATATATATATATATATATATATATATATATATATAAGCCTAGTGAGCCAGACAAACCTACCTAGGTTTCATTTAAACGGATCGTCAGGGAAAACTAGCCAGTTTTCCCTGACGATCCGTTGTATTGAGCGCTTTTATTAGTTAGTTGTTTACACGTATCGGGTTTTTTTCTTTGGGCTTCAAACCTGCATCTGTGCAATTTTTTCCGACAGACTTTCATGTTTGTAGCTCTTTCTTTTTTTAAAAACTTTTTCCCTCGAGATTGATTTGATTACTGACAAATCAAAAATTCGAGCGTTTTCGAAACGAGTATTGTTATCTATATACGCGGACGTCACGTGATATGGAACGTCACTGTTCGGAAATTCCTGACTTAAATATAACTGTAATCTAACTGTAATAAATATTTTAGATGTTGTTTGAAAAAAAAAAAAATAACTATATCTAAAAAAAAAAATGCTTAACTATTGAAATATTTATAAAGATTTAAAATACCTAAGTCTTTATTTATCCCTAGTTTATGTGTATTTAATATCAAATATATATATAAATAAATACTTTCCTAAAATAAAACATTATTATTTTTTTAATTTGCAAATTTTTCTATATATATATATATATATATATATATATATATATATATATATATATATAAACTAAAAACATCACTACCACACACTGAACATACACAGAACACACACACTCTACTAAGCTGATAATCGAATCATCCTTGATAATGGCTAAAGGTATAACTGAAAGCGCTCGGAAATACAGAACATTCGGACAGTTCTTACACACCCTTTGTCCAGAAAAGAAAGCTCTTGTCAGAACACAAGAAAAATTAGATAAAAAGCTCAACCGTAGTACCTTGTCTGTCGTTTTTAATGAAACATGCATATATATATATATATATATATATATATATATATAATATTGGGCTTGATTTGAGCGGTAAAATTTTATCACACAGTAGGCTTCATCATCTGGGTGTTCGTGAACGGTTTTTACTACTAAGATTTTTAATAATGTTCCAGACCTAATATTAACAGATCAATAAATCCTGGTGAAAATATTGGCTGAGTCATGAGAGATATGCAGTCAATGCATTGCTTTTATAATTCATGACCAGTTTGGTATGTAGAAGCTGTCAGCCAACTGATGACAAAATGTGTGAATGCTAAAACGATCGAGTGTAGAACACTAAATTGATTTCGAAGCTTTTCTAACGACATAACGCGACATTGTAAAACGACTTCTTACTGTGGATTTTTAAAATGTCTGAACTATAAGAGTCCAGCCATATAGCGACGATCCATGCAACGACAGACATGAATTGAATAAATTTAAAATTCAATAGGAAACGTGACGATTTACAAAGTATTTTGATGATAATCTTTATTAGTGCTAAACATTTTCACTATTTACATTATTCTGACTATTGTCCTCATCTTTGTCGCCATATTTATTACAACGTTGTACGCTCCAACTACCTTCTTTATGTAGTTGGAATGTCGAACTAAACCCTTTATCTCGCTCGTAGACTTCTAGTTCCACGTGTCATTTTTAATTTTAATGTTATCTCGTGTTAATTTAAATCCCCTCTCCAATTTCTCCACCGACTTAACCAGGTATTTAACTCACACTCTTTGGGTCCTGTCACTGGATCAAACTAAAGCCCTTATCCACTGTGCCATGCGTCCTTGAGGACATCTGTTTATGAATTTCTGGGTATTATAAATCTAATGTATTCAGCTATCATTTTTACCAGTTCTCATATTGCATCTTTATGCTGTTATCATTACATGTTTTTACCAGAGATCATATTGCAATTTTTTTCTTATTAACGCTTTTCTCTGGCACTCCTTATTACTGGTTCCCATATTGTATTCATTTTTATGCTTGGTCGGATGAGGAGATATTTGTGGCCTAGCATATGTGCTGATTTCTTAAGTTTACGAATTTTCCAATGATGTTTTTTGTCTATGATCTCAATCTGATCCCACAGAGGGCGGTGATCTCCCTTTCCTCTCCATGATTTTCCACTTCCTGCTACACCTTTTTCGTATTCTTGAAGACTTACCTTAAGGAGCGGCCTGTCTCTTCTGTATATTTCTTTCCGCAGCTATACGGGATAGCTTACATACAGTCTTTAGTCATGTTCTCCTCTATGGGGGGGGTCTTACTCAGGAGAGATATCTGCGAAGTGTCGTTCAGCTTTTGAGGTTTGACCTGATGTTATATGGACCACAGATCCTTTATATTTTCTCTGATAACCCCTTCACATAAGGCAGGTAGACTGTTTACTGGGTGTTTTTGTCCTGTCTTGTACCCGCCTATCTCAGTTTATTGGGGCTGCTCCCATGTACCTAGGGTAGTTGTAGGGTACTACTTATACTGACCAATTCTTTATCTAATGTCTCTGAGTTGCCACTTATGATTTTGCTCGGTGTTGTAAGCAGCGAACGATCCCTTTCTTTATGCTGTATGGATGGTGGGAGTTGAAATTGAACCGACATTCACCAGACAGTACTTCAATTAACACGGTGAAGAACATGGAGTGGGTAATTAACAGGAGATAACTGATAACTGACATCCATTTGTTATGTCCCGTGGAACTAGAATCATCTACCCCAATGAGCGAAATAAGGGGTTCGACATTCCAACTACCTGAAGAGGCCGGAGCGTACAACGGCCGAAACGTTGTAATAAATATGGCGACAAAGATGTGGACAATAGTCCGAATAATGTAAATAGTGTACATAATACCTCATCTCGAATATAGACAATGCTAAACATTTAATGTCAAATACTCTTTAATGTGTGTGTATTAAATGAGACAATAAAACGACAAAATATGAAGTAACTTAGGCAATGATCTTCCCCTTCTATAGGACAGTTCAAATGCTGAGATTGCATCGAGTGAATTTCAGTGACCTTCAAACCTATTGAAAAGTTCAAGTAACTTAGAACGGCTTGTGTCATCTTGTTTGTAAATGTTTAACTCTTTCTGTTATTTTTGGATTTTAATATTGACTTTTTTTTTAATGTTTTCACGTTGTCCTTTCTTTTTTGACGTTGTTTTCTTTTCTCCATTGCAATTAATTATTAAAATTTAAACTAACCTGCGTTTGAATTTAATTGCTTCATTTATGTGAGCATGCATATATGTATTATGTATGTTTTTATATGCATACATACATACATACATACATACATATATATATAATTTATATATATTTATTTGATATATATATTACACACACACACACACACACACACACACATATATATATATATTATTTTTAATGCACAGAACTTAGTGGAAAGCCCGCAATATCAATGAAAGGGCTAACATACTGAGTTGTATGGATATGAGTTTGTCAAAACCAGAGTCACAAACAAACAACTGAATATATATATATATATATATATATATATATATATATATATATATATATATATATATATATGTGTGTGTGTGTGTGTGTGTGTGTGTGTACGCGAGCGTGTGTGTATATTATTTAAATTTGGCGTTTGTTTGTGTCTGACTTTTTCATTTTACTAACTGATGAATAAATTTGATTCCTTGATAGACGGACCCACATTTAGGAAAGGTGGATCGCTAATGGAAAGACACTTCACTCCCCCACCCGCCGCCATGTAAAAGATAGTTTACCACCGTTGTACCACCACGCCACCAATAGCAAGTGAGATATTCCGGACTCTTCCCTCCCTAGTATTTACACTCACCTTCCACCTCCAACATCCAGCCGAAGTGAGTGACTTTGGCCTGAAAGCTTCACCTCCATACCACATACATCAACCTGTCTAAGTGAGTGAGCAGACATCCATTTCAGAGTCGCCTTAATTTTCAACAAACTAAAAGTGAAATTATGTTGCTTGCTTTGTCCATAAAAAATGACCAATTTAAAGATTGGAAAGAAGTATATAAGTGGGTTCGTATAAATAACTTAGAAAGGCTTGTCCCATCGTTGTTGTTTGGAAATGTTTAACACTTTCTGTTATTTTTTTATTCTTGTTGGGTCTTTTCACTTATCCTTTCTTTTCTCTCGTGTATTTTCTTTTCGCCATTGATATTAATTAACTTTTTTCTTTTTCTTTTTACTTTTGGCGCATCCTCACTATTTGTTTAATTTAGAATTTGCTTAACTAGTGTTGCTTATCAATGCTGACAATTTCATGCGACAAGAGTTGATTAAGTGTTACCATCCCTATTATCTAGTTTGTAGTATATACTTAATGTATACTTAATATGAATTATTTCTTATTTGATGTGTATTTTAGTTTTGTGGTTATCAGGATTAGATAGGCTCACCTATCGTCCCCTCTGCATCAGCGCCATAATCATAGTTTACCTTCTCACTTAGAACTGAATTTCTGTTGAGTGATATGCATATAACTCCTTCAATGGTATCTGCTATCATCTCTAACCTAGATCAGCAAAACATATATGAATCCCGTGTTATCTCTATAATAGTCATTAAAATGTGTACTCACGAACTGGCCCTTGTTCTCTCTAAACAGTATAATAAATGTGTACTCACGAACTGGCCCTTGTTCTCTCTAAACAGTATAATAAATGTGTACTCACGAACTGGCCCTTGTTCTCTCTAAACAGTATAATAAATGTGTACTCACGAACTGGCCCTTGTTCTCTCTAAACAGTATAATAAATGTGTACTCACGAACTGGCCCTTGTTCTCTCTAAACAGTATAATAAATGCCTCGCTGACTCCTGCTTACCCGTTTGCTCTGCATTTCCCACATCCACTTTTATTGTGAACCGCTCCATCCTTTCAACTATCGAACTAGTAGCCTACGTCTTTGGGTTATTCCTAGAGGCCCTAATCAATGCGGAATCATTTCTTATCGCAGGGCATTTTATCAGATATGCAAAATGGCTTTCGTTTTTCCACATCAGTTGCTGATGTACTGACGGTAATTGCGAAAAGAGTCTACCATTGCTAAGATAAAAACAATGTGTAGGTTTGGACATCTCGAAATCATTTGGAAGGTTGTGGTATTAAGGACTATATTGAATCCATTGCTAGGTCAACCCCTAGGAAAGCCCGTTCTCTGTGTCGGGCGAGGCATTTTTTCTCTCCAGAATCTATATTACATATCTATATACCTACCATTCGTCTATGCTTAAAATATTGCTGCCACATATAATCCTGTGCCCCTGCTGTATACCTTAAATTCCTTGATACGATCCAAAGAAGAATTCTGGTAGTGCTTATTGAAAAAATTACTATGAAGAATCAGCAATATATTCCTGGTGATGATTTTCAACAACTGGTTGGAGCAGGGGTCTATACCTCAACGCTTCATCGGTTGTTACGCAAAGACAAAAACGGTAGGGATGGGTTAGGTAACCTTCGAACTTTAACTATGTTAAATACAGATCCGACTGCTGTATGCGGCTGCCGGTGCGCTGATGGAAGTGAATGGGGTACGATCTGAACCTTTCGCATTGTCTCGCACCATTCGTCAAGGTTGTCCGCTTTCGCCTTTCCTTTACGTTCTTGCGTTGGAACCTTTCCTTCGCAAGTTAAAGACGAATCCGGTCTTAAGCAGAATTACTCTACTTCGTGCTACCACCTCGGCCAGCTATTCTGCCTAAATCAGACGGTACCTGACGTTGACAGGGGCCAAGATCAAGCGTGAAAAGTCTATTGGATTGCGGTTGGGTGCGTGGAAGGGACTTTCTCTTCTCGGACATTTCCTCTGGCCGGTGCAGATAATTGACGTTTGTTCGGTCTCGATCTCCAGTTGGAAATGAATTGGTCGGAGATGCAAGAGAAGGCCGAGGTCGCAGTTCGTCTGTCGTCCTGGAGGAATCTTTCCTTAAATGGGAAGGCGGAAGTATGTGCCTCGCCCATCTACCCGATTCTCCTTTACCTACTGTCCGTGCTTCCACTCACATTTATCACATTAATGACGTTATTAAGGGTCTTGTTCTCTTTCTTGTGAGGAGGCAAGGCCACTAAGGTACTTCGCGAGATCTGTTATCTCAACATTTCTCAAGGCAGTTTGGTTATACCTAGAGCTTAGATTCGTCAACGTACTCTTCCTAGACCGAATGTGTCGCGATTCAGATGAGGAGTGCGCCTTCTGGAAGGAAGACGCCCATACGAACTTCCCATTCTTGAAAAGTGTGCACTCGTGCAGAGAGGAGTTTCTCCGATTACCCCGAGGCGAGTGCTCCTTCTATCATGAAAGTCGTATTGCTCTGAAACACTTCATAAAGGCATCAGATGTCGTCTCCAACGTCCGGGCGTTGTCTCAAATTGCATTATATCATGTGTTACTGGGTCGTTACGAAAGGATCTGATTGACTAACTCGGCCTTACAAAGCAAGAGGTTCGCTCATTATGCCTTGGGAGACCGGATTGAAATGCATCAATAACGATGAAGAATCACTCACCTGGCTGTCGACAAAAGATTTTGTTCCGAGGGCTTGAAGTAATCTCAAAAATGCGTTCGCTATGATAGGAAGGTTGAGACCGTGGGTCACGCCTTCTTTCATTGCAGGGTCGTATTGCCTTTATGCAAGTTTGTTGAAGGTATCATTTTTTCGTATGTTGCGCGGAAAGTTCTTCGTCCTCTAGGAATGTTCTGCATGTGGCAATGTAGTACCGCCGTTGACGAAGGCTAAACACTATATGTACTCTTGCTTGTTAGGTGTTATGAAAGTCGAGATTCGGAGGACACGTCAGAAGGGGACGAGAATTTCACTTCTTCCCAATTCATCTTGTACTTTAGGTATCAGCTTAAAATCAAAATTAGGATGGAAAGGCCGCGGCTCCCTCTAACATAATTTGGCAGAAAGTTGGTGAGTCTTACGCAACTGTGTCGAGTAAGTGGTGCCGACATAGTACGGCATTTTGATGCCGGCTTGGCAATAGGATACTGCGTAAACTATATTGAACTTTGACAACCCTGCCCGAAATTAGGTTTTGCGTATTTTTGTATCCTTAGGTTCTTCCTTCCAGTTAGCTTAGCTCGAGGATGTATGCTCATCGGCCCTTTTTATTTCTGCCCCCACCATTTTCTTTAGTTGATTCCCCATCCCCTCACTCATTAGGTGGTCAGTGATGTCAGTTCTCTGGTGGATGCGGGACGCCTTTCGTTTCGGCTGTGATTTTCGTATTTGTTGTGTTTGAACGAGTCTGTTTTTGGGTGAGTGCTTGGGATGAATGAATGTTTTATATTATATTGATTTCGTCCAGTTAATTGGTGTTTCTGCAACAATTAAGTATTATTTTCTTTATTTTCCCCTCCACAAAAATGAATGGTACATATGCTGACTAGTAAGGTTTTTCATAGACACATCGAGGTATTATGTCGCATGTACTAAGAATGATAAGTAAAAATATTTAAAAAAATACGTTTTCTTTGCTGTTATAGGGTTAGGGTCAATGTTTGTTTGGCTGAGTTTAATGCTAAGAGAGAAAAAGACCGTCCTTTTCCCCATTCCCAATTTTGGCGTTGTGCCATATTTTCTGTAAATAAACATAAATAAATATCACTCTCCGTCATGGTACCTTTGTAGCGAGAGTTCATTTTTTTACAGATCAATTACGACCGGTGGTTGACGCCAGAAGTACTTCTGCAACTATCCGTGAATTGTTATTTGAGTTTACTATACTTCGATTACATTAAGTTCATTTAATTTACCTTTTCTTACGTTTTTTTTACTGACCGTTTTGTTTGCAAAAGTTTTTTTTTTTCAGTTTTTCCCCCTTCTTCCAGTTTTTATTTCATCTTATTTACATTTATTATTTTATGAAACTTTTTTGATTTTCTTTTATTTTTAAAATTATTTTTATATATTTTTTCGTTTATTTTTCTGTAACGCCCGTTAGATTTTCTTTTCTTTATTTAATATTTCTACTTTTCACTTGGTTCTTTGTTTTCTTCTGTGTTTTTATTTTCTTAATCTTCTGTGCTTTTTATATTTTTTTTCTAATTTAACTTTTCGTGATCATTTTGTCGGGTTTTCTTTTCATGTTCTTTTGATGAAACTTGTTTTTCACATTATGTTTGTTTTTGTCCGGCCATTTTTATATTTGCAAGACTTGCTTTTTTGAAAATTCAGCCATTTTATTTATTTCGTAAGACTAGTCATTTGTTTGTTTACACATCTCGACGTGTTTAGTATTTTGTAATTTGTTTAATTTTCTTTTTTAAAAAAGAGAGATCTTGTCATACGTTTAATTCTATTGTTTTTTCCTTTCATTTTAAAAGTCTAACGTTTTCCTCGTCTGTATTACTTTGTATAATGTTATTCTTTTCTTTAAGTAATCCTTTTGCACGTATAACTGTTTTGTTTTCCATTTTATTCTTGTTAAATATGTTAAATTTTTCAAAGCTATTTGCTTGCATTTATCTTTCCATTTTTTAATTATATCTTTAAATACTGCTTCCGTTTTAATAAAAACAAAAAACAAAAACAAAAATTTTTGCCTTAAAAAGCGACAAAGTAGCGGTCAGGGACACGCCCTCCTGCTGGAAGTCCCCACCGAAATGTATTATCATCATGACAGAGTTTCTCCGAGAGGGCTAATAGTTACGCCCATCATGTCACAGGTGATGGTTTCTTGGCTAATCTCGTTGAACTGCACAAGGTTAGAAAAAATAATTGTATCAGTCTTTGTGGTGTGCAAACGTTCGCGCAAAATTTGTCACTCAACAAAAGACGCCGTCATAAAATCACTGACATCGCTGAGGGTCAAACTACAGAGAATCATAAAAGGAAGGGATAATTTATGTGGGACGTACTGTTATCCACGCTTGCCGACTGTAAAGCCGCAACCTGTGGTGACTTCATAACCAAAGAGCTTACTCTTAGAACTGAATTTGAGAGCATGCGTATGACCATGGATCACTATATGAGGTCCATTCTCAGATCGTCGGGGAGCGTTTTGCTGCCTGTCTAAATTCGGACAGATACTCTGTGATTCCACTGACGAAATGACGGAGGGATTGAACTTCGAAAGAATGAACGATCGGAAGGGCTTCATCTCCATCCCCGACTGTCTGGATGTTGAGGGCCATAAAATGCTTATTATTGTAACAGGACGTAGACCAACTTTATTGAAGTGTGGAGCGACTGGTAACCTCTCCTCTTCCTGTCCCGAGAAGAAGGTTTCTGGATTTCTGACCTCCGATGACTCAAATTCCCCTCTGGTCGAGCATGCTTTTCCGTCTCGCCTGCAACGGGCATACCAGCGACCAGGACCACTACGGCTGGGTCGCGAGCTTCAGCGTCTCGGAGCGAATATATGTAATGTGCAGGAGACATGTTTTTCAACTCGTGATAATGAGGACATTCTGTCTAGGCGGTTCGCTCTCTATTCAGCAAGCTTTGGTAATCGCTCGGTAGGTGTCTCCTGAGTAGTGTGCAATTATTTGAATACAGCCTGCGCTCTCGTCTTCGCATATCCGGCGAGAAGGCGTTGCGTGATGGATGTTACCATAAAGGATAAGGCTCTTCAGTTCATTGGAGTTTATACGCCAAATGACCGTTCTGAACGCCCTGATTTTTTTTTCCGACGAGTCAGGTTTTTTTTACTATATCTGGTGGGGTAATTTTAACATGAGATTGGAATGCCGTCATTGACTCTGACATAGAGCGTATAATGTAAGATCGGGTAATAACAACTGGGACGTGAAACCATTTCGTAATTTTATCGATAAGTTTAATCTTGCCCATAAGTACCGTAATGAACATCCTCGTGAGGTAGTGTGGACTTGGACGAATATGGGCAGCTCGGTTACAGTGAAGCGTTCCAGCTACCTCGACCAAGTCTTAGTCAGGTGAGTCGATGTAGGCCTCTTAGATAAAGATAAACTTTAAGTTAAAATGGGTGGCTACTGGAAACTGAACTCTTCATTATTTGGTGAGCGAGATTTCCGGGACCATTTGCTACAGCGGGAATTGAAAGGGGATGTAGCCTTAGCTAGGGAAGATTTATCAAGAAGGATCAAGCACTTGTAGGGCTAGGTTACAAAGAATGTCCTCTGTGCCAACCAATATGGCTACTGAATAAAATCGTGATAACAAACGCGGGCATATGTGAGACATTTCGTGACTACTTTCAGGATCTGTTCACCAGGGATGTCGGTCTGAGCACAGGTCAATTCGACGCATATCTGTCTGTCTTTGCCTGCCTTGAGGCGGCTGAAGAGGCTGGATGCGAGGGTCCCATTACATAGTTGGGAATCTGGGAAGCGATGAAGCTGGTTGGCCGTGACAAATCTTCCTTCCAGTAAGATTAGCTAGGGGATGTGTGCCCTTTGGCCACTTAGATTTTTGTCTCCATTTTCTTTAGTTTGACTCCGCACCCTTAGATGATCAGTGATGTCAGTACTCTGGTGGATGCGGGAAGACTTTCTTTTCGGGTGTGATTTTCGAAATTGTTGTGTTTGAATGAGTCTGTGTTTGGGTGAGTGCTTGAGATGAATGAATGTTTTATATTATTAAAGTCCAGCATTTATTTCGTCCACTTAACGGATGTCTCCGATGATTAAGGATTGTGGAGGAGATATTACTAATATTATTTTGTATATTTTCTCGAAAATAGTTTTGTTTAATTTGTAAATATTCATTGGAGGTACATTTTAAATTGTTATTTTATCCCCCCACCAGACAATAAATTGTACACAGGGAGACCAGTTAGGACATTCGGTACTATGCGTTGTTTTGTTGCAAGGTATATTGTGGTATGAGACCATCATTTTTGGTCTTGTGTCACATTTTCTGTACTTAAAAGAGAGAATTATTGCTTTTCGCTACAGGACCTAGACATTTTGAATTTAAGCGCAGTACTAAACTGGCGTCGATATCTCATCAATTAAGCTGGCTGAATGTAGCCGTAAGTTCTACGCTAACAGTTTCCTTTTCTTGAACTTCTCGCTTTTGGTAGTCCATTCCGGTCCCATTCATTCAATCCAACTTCACTCCCCTAAATTTTGAACGAAATGTCAATAGCTATGTACTATCCGTGTGATTACTCTTTCCTCTTCACGCTCATTACGAGTGTTTCTGTTACTAATTTATCAACACCCTGTAACCCAATCGATTTTTCTGCTTGTAAGTTTTAAAAGTACATTTACGATGATGTAAGTTTTTGGTTATTTACAGTAAAATAATTATTAGCGTCAAAACAAATCAAACGACCTACCAAGTTTATTGAATGGCTGTTTCAATTTCTGATAGAGTACGGAAGTCTAATTCTTTCTTCTATAGTCTGCAGCTTCTCAAAGGCCTCATCATTCATATATAAACATGCACCCCCATATATATATATATATATATATATATATATATATATATATATATATATATACACAGACGCACACACACACACACATATATCTATATCTATCTATCTATCTATCTATCTATCTATCTATCTATATATATATATATATATATATATATATATATATATATATACTGATGCATATATACATATATACCCATTCATACATATGCGTATCTACCTGGAACACAGACCGATTGAAACATGGCAAAAATAGCAACAAAAATTAAAATAGTAAATATAACTATAGATTTACAAATCATAAATAGAATCAGGTTAGATATAATTGGATAGATAGAATCATGTTATATAGAAGAGGGTTGATAGAACTGGGAACATATATAGAAGTATTTTTGCTTAACCGGAGCGATGGGCGTGTAAACTGCACAACGCAAGAGTTGGTTGGAGTAGGAAGATTTAGCCTCTATCAGGACGTAGCAAGGTCCTCGATTGTGCTAAGAAAAAAAAAAACAACTACTCGGTTTGAATCCTGGTAGGTGACGGATTGATCACCTTCGTCACACTATGAAGCTACATAACCAAGCGACTGTCACATGGCCCACGTGACTTTATCTCCGACAAAGGGAGATAATCAACTTTTGTATTCCTTCAACCTATACTACAAATTCTTAATTGCAAACTAAAGATAAGGCGAATTCTAAAGTAAAGTGAAATTGAAGAAAAGAGCGAAAATTAATAAAAAAAAAACATTATTATCGACCAAAAATATCGAACCTCTGAAACTACAAGCAGAAATGTCTTTGGAATATCCCAAATGGACACAATAGCAGATCAAGCGATGAATATTCCAAAGAATGAAAATTACTTGTTGAGCAGAGCACTATCGAAAAGGAAATTTTCTTTTCTTTTTTTCTTTTTTTAAAAATAAATACAGAAATTGAAGATAACGTCTGACAACTCTTAAAAGGTACAAACTTTGCCAAATTTGTATACTTTTACTTACCTCTATATATTTTCTGACCATAATAAATGAATATTTAAAATCTAAAGGAATTATTTCTTGCATAGCATTCCAGAACAATCAAAATATAAGTGTATTGGCGAATGAAATTTCTTAGCTGAGTGCTTGGAACTCATTTCCTACAAGTGTGCAATCTGGCAACTGGCATTATGTCCGCGGGTTTTGGATTTGACTATATGGTACATAGGAAATACACAGATGCAATCCATTCCTTCCTATTACGTCGCTAATGGCTTGAAACTGCAAGTAATTTTGCTGCGTGTAATGAATTTGGTTACCTCTCCACGGCTATGCCAGGAAAAAAGCTCCCTCAAATCGACGTTCGGTCAACTATATCCTTTTCCGTCTACACCAGCACACGATAAGACTGATTTAAATACGCTGGCAACATCTGAATAGAAAATCCATCCGCACATATGGACACATATTGAATCATAATTGACCTTTCTTCCCAATGGCAAAAAGTGTACGAGATAGGCAAACGGAAGAAAGTAATGAAAAGCTTCCAAAGGGTTAGCATTTTATTGGACAAAACAAACAGAGAATGAACTTTATGATCGTTCGGGTAAGAAAGCAAAAATGCATAAAAATGAGTTATTCCTTGTAAAAATAAGTACAAAATACGTGAATGCAGAAAGGAAAAAGCTTGTGACAGGTGATTGCTCATAAAATAAGTTTCCCCCAGAAAGAAAAGCAATCGTAACACACTTCTTCCCAAACTCCAACTTAACATACGAAATATTTACTCCTGGTTTTACTTTGTTTCCTTTTTGGGGGTCCAAACGTTGCTGACATATACTTTACCCCAACCAACAACAGACTCAAAAAATGTTCTGAATTTCGGACATTTCTTCAAATTTTCAGAAGTACTTCAAAGCCGAGATTGTAATTCTCGCGTTGATATGCCTTTCGTAGGCCACCATAAATCAGTTTAAGTTTGCCATGTTTATCCCAAATACCAAAATATTCAAAAATAAAAATAAAGATTATAAAATTATTTAGAAAGTAGCTAATTTCATTTTAATGATAATTCGTTAATTTCAGTATTAAGAATGTTCCTAAGCTAAAACTCTATAAAATTTTAAGCTGATAAACTGTTTTTTTCTTTATATATGTTTTCGGGGAAAAGAAATATTGCAACATTTCAAGAGATAAGTAAATTGATATTAATATATTGACTGCCAACCATGTAGTAACTCGTGATCGACAGTTTTTATCACAGAGCAAACTACGTGTTATCCCGCGCCAACAACAAGTTTATTCGCAGAGATACGTTTAGAGTAAAGTCACTGTTAAGACTTTTAAGCTATAAATAGATAGATAAATAAATGTTATCGTCTCGGTTGGTGATTATAAACTAGACATTTGAATTCACCTTTTGTAATTGACCTTTGGTAGTCAAGGTGTTAATATATTTTATATCTTTGAAATAATTCATTGTTTTAGAGAACATGAATAAAGTAAGCTGATGTATGAATATGTACTGGGGGCAAATAGCACACCCCTGAGTGATTTTTTTTTTGTGTGTGTGTGTGTGTGTGTGTGTGTGTGTGTGTGTGTGTGTGTGTGTGTGTGTGTGTGGAGCTGATTTTCTACATTTCCTGTTCGTCAGAAACTTCGTTTCGTTTTATTAATTATTTGTCTTCCCATTCATTTTTTTATTCATTTAATTCTTTTCAAAACGAAATATGTTCAATTTTTATTGTTATATTTTTTACCCGTCAGATTCTTTTTTTCATTTTTTCTCATATTTTTTTCTTTTTTGTTTCTAATTTATTTTTATTTCATTTTATTTTGATGTCATTCGTTATCATTTATCAGCGCAAATCTAATTGGGTTTTCATCACGCGAACTATTTTCAGAATAAAAAATCGAAATTTAATAAAAATAACTTTGAATGGCACGAAACCACTCCTATGAACTAGAGTATTTTTATTATCATTATTTTCGTTGTTTTATTATCGTTTTGATGATTCTTTGATTTGATCATTCTCTGTTCTTCGTTAGGTGACATTTTTTTTTGCCTTGGTGTCAGTTAAGTACATTTCATTAGTGCATGTTGAATAACTAAAAGTTCGTTTTATTTATGAATTGCAAAGCATTGTATGAAGGGGATAATCCACAGGCAAAAGATCATGTCAAAAACGAATTACAATAAAATTTGAAAGTTATGAGTAAAATCTAAAAGTTAAAGAATGTTTGTGTGTTTATATTTATTTAAGTGTGAGAGTGGGGTTTGTGTTTGCATGTGTGTGCGTGCGGTATTTGCGTTTATGAATTTTACAATCGACAAATACGAATTAAAAAAAATATCAAAAAATTGAAAAAATGGAAAGAAAAAAGTAAGAAGGGACCAAGGAAGGAAAGCATTTAAATAATAAATAAAATATGTACTTTTTAGTTTGAACGAGAAAGAAATTAAATGAAATAAATTTGAAAAGAAGAAAAACGAATATATATTTTGATAAATGGAAAACAATTGCCTCCCTTCCCGATTTGAATATTGGCGCAACCCAATATCTCTGATTTCTACTATTTAGCCGTGTATTACGTTAAACCGTGTCCAATCAATATCAGAAAAGAGCAAAAGAAAAATGGTGATAAGAGGGAGAGAAATACAAAGAAAAAGAAAAAAATATCTGGAGGAAATGGAGAGATAAAACGGAAAAGAATATTACATTTAAAAATAGGTTAAAAAGTGAAAACAATATTGTTGAAATAAAAATAACAAATCAGATTAACAAATTAATGAGGAAAAATTATTAATAAAACATAAAAATATCTAAAGGAAAAAATAAGAAATCTATAACAAAAAGATCTGAATAATTAAAAAAAAATACATATAAAAGCAAATTTGATCTGAATCAGAAAAACAGAAATCTAAAAAAACTATCTTTCCGCAAGAAACGAGGTCCGCCTATTTAAATCTGTCAATAGTTGAAGAACCTAAGGGTAAGCTTCCATTTTCTCAGATGCCATTGTCCAATCAAAATGAAACACGTTATTTTGGTGATCGAAATAGCCAGTACATCACGGAATCTAATGTTTCTTTCTTTCCTGAACTCGATTATTCCAAGAGAAACAGAATCTTCTGAAAAATTACAATTTCAAGTTTAAAGAAAACAAATATTTCTCTGACATTTTAGTGAATTTATTAATATTTACATTTATTTCTAAATAATCAATGATTTTTTTCTGTGCTTTCAAAACGCAACTACGCTTGTTATAAAAATTAAATCGAGATTTCGTGCTGGCCAGAAAAGAAAAGAAACGTTTTTCTTTCGGAGAGATGTCCATTCAAAATTTCACACAACGTAAACAACGAAAGATTAAAAAAACGTGATTTAAAAACAGATTATTCTCAAAGCATAAATATTTTATGCGAAATCCATAATAAGAAGCAAGTGCATTCTATTTCTGGAGCTGTGTCTCGCTTCCTTATAGATTATCGTACAGAAGTTTTAAGTGGTTGTATGTAACGGTTAATTCTTAGAAGAAAGTGACAGCATGTCTCTCCAGATCACCAGACACTTCTAAAGTATAATCATATTCTAAAACAATAATGTGGCTTAAATGATTCTACGTTAAACGTCGTAATCTGTCTCGCCCAATCGCGTTACAATCATTTTAGGAATCGTTTTCATCAAACCATTATCGACAATCTCTTCGCTTTCATATTTTATAAATTTTGCCAATATTTTACGTATTCAGATTTTTCCTATCTTGATATCTGTTCTACGTTCTTCAGAATTGACAGCGTTTTTCGGATATTTTACTCTTTCATTAATCGATATAAGTAATCTGGATTGAATAAAACTATACAAATTATCGTTTACTTTACGGAGTTCATGATAATAAGTTGCAAGAAAACCGGACATATTACACTCAAACAAAAGAATATAAGAATCGAATCGTTTATGAATACTGTCTTAACTAGGTGACACTCCTTTCTTATCAGATGATCATCGACGATGAAAAATGTACAAAGCCGATAAAATTGGTCAGTTTCCGACAGAACTCTGATGAGAGAGCAAAATGGAAATCGGTTAAGATTTTGATTTAATTTCTTTTTTTCACTTTCGATTTACCCGTGTGGAGTAAATACAAACTTTTATGTTATAATTTCCTCACTTTGATATTGATATCTCCGTTTCATTCATATTAATATCTCCGTCTTATTGACATTAATATGTTCGTTTCATTGCAATTATTAAATATTGTAACCGCATTTAAATTATTTCTATATTTAGTGTCTATTAATCTATTTCCAGTGTTCTAAAAAGACGTTACTAATATCTGCAAATTATTTAATATCAGTGATTTGCTTCAATTTATCTCTGATTCTACTTCATTTGTCTT
This sequence comes from Acanthosepion pharaonis, assembly GCA_903632075.3. NCBI lineage: Eukaryota > Metazoa > Mollusca > Cephalopoda > Sepiida > Sepiidae > Acanthosepion > Acanthosepion pharaonis. Next base: position 2,507,106 of record CAHIKZ030002666.1, read on the forward strand.
TTATTATTAGCTATCGTCAAAATTATTTCTTAAATATTCATAGGTGAATAAATGCACTTGTAGGTGTCATTGCTTTCCTTCATTTTTCTTTACAAAGAATTTCTCTGAATTCTCTTTAGTTTGTTGCATTTTGCTCATCGTCATTATTTTGTATTTACTACCAAAACCTGTAACAAAAAAGTTATTTTGATAAAGTTACCACAGTACTTTATAATGGCTGTTGCTTTTGCATTCGTATTTGTATTATGGGAATGTTGTCACGAAAAATATTCCATATTTAAATTACAGAAAATATTTTTGCAGCGTCTCCTTCTGTTTTGTTGAATAAAGTTCTGATATACACACAGAGTCTCAAACGTTTCTTCGCAACAAACTTCTTTTAGGTTTATTCTTTGGTAAATACATTCGTTTAACACAAAAATTACAGAAGCGCTTTTTTTCTATTTCATTTGTTGATTTACGCACTCAACCTCTTTTCAGGATTCGAATTGCTTCAAGGTTTTTTTTATTACTGCCTGAAATGTTTAATAATCTCGGTAGTTTACATTTTTTTTTCTTTTGTTGAATTGATTAACTTACGTCGTCATAAAGTGCAGAGAGTAAAAATTATCTTACATCAGGAGAGTTATAATCTATTCCTTAAAGACATTCTACTGAGATCATAGCTACACAAGATATTGTTGCAGTTAATTCTAGTTTGCTAACAAATTCTGTCATATTTGCATTAATATTGAATATTCTTGAATGTTTTGGAATCTTGGTGTTCCAGATGATATCCTATTTCAATGATCATCATTGTTATTATGCCATCATTTCCTTTAATTTCGCTTGTATACACATTTCCTTCCGGGCCCGAACCAGAGAACTAAGGCCAGAAATGACTTTATGAAATATTCAACAAATATTCTTTCTAAAAAAAAATATAAGATCACACACATTTTACATAGATAAAGAGTGAGATGTACTTATGAGAGCTCTTTATGAAAATGAGAGCATTTTTCAAAATATCTTAGACTACCAGGGATCTCTTCAATGAATAGGAATCTTTTTTCAATCAAACTGAAGGCTCTAACTTCAATGTTATCAAGTGACAAATTGTTGAGATTTTCACTTTATGATCCTTGTATTTTGATAGTTTTTGAATATCTTCAAACAGACATTAAAATATGCTAGAACTACTATGTTGATGAGAAAGCAAATTTTGTTTTGGTGGTCTTTGCTCACAATGTTTCGACTATTAGATATGATTGTTATGTCTTTGTGTATTGCAAAGTCCTATAAAGTTGTTACAGTTCCTATCTCTATAACCGGGTCTAGGTAATACTCATACCAGTTCTCGTAAATGTTGCAGATTGCAGATTTTCCAGTGAAAACATTGGCCTACTCTCTCATGACAAGTTTTATATTCTGTGGGTAACAATAACCTGCAAGATGGTCAAATGTTTCTGAATAGTTGTCAGAGAATTTGCATTTTGCGCTAACACAATTTTTCAGTTGTGCGCTTGCTAATTTCTATTTTGCAAGTATTGGCTTGGTGACGTAAGTGTAAAACCTTGGGTTTCAGCTTTTAAACTTGCGCTACATAACCACTGATGGTTTCGAGGTTTCGCTATTTCAGCTTCTTTTGGTACGGGCAGAGTATTGTGCATGTAGATGTTGCTGTTGTTGTTGTTATTATTATTGTTATTATTTCTTTGATTTCTATTATATACATACTTCCTTCCGGGTCCCAACCAGGGACCTCATTTGAGAAATGGTTTCATGACATTTCCACTGAACATTTTTGTAAAATGTTGCAATCTTTTCCGTATTGTTCCATTGCATTCGTTTCTATTTAGGATCTTTGTCGCGGCAGTAGGCGTATTATGTTTTTCTTCCATTTCTTCACCCATCTGAAATTCCATTTTAAATTGTTTAGCTTCCTTTATTACGGAATAAAATTTCTGACTTCTTTCATCTTCTTTGACGGGGATGATCATCCAGTCTTCTCTTATTTTTCCAGGTATCTTTGAAGACTGATGGTTATAGTTTTGTAAAACTGTATCAATCCTCTGCCTCCTTCAGATATTATTATTATTATTATTATTATCATCGTCATTCGATTTCTGCTATGGACACACTACCTACCAAGTCTGCGGAAAGACCTAAGGCAGGTCGTGGTGTGTTGTTATGGCCACATTTCATGTTAATTTTTTTTTTTTTTTTTTTTTTTATCTCCGATGAAGTTGCTAGCGTTACATAGACAAAGTTCTCCTTAGTGTGTGTGCTGTACTTAATAAGACAATTTTCTGTATGTCTCTTAAGCTGGGGTTTCAGGGATTCTTTCAATGTGTTGTTTTGTTCCATTTTTTTATAATTCCAAGTGCACCTATTACCACTGGTATTATTCTTGTTTTCAATTTCCACATTTTTTCTATTTCAATTTCCAGGTCTTTGTATTTTGATAGTTTTTCAAATTCCTTGGTTGCTATGTTACAATCCGCTGGACAAGCCATATCAATTAGTAGGCAAGTTTTTTCTTTCTGGTTTTTGACAATAATGTCCGGCCTATTTGCTTCAATTTTTCTGTCTGTGTGGATGGTATAATCCCATAGAATGGTGACATCTTCTATTTCTGTAACCGGCGCTGGCCGATGTTCATACCAGTGTTTGCTTACATTTTCCAAAGTGTTTGCACATTGTCCAGTGTAAGTATTGCCCCACTCTATCGTGACGATTTTTATATTCATTTGGGGCAAGTATAGAACATCCTGAGATTAGATGGTCTATTGTTTCTTGGTATTTGTCACAGAACCTGCATTTTGGATCCACATTATTATGTATGATATTTGCCTGAAAATTCCTAGTGAAAAGACTCTGGTCTTGCGCTGCAAGAATAAAGCCTTCAGTTTCAGACTTTAATCCAGATGCTCGTAACCATCGATGAGTATTAACTTTATCAACATTGGGTTTATTTGCACGTTCTGGATATTGGCCATGCAGAGGTTTGTCTTGCCAGCGTTGTTTCATCTGTTCAAGGGCTTTATCCTTGGCTTTCTTTTTCATATCTTTTGCTGCAATAGTTGGTTCTTGGCTTCTGTTTTGATTTACTACAGAATCTACTAAATGTAAATGTTGTTTGTATTTACTGCCTTCTTTTATTATTGAATATTTTTTCTTTCTGTTTTCATGTTGTTTCACTAATTTTATCATCCAGTCATTTGTTGTTTCCATGTAAGTTAGTAAGCCAATAGTTGTTGTCTTGTATGACAATTCTAGCTGAATAAGACCTCTTCCACCTTCTTTACGGGGTATGTATAGACGGTCTACATCAGCCTTTGGATGATGCATCTTATACTTAGAAAGAAGCTTTCTTGTTTTAGAATCCATTTGTCTGATGTCATTTAGAGTCCAGTTCAAGATGTTGAAACTATATTGGACCACTGGGATGGCAAGGTTATTAATGGCCATAATTCTGTTCTGAGAATTCAATTCAGTTTTTAATACCAGTCGTACCCTTCTATAGTACTCTTTACGCACTATTTCTTTCATTTTCTTATGGTGAATTCCTTCACTCTCATTTACACCTAGGTACTTATAAGCTTCTCCTTGTTCTAAATCTTTTATTGTTACAGCAGGGTCTAAACTAATAGAGGAAGTTTGTTGTAGTTTGTTGTAGTTTGTTGTAGTTTGTTGTAGTTTGTTGTAGTTTGTTATTATTGTTATTATTATTATTATTATTATTATTATTATTATTCTGTCAGTTTTAAAATTCTAGAAGTAGCCGGTTATTTTAAACTGAACATAAAGTTCTTACCCTAACCTTAAATGTACTATGCCTCATATTCCTCATGATTTCTAACTGACAAATTTTTTATAATGCTTTGGATTGATTTTATGTCGCCACATAAGACAACTTTACAGACAATAGCTAAAGCTTCGACAACTGTTGGTTTGAGAATTGCATTTCTACGTTTACAAATCATCTCCCCATTGCAGCTCTTGATATTTGTCCACTTTCTCCTTCACCTTTCCAAAAAATCGCGTATTGAAAGTCTTAAAATTTTGCAAGATCTACTATTCTTCGCAAAATAGAGTAAATGCCTGCGCTTGTATATTGCAGTAATATATATATATATATATATATATATATATATATATATATATGTGTGTAAAGAGGGAGTCCCACTTCGACCTATTTTGTCTATGGTGGGATCGGTACAACATGAGTTGTCTAAATGGTTGGCTGAATTACTCCAACCCGTCTCGAAGATTTTTTCGGACTATAATATTTCAGACTCCTTTCTTTTTTCTAAATTCATTAGAGGTTTGGATATTCAGTCTGAAGATAAATTGATGGTGTCGTTTGATATCATCAGTTTATATACCAATGTCCCATTACTTGAGACCATTGGCATTTGTGCTGATGTTTTATATAGGGGCAATTTGGGTCCCACTAGCTTCCCTGAAGAACTATTCTTGGAATGCATGCATTTGACCACAGAAGGTGTGGAGTTCAGCTTTAATGACACAATGTACGTCCAGACGGATGGGGTTGCGATGGGCAGCCCTTTAGGTCCTGTTTTAGTCAACATTTTCGTGGGCTATTATGAACGAATCTTATTTGATAAAGTCCATAAACCCTGTGTCTATATGAGAGATGTGGATGATACTTTTTCCATTTTTGATTCTTTCATATATGCCACTAATTTTCAAGCTCAACTAAATTCTCTGCATCCTCCCCTTAAGTTTACAATGGAGATTGAAAAGGATAGAACTCTCCCTTTTTTGGATGTCCTTGTTGAACACAAGGATGGGGCTTTCATCACTAATGTTTTTCATAAGGCCACATTCACCGGACTTTATACGAGCTGGAACTCGTTTGTTACTAAGTCTTGCAAAATTAGTCTGATTTCGACTTTGGTCCATCATGCTGTCATGATTTGTTCCCCTGAAATGTTAGATGGAGAACTTACTAAAATTCGAAATATTTTTGAAATAATGGATATCCCATCAATATCATCAGGCGTGTGATCGATAACAAAATCAGACGTCTCAAGGAGCCTGTGATAATCCTAGCTAATGCCCTGTTTATTTGAAGTTACCTTGGCTTGGCATTAAATGTCAGGAATGCAAGTAAGACACTAGTTATATATTTTCAGTTGCAATTTCATGATGTCATCAGCTAAATTCTTCATATCGTTTAACAGATACATTTTTTCAGATGTCTCCCCCATATCTATGGATTGTAAAGCCTTTTGTTAGTATAGATGATAATATTTTTCAATTATTTGTAAGGTATATGATTTTCGCGCTTTTTCTTTCATTTGTTTTTGTTTTGATCTTGTTCCTCTTTTCACAGAACATTTCAGTCATAGATTCTTTCAGGAATTCTCTAATGAGTTTTAACAATAGCATTAATATAGAATATATCTGATGGAGTCAATAGTTTGACATTTTGTCAATGTCGGGTGATTTCCATTTGTATTTTCATTTTTCTTCAATTTCTGTTGTTGTTTTACCGTCGAAAGTTTCCATCTGTGAATATCTTTCTACTTTGATGTTCATTCTATCTCTTCTGATGTTTCACTAAATATATTTTCTTTACTCTAAATGTCTTTCGAAAATTATCTTATTCATTCATTAGGACATGTTTTACAATTATTGTTTCTTTTCCAACTTCAAGGTAAAACTTTTTCAAATCTACTTTGAAGATATTGTTGTGTCTAAAGATTTTATCCTCTTTCGAAATCTTCGGATACGGAACGTTTTACTAGAATTTATGAATCAAAGTCTCTTTTATGGCTAGGTATATTTTTTTTATAGTTAGAATCTCATATTTCCTCAACACCTGTCTAGCTTCATGACATTCGTTTTTGTCATATCATTAAGAATTGATATCTCTCCTAGTAATCATTTTTTTTTTCGATATATTTTCCACTTGCCTTGATTACATCTGTTCACATTTTACACCTATGAATATTAATCTTATTTCGGTTGATAACAGTAGCACTGCATATATTATCGCATTCCGATGTTTCCGGTCATATTAGAATTTTAATTCAACCTTAGTTTGTTAGTTAATACATATGTTACTGCTCGGTCAGTACCTCTTAAATAATGGAATATTCCGTTTGGATTGCGAGGAAACACAGAAAAGACAAATCAGAGACACTTTGTAGATTTGTTGTGAAAAATAGATAAATCAATACATAAATAAATGCAGAATAAAAGTAAAAAAAAGAAAGAAAGAGAGAAAGCGGAAACAGAAGTGACAATAATATTTTCATTCGATTCACATCAGCTTCAGTGAAACGGAAAAGCTTATTGATTTTGAATCTTTTATTTATTTGTACCCACTTACTCCTTTAAATATTAACCTACATTTATAATTATGATTGTTATTGCAATATTTGTTAAAATTATTAAACTCGGATATATGATGCGATAGGAGAAGTCCAGACCAGAGATCTAAGGTCAGAAATGGCATCATGTCTTTTTTCACTGACCATGTTTATTTTTTTAAAAACAAAAGAAAACAAACAAAAAACAAAACAAACTAAGACTACACACACTGTACTTTGAAAGAGATCTTTATAATATACGAGCCTTGATTGTATATATATTTCTTTGTAATTCTTTAAGGCATGAGCCACGAGGAATTTCTTCAATAAGCTTATCTGAAAATTTTACAATCAATCCGAGAGCTACAACTACAACTGGAATTACTGATTGTCTCATGTGCAACATTTGTTTGATTTCCACTTTATGATCGTTGTATTTTGATAGTCTTCTGGTGATACAGTACAATCTGTAGGGACAACTATGGCAATAAGAAAGCACCTTTAAGTTTTGTTGTCTTTGATCACGATGCTGGGGGCGATTAGATTTGATTGTTCTGTCTGTGTTTATTCTAAAGTCCCAAATAAAATTTTTCAGTTACTATATCTGTAAACACGTCTGGGTCATATGAAAACCAGTTTCTTACGGCTTCGTTCCTGTAAAAGTTGTATATTTCCCAATATAGATATAGGCCTGATCTATCATGCCATGTTATATATTCAGTGGGTGCTAACACTCTGCCGCCTGATCTAAGATGGCCAATTGTTTCTGAATATTTATCACAGAATGTGGATTTGTGAGGTCAACACAGTTTTCACATTTTTGAGATTTCCGATTCAAGGTCCTTGTCTTTTGATAGCCTTTTGAAGGTCTTCAATGATACATATCAATGGCCTAAGAAAATGTTTTAGCCAGGAGAAATAATCTACATCCAATTTCAAAATTTAATTACGTAATCCCTACACAACATAAATAAACAATATTTGCAACTTGTATAGAGTAGGTCTTTCATTTACTAGTTTCAGTGCTTGTATTCGATCTTTCATGGATTTGATCAAGTTATCAGCAATCATCCAATCCATATTTGCCATTTAGCAATGTTTATTTAAATGTTTATTTGACCTGATTTTGATTTCACGCTTTCGAATTTTTCGGTCAGGGTGCTCCCAAACGTGCTCTATTGGTTTCATACCAGGGCTTAAGGCTAACCATTTCTTGCGATTCTTTCCAGGCCATTGATTTTTTGCTTGTATCACATGGCCCGGTGGAAAAAAATAGACGTTCTTGTCAATCTGATTGAGTTCAAATAGTGGGCGTAATCCTTTCTCTAATATTTGACAGTATTTTAGACCATTCAACCTTTCGTCAACAAGAATCAGCTCAGATTTACCTCGAAAGCAGACAACGTACAACACCATTACTCAAATCCCTCCATGTTCCACTGTCACCTGCAGACATCCAGTGTTCCAAGTCTCATTTTTCCAAGCATAGATCTGTCTCGAATTCGAATTTTGTAAGAATTTACTTTCGTCTGACCAAATTTCAGATGGTCAAAATTCATAATATTTGCTGTCGAATTCTCTTTCCCAGTCCAAACACCTCCTGTCCCTGTTAACCTCTGGCATCAAGAGCTTCTTTCTTTCTTCTTGATAACCTAGCTCTTTTAGAGTCTTATTCACCGCATATAGCGACATATGCATGCTGTTGGCGAAATCTTTGACACTGAAGACGATTTCTGATGACTTCCCTCTTAAGCGCCTTTTCCTTCGCTCAGACACGATGTTTGGTCTTCCTGAAAGTTGTTCAAACGGACAATGGCCTTCTTCACTAAATTTCTTGACAGTTTTATTAAGCGTTTGATGATTAACCTGGAAATACCTAGCAATTTCTCTATTTAACGTACCACACTGATGTCATCCAAGTTTTTGCCCTCGTTAAAATTTACCAATTTCTTTACTTACGCGAACTTTCATTGCAAAATATAAGTAGCTATCGTTCATAGATGAGAATAGCTTGATACTATCGTGGTATTGTGTGAAAAAGAAGATCTGTTATTAAACAAGCAAAAATTGCTGTAAACAAAGGTGGCTAAAAACATATCATAGCCCACTGTATATTCTATAGGGACCTCCACGTCAATAAGAAGGCATAATTTGTCTTTGCAGTCTCTAATCACGTGATCTAGAGGGTTAACTTTGATTGTTCTGTATGAGTATTGTAAAGTTCCATAAAATTGTTACAGGCTATCTCTCCGTAACTCGGTTTGGGTTGTGTTCATACCAATTTCATGCAGTTTCCTTCTCGTATATTTTCCAATGTAGATATTGGCCCATTCTACCATGACGAGTTTTTTATTAAGTGCGTGCTAATACCTTGCAATTTGATACAAAATTCTTTCTGGATATTTTCACAGAATCTGCATTTTGGGATAAGAGTTCTTCAGGTAATTTCCAGTTAGCAAGCATTGGTCCTGTGCAGTAAGTATAAATACTTCAGTTTCACTTTTTATCCCTGCACTACGTAGCTACTAATGAGTACGGGGTTTGTCTACATCAGATTGTTTAGTAAGAGGAAAGTATTAAGCGGTTTATCTTGCCAACAGTTTTGAATTTGGTCGGTTGTATTTGCTTTTGATTTATCTTATATGCATTTTGCAGCTGCAACCGGTGTATTATGCTTTACTTGTATTTCTCCACCAACTTAAAAATTCATTTTCAAATTGTTGACTCCCTTTATTATTGAATAACGTTACTTACTACTTTCATGTTCTGTGACACAGACCATCATACAGTCTTCTGTAATTTGCAAGTATTATTTTGTGTTATAGTTTCATTTTTTGCGCTTTCTTCACAATGTGCATCAATGATTTAAAATGTCGCCTCCCTACTTTTTTCTAGTTTGACTGGATCGTTAATTGTTATTTTGGTTTGGTGATTATTGTCTTCATTTTAGCTATTACGAATTCTATTTTATTTTGATAGTTTAAATAACTATCTTGTTTCAAATCCTTGCTATTCTTTTATTACTGAATCTACCTTTTGTGGTTTCATGCTGGTAAATTAACTTTAACAGTCATTAGCTTGAGATATCCTCCAAGCCCTTAGGCTTAGTCGTTTCAATCTTCTTCATAATGAGGAAGGGATTATCTACATCTGGTTTGGGATCACGCATCATATATAAGATTTGAAATGTTATCGTCTTTCTCTGCAGATAATCAAGTTTTATTTCTATTAAAATTATATGGTAAAATAGACATTCTTATATTTAGCTCAGGTTTGTTTATCTTGTTGTGATCCGTCTACCCAAATTTTTCTTGCTCTCTGATTGTCGTGATTTCAAATATTTAACCATAGCAACACAATTTTTATATGAAAATTAAAAAGGTTATTTTACGAAGGAAAACAGAAGAAAATCAGTTGAAATAACATTTATACATTCTTTTCAGAAATATAAAGTAAGGATAATATGTTCAATTTTCCTTTTAATGAAGTTTGTTTTATTAATATAAAGTTTTTTTTTATTAATATAAAGTAATTATTTTTTGTTTTATTAATATAAAGTAATTAATTGTTCGTAGGACTGTGTGAAATGCGTGAGGGGACTTTATGACGGTCAGCTTAATGTATTTGTTTGTTATTGGTCAAGGCCTTAGTCAGTGCTCTCTGGCTCATCTCTTCAATTGTGTGCGTGTATGTGTGTAGATCAAACATGCTTCCGAAATTGATTTAGACCCTGAGAAACAGTAAGCTTCTATTTTTATATCTGTAAAGGGATCCGAAATTTCATATAAAGGTGTGAACATTTTGAATACATGGTTTTCATTAGTTAGAAAATAATTTCAAACTTGCTAGCGAAAATCTTTTTCTAAAGATTTCGGGATTGATGAAGGGAGTTTTTATTGTTATTTTCTAAATGGTCCTAGAATTACACGTTTTATGTCTACAACTACGTCCGAAACTATTTCGGTTTATTTGCCCAAGTAAGTTTTCTTTATTAAACAAAACTTATAATTGTAATTTATTGACTGAATTATATATATAGGGCGCAATTCCTATAATGTCTCTAAAAAAGCTAGCTTCAAACATTGCTTCACTGTACATATTTGGTGAAGTACCTTTCGATGATTTCAAGATGGATTCTCAGTACAAATCTTTTTCATTTCATTCTCATATTTTATAGACATTCCGTCTGTACTAATTTCAGTCTTTTAAATGTTGTCTTATCAGAATTTTTACTGCCAAATTCCATATCGATATCAACAATGAATGTTACATTTTTTGCAAAAATTTTTTGTTTAAGCACGTTGCGTTAATGCAATGAAGAATAATGCGTGTTAATGAAGGTTTTCTTAAAATATTTCAATCTTGTTGTATAACGTATCACGTCTACTTTTAAAATTGAAGTATTTGAGAACATCCAGCGCCATTTTTCTTATTGCCTTTTAGAAAATTAGAAAGATTGGGAAAATGATTGATTCATAATATTCATTGATACACAACATTATCAAAAGAGTATATTTTGTCTCTTCACGCGTTCATTAGCTTCTCACTGCGGGCATGATAATTATTCTGGTAACATCTTGTGTCCACCTGCAAATGATGCGTAAGAAATATTTATACATTTTTCAGCTGGAAAAATTATTTCGCTTGAATATGAGAACTTTATATTTTGTACATAAAATATTGGCGGATATTCTGTAGGTTTGTGTCAGCGATTTTGGGGATAAAAAAGCTGATTTCTTAGGTTTATCCTTTTAGATTTTTATATTGTGTTACTGATGAAATTAGAAAACAGTGTGACCAATGGTATCTGCCAAGGTTAGAAAAGCTGAATACAAGAGATGAAAATGGTAGAGGTAATCCTCAATCTTGAATACTCTTACTTAGTAGATTAATACGACTGAAATATATTTTCTTCTGACCTAGTGATACCATTATCTAATCATGTACAATAGTGTCATAATTTTTTGTTAATTTCTATGCAGAGCGCTGATTCTAATTTTTTGAGCAGTAGTTTCAATCTTGTTAATCAGCAAATGATCATTATTAGGGTCAAAAAAATGTTCTCCTCTTTTTTGTACATCAGAGATAATGATATTACTCTCAAAAAACTGTTCAATTTTTTTCACTAAGCCCAATGAAAGGGTTTAGTATGCTGTGCATAAGTCTATGATTGTTTGCTATTTTGTGGTCTATTTTGTATTTTGTCTTCCATTTTGGGAATTAAATAATTACCCGGGTTAACCATTCTGGATTATACTGTAAGTTATTAATAACATTACAAAACCGATATACTAATGGTTTGTGCAGAGATATAAAACAAAAACAAAAAACATATAACACAGTGTTATGTATTTCCGAGTTCATTTTTTTCTATTTTTTGAGGACTTGTTCCATTTCTATTAACCTATCTCCATATAATTCTGTTGTGCATTCCTAACTCATTATAAGCTATTTTTGTTATCAAGTTCATGTCCGCTTTATCTTATCACATAACTAACTTTTTTATTTACATCGATTTTTTTTCTTGACTTCTTTGATTACTATCGAATTTTATTGTAAGTCATGAAAGTGTTGTTTTATTAATAAAGATGTTTTATTTTCACATATTTGTGATTAAGCTGTATACGTTCTTTTAAGACTTTTTTCTCATAGTTACTATGTCCTTTCCTTCTTTAATCTTATGTTTATGTTGTATTTTTAGGAATCTTCTCCATTTTTTAATCTTTTATTCTTCATCTAATAAAGAAAGTTCAGACAACAAAATTTCAATCTTTTTCATTATTTCCCTGTTCCAATAATGATGGTTAATTTTTTCCTTGGTGTTTTTCACTTTTCAACAATACAACAAAGTATATAATTTCATTTACTGGGATTAAATTAAAGTCAATATTTTTTCCGATATCTTTATTTATTATTGTAATTCTTTTCATTTTTTTCTCACGTATTCTTTGTCCATTTTTCTTCTACTTTAATCATATTTTGCTGTGTTTTTCTGCTTTTTCAAGTGACGTTTGTCTTCATTTCCTTAATGTCTCCCACTTTACTAATTTATTAACTGATTTTCTTTATTTTGTATATTTTCACGTCTATTATTTATTAGGCATCCAATGTATCAGATTGGAGAACGATATCGTCTTTACTTTTATCCCTTACAAAAATATTATTGAAGACTAGAATGCAAAAAATTTGGCAATAGTAATAATTAATATTTCTCACTTTTTTTTATAATTTTGTATAATATTTGCTTTGGCTCGACATATTTGCGAAAATGAATGCAGGTGAAATATTCATGGCATGTTGATAGTCTTCTTATGTATATATTAATAAGTTTGTGTCTATGTATGGTGTGTGACACGCCGTGTGTCAGAGATTGAAGCAGAAAAAGAGAGGGACTTAAGAGAGAGAGAAAGAGAGACTGGGGACATAGAGAGATAAAAATGTACAACTCAAAGAAAGACTCGTGGAGATCGTCATAGATAGAATCCGTTGTTTGTAATGAGATGTTAGATAATGTTGTGTGGCCTGTCGGTCCGTTGAGTACAAATTCACTGCTAAAATTTATGTGACATTTTTTTTTAAATTAAGTGTTTCTTTAAAAATTATAATCATTTTGTAATAAAATAAAAATAGTTGATGTTCTTCTAATCAAATATACTATTAAATTCAGTTAGCTGAGAGGGAAACAGATTAAGAAGATATTATAGAAAGTAAAATAGAAGGAGAGGGACTTAAAAAAACGTGTTACAGTGATAGGGCTTCAAGGAGGGTCATCTTTGATATATACCGTTGTTTGTAGTGAGAATTTCAAATCATGTTTCTTGACCACCTAACGATAGGTTGAGGACAATTCAGTATTTTAAAAGCTACTATGCCAGTTTTCTTTTTCATATCTGAGAATAGTCATGGCTTGACAAGTATAGAGTGCAGCATAAAAGAATTATAACAATTATTAGTAAACCCGTGTAATTTGTTATTATTATTATTATTATTATTATAAAACCCATAAACATGACTGGATAATTTATATTTACACGATTTACATCGTTTGTAAAGTTGTCATAATCTTTATTGGTATATACACAATGTTTCAGTCGATGTATGATGGAATTTAGAACCGAATTTAGTTTAAGGGTGTAAATTGTTCTAATGTCAGGCTCCATTAATTTTGAAAAAAAAAATATTTCAGTTTCAGTTATATATATATATATATATATATATATATATATATATATATATATATATATATATAATGTGTGTGTGTGTGTGTCATTTACATGCAGGCTAGTGTCTTCATATTTTTTATTGTTATTTCAACGTCTCGGTTGATTATAGAAATGTGTATATATCGATCTGGGTAGCCCACAAGCCCTTACTGCACCGAAGATATAGATAATATAGACAACTTAAGATCACACACAATTTATATAGATGACGTCCTTTGTAAAGTGTGAGCCGTAAATATAAGTAGATTTTCTTTGTAATTCTTTAAGGCATGGGCTACTAGGGATTTCTTTAGTGAGTCTATCTGAGCAGTTTCTCATCAATCCGAAGGTTCCAAATACAACTGGAATTATTGATGTCAATATGTACCATATTTTTGTGATATCCACTTCAACATCATTGTATTATGATAGTTCTTTGAAGAACTATCTGCAGGTACTGTCTTTGATCACGATGACTGGGTGATAAGCTTTGATTATTTAGTCTGGGTGTATTGTAAAGTACCAAAGAGTTACAGGTCCTATTTCTGTGACCGAGTTTGGGTGGTGCTCATACGAGTTTCTAGAACATTTTTCTGTACAGATATTAGACAAATCTGTCATGCTGAGTTTTATATTCACCGGGTGGTAATACCGTGCAAACTGATAAAAAAAATGTTCAATTATTGCTGGATATTTATCAAAGAATCTTCATTTCAGATTAGCAGACTTTTCATTATGTGTGATTGGTAATTTCTAGCTAGAAAGCAAAAAAAAAAAAAAAAAAAACACACACACACACACAAAAGAAACTAAAAGAAAAAACACAAAAATCTTGGATTTCAGTTTTTAACCCCTCATTACTTAACCGCTGATTGGTATAGGATTTGTCTACATCAGCTTGTTTCGTACGGGCAGAGAATTGAACATGAATATGTTATTAATAATGTTATTATTATTGTTATTATTATTATTATTATTATTATTATTATTATTAGTAGTAGTAGTAGTAGTAGTAGTAGTAGTAGTAGTAGTATTGTAGTTGTTGTTGTTGTAGTTATTGCGACTCCGTCATCATAATTACTTGTATCATTAATATCATTATACATTCTTCTATCATTTCGTCATCATTAAACTAAAACTCATCTCTGTTAAACATCTTCAATTTCTGGTTATTATAATCATGTGATATTGTTTAGTTTGCTGTTTGTCGGATATACTTATTTCATGTTCGATTCAATGCAACACGCTTTGGCATTTATGACTGAAAATCCTTCTAACAAATCTCTGAATATTTGCATTTCGTGCATGGATTGAGAGTAGAAATTAATGCAAAGGAACAAAAATAGAGCTTGAAGCTCACGTCCTGTTTGTAAATCGGGTCTTCGGCAAAACTACCACATTCATCAAAAACTACTATTCTTTCAAACTCTGTAAATCTCATGATTTTCCAATCAGTTAACGTCGACTCAAAAAATGAAGAACGTTTCGTTTTCCTATTCCTATTACCTGCGTTTCGAAGGGAAATATCGCGTTTATAGTTTCCAACACGGTCTGCATAACGCTAGTTCTCTTTTAAATTTGAAATTCTGATTTAGATCTTACGATGATAAAAACGTATTATAAAAAAGAGAATTTGAGAAATGAGAAATCAGACACAAAAGAATGCGTGTAAGATAACCGTGATTAAATTATTTCATATTTGAATTAATTCTTCTACAATTCAATCGAAATGACCTCACTCAAACGAAAAGGACTGGCATTCAAATTAAAGTTTTAGAAGTTATTAAAGTTAAATCATCAAAACTCCATTAAATAACATTCAATAAATTTTACCCCAAAGCGTGTAATTACTGGAGATATTCTGAGAAATTTCTTCGATAAAATAAATATATCTCGTTCTTGTGCATTCTTTTTGTATTCTCGAAGGCCCAGCAAGTTTCATGGTGCTTTGTTACAGATATACACTAATTCAAATTATATGCATAAAATGAAGGAAATCAGTCATTTTGTTGAAGAGAGTAATGTGGGTCAGAACCGTGTTTCTCATCTATCATTTTTCATTGAACTGAAAGATTTTCAATGTTAACCGTACTTGAAAATATTTCAACTCTCTTTTTGATGTCAACTATAAGTGGCATTTTTTCCCATTTACTATAAAACTTATCATTGCACACATGTTTAGTCCAGTATTCTCAGTACCCTTTATAGAACGGCATTTCTGTTGCGTGAAATATCTTCACCTTTGAGAAGAATGTCCAGCACTCAGACCTCTTACTACATAACATTTCAGGCCTCTTTTCATATTTCTAAATACATTTTCTCTGTTTCTTAATAATTATTCTTATGAAATGCATCATTTGCTATCCCAATGTGCCTTTGGTATCGCACTTTCTGCCCTTTTTACGAGATATATAAATTGTTTTACGTATACAGATAGGTAACACTAAAAATGCTTGGTACAGGAAATTATTTCCAAACTCTCACATTATATTCATCTTTTATTGGCAATGATCGTTCAGGAGGTAGGAGATTACTGTTATTTAATCTTTCCTGTCCATTGTAATTCTTGACCCTGTACCAGAACTCTTTATTTTCACCTCCATTCCCATGAATTTTTAAGAATGTTTCTCGCTTTTCCCCTGATTCTTTTCCACCCTAGGCTTCTTGTTCCTGGCAAACATAATGGCCCCTCTTCACTCAATATGTACCACTGACAGTAATGTCAATCGTAAGTGTTTCTTCTTGATTGTTAGCATACTTTTGTAGCTCCTATATTCTTTCATATTTAGTCATTAAACTCATGGTCTTCGTACAATCACTAGTCATTTCTTCTCTTGTTCTAAATTCTGTAAGGTTTATACACGTTACATTTCTGAAACTCTCATTTGCACAGTGTCAATCGCACGACTTGTGAAATGTTCTCAGATAATAAAACTTGGTTGGACTCTTACTTCTCTTAGATTCGACTCCTTATATATGAAGCTATTAAGAACACGTATCCTTGTCTTGATTTCCTAGGAATTCGGAACCAATTCGCTTTAATAATTTCCTTCTTGGCTGATTTAATTTCAAACAAGCACTTATCAAGTACTGTAAAAATCTCGATCGTTCCAAATGAAACTAACTTAATACATTAATGCCTGAGACTACCGCTAGAGAGAAACCTCTTAGAAAACTGAATAGAATAAATTTAAGAAGGGAAATAAGGAAAAAATCTAATAATAATCACAGAACTTCTCTGGTTTCTTCCTCAACTATTTGACGTCTGATACGACTCTTGCAGCACAGTTGTTGATGATGATGCTAATGATGATGGTGTAATTCAGGAATCAAAATAAGCCAAAAGGAGTAACAACTGAATGGAAGATGGTATTTTTCACCGAAAACGTTTTTCCAATACAGTGACATTCTCTATTAGAAATTCATTCCCTGGTAGTAAAGCTAAGGTTTATTGTTATTAAATGAAAATTCCTTTTGGGCATCTGGAAATTTCGATTTGAATCCTGTATTTAATCTGCTGATACACTGTTCTTTTCCCACCATTTATGTCAAGGCATATCTCTTCTTGATTTTTTGTAGTACTTAGTTTTTTTTTTCTCGCCACCAGGGATTGATTTCAAAATGGCACTACATTTGAGAACGTACACAGTAACCAAATAAATTATTCAGAGAATAATTGAAAGAAACGCAGTTTGCTTTCTTCTTTTCAATGGTTTAATTTATTTCGGTCCATTTTTTAATTATTTTCCATATTTCTTCATTATTTAATTAAGTCTGTTGCTTCACTTCCAAATATAACTTTTAATTACGCAGGAAGTTTGACGGTAACGGTTAGCCAGACTGTTTTGCGAATTATGACTTCGCATCCACTACCGAGAATTGAAACCCAGACATTTAGGTCGTCAAGCAAACATCATAGCAACTGTTCCATCTAGCCTCGGTAACGAAGCGATAGTAACCGTGGCTCCAGGAGGCACAGTCCTATGCTTACAGAGAACTCAGTAAAAGTTCCACCACAGAATATGTGAGCGAGCTGCGTTATATTGAGTCTGATTTGCAATCTCTTCTAAATTTTTAGCAACAACATGTTAAAACCGGTACATAAACATGCAAACGTGTTTCGACATTTTTTGTGTCTCCTCAGGCGGTGGTGCTAAGATCCAGCGACTGAGGAAACACAGACATTGTCGAAATATCATTGAATTTAAGTAGTGGTTTAGAACATTTTTGGTTATAATAGTTAATAAATATTATTATTAAGCTCCATTCTGTATAGAGCCGATTTTTACAACATAATGTCTGCACATAGATATTAACCTATCTTACAAATGTATATCTATCTATCTATCTATCTATCTATCTATCTATCTATCTATCTATCTATCTATCTATCTATCTATCTATCTATCTATCTATCTATCTATCTATCTATCCCCTCCTCCCTCTCTGTCTCTCATATATATATATATATATATATATATATATATATATATATATATATATATATATATGTGTGGAGGGTGCTGGGTGGAGAAACCGGAACTGGGTTCTGATTAGGGTTCAATAACCACAAGAAGAGCATTAAAAAAAAAACAACAATTTCCCGTTAACTGTACATTTCAACCAACCTGGTCGCAGCATCGAAAATTTGGGGAGATTCCGGAGTTTATCTCCACAAATATTCTTAAATGCCTATAAATGATAACAGAAGTCAGAAGGGCTTCCCATACATAATACATAATACTTTTCGTTTACACTCTCGCGAGGTCATGTGAGCTGCGACGCGATTTTCGCTTCCGCGTCTCGTATACACGTGATTTGTCGTTGCTTTGAAATTTTTCATGCAAAAAAAAACAGTCTATCATTATTGTTCCGTCCGTGCATTGGTTGATATATTGAAAAGTAATTGTCATCTTTGATAATGGCTTACGTAAGCCAAAAGAATAGATTGGATTTATACATGTACCAATATAGTGATTTCCTTTCGTCTTTCAATGATGATGTTATTAATCTTATCAGACAATATGAAAGGAACTTACTTGAAAAAATAGACAAAACTTGTCTATATTGTTTAATGAAACATCCATCAATGAAAGTTTTCTGCCTAAATAATATATATATATATATATATATATATATATATATATATATATATATATATATATAATCTACATTCAGCACCATCACTTGATAACACACCAGATGTGTTGAAACATAATGTCTTTTTTTTGTAGGGATTTAATAACATATTTATGTTTTAATTTTCAAATAAATAATTATTATAATTGAGCATTCTTTTAAGAATAGTATTATTTGGTTATTGGAATTTATTCCGTATACACCAATCCTATACTTGGATATATATTGGTACACTTATTCTGACATCTATTGTATCAAATATGAGTTACTTTCGAAAATAAGTCTAGTTAGCGTAGGGGTGTCTTTTCAACGAATTATGACATTCGTTCAAAACATGTCGTCTGGTTTTTATCAACGACAAAAATTTTTCTCGGCATTTGTTCCATTAAATTTGTATTTATATATATAAAGATACTTTCTAAAACGGGTGTATGGATTAGAATACATTGTATTGAACTGCAATTTTAAAATATTATTTTTAATTTTAATTACTAATAGATTATACTTCTTTTTAAAACAAAAATGTAATAGATTTACTTAACTTATTTAAAAATTATTATTAAATATAAAATACAAGTGTGTATATTTCGTTTATCAGCTATTTTATACATTATTTAAGGAAAAAAAAGGTCAAGGATTATGCCAGCATTCACGAACTTCAAGATGGCGGCAAAGAATAACTATTTTATTTTTTCATTAAGTGAATTTGTATTTTTTATAAACCTAGTAGATTATCTCTACTTAGTGTATTGAGCACTTTGCTTAGTTACTTTTGCTATACTCGTGTTGGAGATTTTAATCTTTGGACTCTGAGCTTAGATTCTGGAGGATAATTTTCGCCTGAATTGCATGTTTTTAGTTCTTTCTCTTTTTCTTCCTTATTTTTTCATTGGGTGTTGCTTTGTTTATTTACAAGCCAAAACACCTAAGATTTTCCCGGACTACTATAATTATTTATATATATATATAGCATTGCCATTCAACTCGCAAAAAGACACACGTATAATTTTGTTTTAGAAAATACATTAGAGCAATTGCGCAAAAAGCATTTTCTTAATATATATATATATATATATATATATATATATATATATATATATATATATATTTAATAAGGAATATAATCTATCGATATTTTCGTTACAATAATATAAATAGATTCTAATATATATATATCATGTACAAAGTGAAAAGGGAATATGCATATGCAAAGTGAAAATACTTTCTCTCCTATTCTACGAGTAATCTCAATACTCTCTCATTTCTAATTTGATCAAGTGGTATTAACTCGATTTCTATTCTGCAATCCACGCGCCTACATTAAATTTGTTGGCAAATGTCAAGTAAATTCGATAATCATAAACATAATGTTTTGTTGGCCGTATCACACAATAGAATATACAGGCAGACAGTTACACCTGTCGTGATATCAAACATATAGGATATATTGTATATTCCTGATCCAAGCATACATGTACATATGTATGTATTTATCTTCATCCGCTTCGTTCTTACGCTTAGTTTTTCAATTTCTCTCTCTCTCTAAGCATATATATGTATTTCTCTGTCTCACCAACTACATATATATATATATATATATATGTATGTATGCATATGTAGATATATATATACATGTATGTATATATATTTATATATGTAGGTATATATATGTCTGTATATATTTGTTTGTATACATATATATGTGTGTGCAATGATATATGTATGTATATATATATATGTATGTATATGTATATATATATGCATATATATGTTTATATACATATATATTTATAAATGCATATATATATATTTTTTTTTATATATATATATATGCATCTATCTATATATATATATATATATATATATATATATATATATATATATATATATATATATATATATATATACACACAGGCACCCACATATATGTGTATGTGTGTACAAGAGGGGATATTCATAAAGAAAATACTTGGATCATTGATCAAAATCATTTTCTCAATAATATTTATCAGCCAATGATATTTACAGATGCTGAAATGATTTGCATCTTTTAACTCATATAAAACACGTTTATTCTCTTATGATTCTTTTTTTATATGATGTTAATTCTGTTAAGGACTGCATTATTGAATAAAGGCCACGAATAACTCTACCAATGACTCCATATTTACATCCTTCTCCTTCGGCATCTACATCTATGCTTCTATTTGCTTCCTTATATACACACACACACACACACACACACACACACACACACACACACATATATATATATATATATATATATATATATATATATATATATATATACAAACAGACACACGCATACACACATATATATGTTAAATATTTAAGGTGTGCTATATTGATAGCTAAAATGCTCCAAATGATTGATATATCTTAAGCGTATATACAAGAGGACATTGATTAAACAACGACCAGCAACAGTCTGCTTCATGTATGAACACAATAGTTAAAGCATTCTGAATATCGCGTTGAGGCATGAATCCAGACGATCGTCATTTTGTTTCCACTATCATACATACATGTACACACACAGACACGCACACACACATATATTAATTTTGTGTACACACAAATACACACACCCGCACTCACACACACACACCCATACACACACACACACACACATATATATATATATATATATATAATCACATATGCTTACATTACTTAAACATTATGAAAGTTTTGCTCATGTCTCAGGCAAATCTTGATCGATCAAAAGCGTTTTCTTTTTCGTAAAAAGGAAGATGAATTATAAATTATTTTGTTTCTTTTTGTTAGTTCAGTTAGTATACTAATGCTTGTGGTGGAATATTTGAGTGATCGATTCAACATCAACTTCCAAACTAGCTCTATACCTCAATATTTCTATATTTTGGGGAATTTTGAATTTTGTCTCATATCGAAGCAACAATAATAAAATAAAACTTTCTAAAATTAAGAAGGTTAAAATTGTTAACATGCAAAGGAAATTATCAAGTCACTGTAGCGTTCTGACATCAAGACAAGAAATAGCAACACTATGGCTGAGATGACCAGGGTGTGGCCCATTTTCTGGGTCATGAAATAATGCTAGCATCCACCTGTAAAATTTGTCGATAAATTTGCAAAAGGAGTTGTTTTTGTAGATATCCCTATGCAGATTGAAACTTCAAGTTATTTTTCTTACTTTATCTTTTTCTACTTGTCGTGTCTGTCATATTCTTCATTTAATTCTTGGGAAAGCGTGACCGATACCGAGATGCCATGTCAGTGTCCATTATATTATGAGACACTTCTTTTAATTTTGTCAAGAATATTGAGATATACGGCATGAGTACCAAACCAGATATGACAGCCATATTCAATGCAAAGAAGAATTGTTTATTTAAAATGTGCAAAATAGATTCAGACTAAAAATGATTTTCGGCATGACATTACGAACCACCATTCCCAGTAGTTGACGTAGAACTTAATTCACTATAGGCAATCCACACTGCATGTCAGTGGAAAATGTGAACTCCAGAAGGCGTAGACTTTTGTTCTCCTGAGGTTTAGCACCAGTCATGGTGAAGGCTGGTAGAAAATTTTCTCTGTTCTTATTTAATGAAAACAGTTTTGGAATCGTTAGAATTTGCAAGTTATTTCTTGACTCATTTCACCACCGATTGGAGATTCTTTTCATAGCAATTGCTAGGTTTACTTTGTCAGATATGATTCTACTAAGACAGGAGTAAA
Source organism: Acanthosepion pharaonis (assembly GCA_903632075.3). Classification (NCBI taxonomy): domain Eukaryota; kingdom Metazoa; phylum Mollusca; class Cephalopoda; order Sepiida; family Sepiidae; genus Acanthosepion; species Acanthosepion pharaonis. The sequence goes on from CAHIKZ030002666.1 coordinate 2,529,514, forward strand.
TAATTATACTATCTGCATAAATACATAGTTGGGAACTGTGAATATCATGAAGGTCGTTGATGAAGATCTGAAACACTGTATATCGAAAGATAGAACAGTACGGTACACCGTATTAGTATAAAATATCTTTAAATTTCAAAACTTGCCTAAATTTTAACTGTTCATCATAATTTATTTACATATCTATACCTTCGACTTGTAAATACTTTGATGTGGGAAGAATATGAAGTATTTATCATCGTCACAACTGGGAGAGTTTTTATCTAATTTGCTCCAGAGATTTCATTATCAATTCTATAATACATTTATTCTTCCTTATATTCACTGACATTACACAACATAGAAGTTTGCAATATATTTTTCAGAATTTTACACCAATCAGAAAAGCAAAGTTTTTGAGAAATAGCTATTTTATTCTCTTTTCATTCAACAACTATTCTAATCTAATTATTTCATTCTCCATTACAATTTATTTATAGTGAATAAACTTCTCTGATCACCTGGATAAAGTTAGCCATCTTTATTACAAAGTAAAATGTTGATTTATTTCTGTTTATTTATAACCCTGCGTAGTGACACCTAATACCTTTACACAAACCTCCTAAAAAAGCTATCATTTATTTTTTCGAATTCACTGTTTATTTTTTTATCGACTCTTGAGTTTTTACTTAGCTGTGGGTAGAATTTACAGAATCATATTTTCGTAAATCTAAAATCTGACCCACAGTGGGATATACATTTATTAATTATATCAACAACATCAACGAGATGAAGCATTAAAACATAATAGATATGGCAGTAGTATATATCTCAAAGAATAGGACAAAATAAGCTATTATAAGGATCTTGGAAATGGAATTGAAGATGTGTCACCTTTAAACAAACAAAAAAAACAATAGTGAAATTTCTGGTAAACCCTGTTTACAAGAGATTAAATTGCATTGTCTCGAACTTCATCTAACTTAGGATTATATTAAAAACTTAGAAAAATTATATAAAACAGATATGAAATTAGGGACTTTGACAACAAAATTCCTATATCGCTAAGTAAAATTATCTATATCTTAGGTAGTGAACCGATAAGGGACAGTATTAAAGAGAAAGCAAATAATAATAATAATAATAATAATAATAATAATAATAATAATAATGATAATGACATGTCAATTCAAACTGATAATGAAATAAAAGCCAACAGATCTGATATTATGATAAAATGACGAGAAGTTCAGGAAGTTTATGCTTATTGACATAGCAATGCTGAGAGAAACACCTCCATGAAAATTATTGAGAAATTTTCCAAATACAAGGACGTGGAGATCGAGATTAAGAGGATATGGTGAGTGAAAACTAAGACTGTACCAATAGAAATTGGAGCCCTGGACCTTGTGAGGAATGTAATAGACAATTTTACTAAGAGCGTTCTAGGTAACATCAGCGTCCAAGTTGTCCAAAAGATTTCCCTACTAGGAACATGCCATATACTAAGAACATTGCTATCAGTTAAATCAAAATTCTTCTATAGAGGCTATCGATCATAGTTTGGACACGGCTCTGCAGGATACAAAAAACAGAAACATAACATACACAAATAGAGGAAATTAGATGCGGGTTCTGGATAAAAGATGAAATTTTAAGAATTTCAAATGTTTCAACTCGGAAAAGCAGAAAGATCAAGCCGTAATATAAAATGAAAGTAATAAATATAATTCCACCAATCGAGGAAATACTTGAACAGAAACTACAATTAAAAGCATAGAGAACAAGACGATATTAAAAACGATGTATTTTGTGTTGTTTCCAATCTTACTACGAATGTTTATTTTGTAAATATTCATCTGCATTTGGCACAAAACCGAAGGAAAATTGTGGAAATTGTCCTACACTTGGCTAATCTGATTCCGACCCATTCATTCTACAATTGTCTCATTAACTACAAGAACCCATTCTTCTACGCCTATCCAAATTTTCCCCAAAACTATATATTCACAGGGATCCGACTAAAAGCAACCACGGCAAATATTTCTTATGTACAAATCATTTTTTATTACCAAAATATGTCAAAAAATAACATAAAATAAGGGCGAAGGGATGAACTCAATAACGAAAAGAACAAAAATAACATTCAAAATAAAATAAAATTATGTCAATAACATCCGTTCACCCCACTGAAAAGTGAGAGCGACGGCTGTATTCTGCCAATAAGCAGAATCAAAAAGCTCTCTCACTAAAGACAGGGAAGGGACAATATAAATAATGGAGTGGAAAAATAGCAGAGGCTGATCCAATCAAGATTAATAATAATAACACAGAACGCCGAAAACAGGCTGGGAACGAGGATCACTCACAATCAGCTTCCAACGGCTCTAGCAGAGAGGAAGTGGAAATAGATACACCCCAACATTAAACGTTAAGAACAGATTCCTTCAGAGACAAGTCCGGACCGACGCTACTAAATTTACCTGTAACTTCGACCATTTTTTCTCAAGCAGAAGATCTGTCTCGAACCGAACTGCAAGTTAAACTGAGCAACGCCCTTCCACGCATCTAACCGCAAGCCAGAAGTCTTGTTATGGTTAATATTAGAGCCCATGACATTCCCGTACCATTCTAATGACTTCTGCACCATAACAATGTCGCTGCGGCGCAACACGAAAATGGATAAATCATTGGCCTACGCGAAACGCTCGAGTTCAACAAGGGATAGCGATTCCACATAGGACCGGACTGCAGGCCCTGTCACTTAGCGTGTGCAGGAGAAACTGCAATGCCAAAGCGCAAAGTAGAGATGACAGCGGACAACCATGAGTAACCGACCGCGGAAACGCATAAACGCTAGACCGCGTCCCGTTCACCTGTACCTCTGCACTGGGAAAGTGGTTCAGCAAGTTGGCGTGCAGTATAGACGCCAAGGATTGACGATCGACCCTATCGAAAGCCTAGGACTCATCCAAATTGATCAATGCGAATTCATCTTTTTCTGCTCCATTTATTATCGGGTGGATCAAATGCAAGTTGGTCTGAATTGTTTGGCTTTTCACCGCATAATTCTTCCCCGGACGCAACAGAATCACAAAAACTAACTGCAAACATTCCTTCATGATCTTGGTCAAAATCTTTAACTCTGTATTTAGTCTGTAGGCGTCTAAATCCCCAGAATATGATTGTCCGTTTTCAACTGCGTGATCACATCCTTGGAGACCCAATCGAGGAGAGAACCAGCTGTTAAACACCATCTTCAAAATTGCGACAGCCTCATTTTCAGTTCATAGGGCAGATCATCAAGTTCCGGAGATTTGCTATTGCTGAGTATTTTTAATAATTTCACATCCTCGCAGCCAGCCGCTTCATTCAACGAAAGCTCGCTAACTAGTCACAAAACTCTTCTTCACTGAGACCAGGCTTCTCTTGGTAAAACGATTCTGGAAATTCTGTTGACATGCCTGGTACATAAACTTGGTCGACTGCAGGCTGCATCCATCCAGACTGTCGACCTGCCGAATGTAGCGATCGGAACCACAAAGCATTTCCTCCTTGCGCAATTTGTGCTCATGTTTACAGCTTTGTTAGATATCATATTAAACTTATGTGTAACTACCTGATCCCGTTAGCGTCCACCTGTCGATTGCTCCAGTGTCTGTCTAGGGCGATTTATCTCCATGGCCCCACTCAAGGCTCCGCCCGCACCAACTATCTTTAAGTACCTTCACTTTTTAATCCGTATCTTTGGCAAATGTTTGGCTAAATTTCGGCGTTGAAATACCTAACCCTATCCTTAAGGCACAACTTATTCCCAATAACCACACACTAAATACTGATGCCCTAAACTTGTCAGATGTAAGTGGACGTCCTCCCTGTCAAGTAAGTACACGTTGATCTTCCAGTATCCTACAGGTTAAAGCCATCTTAACACAAACGAGTTCTGGTGGAAGTAGCCTAATCATTGTAACGTGTGATAATATAGTAGACTTAGATCAACTCTATTCACTAGCAATCTATTTTGGTAGCTGACCATCCGGTTAGACGACCACTTAAGAGCTCACGTCCGCATCCACCGGCTGGGATGATCGACTCGGTGTCTGTCGACGATACCACTCTCGTCGATCAGATTTATCAGTCTACGATCACTTTAACTCGTCGCTTCCAATCTAACTTGGGGTCCAGGATGGCATTCCAGTCTCTCATTAAGACTAGGAGCGGCAGTTCCACCATGAACTGTCCCAACTGACGGAAGAGCAAACAACACTTCATCTGCTCGTTGGGCGCATAAAACGTAAAGATCCGAAATGAATTATTTTTTACGGCAATATCGGCCACGATCATGTCAACCTTCGTGCCAGAGGTATGCTTTACCAGAAGAAACCACTAGAATGTGCTTTATTATTGACATGTCAGCCCATGTAGATTGTAATGTATCTTTGAATATCTTTAAAAAAAAAAGAAGAAACTATGAAAATACAAGTATCCCGAAGTGGAAATCCCCAAAATGTGGCACATGCAGATATCAATAATTCCGGTTGTAGTTGGAGACTCTCGGATTGATAGGAAAAATTTCCGATAGATTTATTGAAGGGATTCCTTGTAGCCCATGTCATAAAGATATACAAAAAAAATTGTACTCGCAAATACAGCTTAAGAAAGACTTTATCATATAAAATGTTTGCGATCTGTATTTTTTAATGAAATGATCAGTGGACAATGATATGATGCTATTTCTAACCTTATGTGGAGGGAGGAAGGGAGCCAGAAGTATACAACAGAAATCAATACTACTACTACTAATAATAATAATAATAATGGTGATAATAATCAAACAACTGAAAAACAGCTTAAGAAAAATTGGAATTGCGATTAAAATTGCTTACCTCCAAAAATGTCATCATTTACTCTGCACGTATTTGTCAAATAGAAGATTTTCCCTTTATAAAGTCGAAGTGCGAAACCAAAATAATAATAAAAATAATAATAAGGCGCGAAATCATAGCAAATTCCTAATAAATTTTACTGCTTTCGTTTATGATCTTACCTCCGTTACTTCTGTTAATAGTATTTGAAATTGTAGTGCAATAGTATTTATAGCGAGTCCTATTCTCTTTCAATGTATTTTTGCACAGTTACGTACCAGTTGATCCTTTTAGAATTCATTTGCCTTCTGATGGTTTCTGGATTGAGCAATGTAACACCTTCTCTTCCGATCTCTTGCCCCTTTCAATTTTTCCATCTTGCTAAACCCCATTCATATATCTTCGTATTATTTTGACCATCTTCCTTCTTGTTTTCATCAATGGATCAGTTCGTCTATTTTAAAGAACTATCCCTTGATATTGTATATATGCAACTTTGGCTGTGTTTTCTTCATATAATGTACAATGATTTAATCGCACTGAAGAATAGTATTACAAAGAAAGTCTCACCTAGGAAGAGAGCTCACTGCAGAATGCTATATTCATACAATTCGTTTCACTTTTTTCCTTTTTCTGTTGACCCTAATTTTGGAGAAAGTTTTAGCATCTTCAGGTATTCTATTCCTCTTTGATTCTCATATAAAATCACATTCATTTTACAATCTTCATACTGCTGTTTACATGTGGGATAGTCTTTGTCATTGGCCCTCGTAGAAATATTACCACGATCTAATCTGTTCTCGCCTTGAAATTGCTTGGAACTTTTGTTGTATTTCATGAGAGAGATACAATTTGTTTAGAAAAATTGTATAACACTTTGGAAAATATCTACTTGTGAGGAGTTCCGTACTTCATGTCTACATCAGACTAGGTTTGATACGTTGGTAGGACTACACATGCACAAAACGAAGGTAGTGGTAGGAATTTTAGAATTTTCTTTTATCTATTCTCGCATTAACTGGCGAAAGACATAACAAAAATTATGACCCCTCTCCCCAATCAGTTCATCTCATATTTTAAGAACTCAGGCAGCCTATTTGAAAAAACTAAGGGAAACGAACATGACCGAGAAATTCCTGGCCAGTCTATATATCAAATCCCTTCATACCAAACCCCAGTTGAAAAATGCCGAAATCTTCTAAAAAAGCATCTAACACAATTAAAAGATAAAGCTTTCTCTACCAACAGATGAAATAATAAAACCTTCAGTTTCATTCACCAATCAATGCTACTTCAGTTTTAATAATGTTTATGAGAAACAAAAAAATGGATTAACAATGGGATCACCTCTCCATGGAATGATGTATTCATCTTCTTAGAATTTCTCGAATCCAGTCATTTTCAAAATATTTTACCCAAGCATTCAACATGCTTTCGTGATATGTATGCTTCAAACAGCTTTTCATCTAATCTATGATGAATATTCATAATACTGGATTAATTACTAATCGTATTCTGTTTCTCATACATTCTTTCCGCTTTGCCCAATTCTAATAATTTTAAATTACAGATTTATCTGAAAATGAATTCTGATAACTTTTATAATTAAAAAAGACTTCATATTTGTATTGTATTCCAAAATCAAGTTTTTAAAAAATTTTGAAGTTTTTTTAAAAATATTTTCTGTACATTAATATCTCTGCGTTTTAATCTGTGATTTCTACTCATTTCAGGTGATAATCCAAAATTCCATTTCTGATTCGGTCAGTTCTAACAAAACAATTTTTAAATATTTGCCTCCTCCAAGAAAAAAAGATGCTTTGCTTACTTAACAGAAATACCACCAAATAAAGGTATACGTATGGTATATTATGATTTCCAGAAAAGCAAAAACTGAGTAGAGAAAAATACATTCTAAGAACGAATTAATCCCGAAAAAGAAACAACCATGGATCATTTTCTTCGTATGAATATCGTTATTGAATTTAGTGAGAAGTTGAAAGCAAAAAAGAATGAATTATGCCTACATCTACTGGTTCCCGGTCGCATATTTATGCTATCAAAATATAACATTTTCACATGAGAATGACGGTTTTATTTCTTCAATGACGAAGAAGTTAGACGCGATAAAGCTTTTCTTTTGAAGCATAAGATACTTCTATGCTGGCTCAATTTCTTCGAGATGTGCGCGGAACAATGGGTTTATTGATGCATTTACTCGTGATGCTAAGTAGCTTGGTGCGTATCGGCAGGAAGAGAAGAAGAGAAAACTCTCTAACACAAAAGAAATATCAATATCAATATATATATATATATATGTGTATGTGTGTGTATGTGTGTATGTGGGTGTGTGGGTGTGTGTATGGGTGCATCAATATATATATATATATGTGAAAGTGTGTATGTGCTAGTTTTTTATGAATAACAGAATAAATATTTTGTCTCACAAACACGTATACACACACACACACACACACACACACACACACACACACATATATATATATATATATATATATATATATATATATATATATATATATGTATATATATGAGTAATTATTACCCACAGACAATAGGACAAATAGATATAAAATATCAACGTTTTCATTATATCACTACATGAATCTATTTCACCCCTCTCTCTCTCTATATATATATATATATATATATAAATATATATATATATATATATAGAAAGAGAGAGAGACACAGACAGAGAAAGAAGGGATAGTGTTAGATGCGTACATAAGGAGACATGATCAAATATAAGTAAATATATTAATAAGGTTTTAATAGATAAATATATCAGGTGAAATGTCAATGTTGAAAGCATGCACAGTTATTTACGCCTAAAAGAAATATACTATACTCCAAACACGGACACACACACACACACACACACACACACACACACACACACACACAAGCAATATATTATTTTTGTTGCAATCTTTTAAGATAAAATTCTCTTATTTATTCTCTGAATTTGCTTCATTTTCTTATTTGACAATGAAGCAATACTGAAAGGCTCACCCCGCCATCGAAGACAAATTGGTGGGAGAAATTTCTATACATTGATCCGAGACTTATTATTCAGTCCCTCACATATTTGTAAAGCAAGATTGTTTTGATATACAGATCATTAAGACATTATTGAAAGTAATCGCAGCTTATATTGACGAAGAACAAATTTAAGTGTATAAATACAGTGTTATATAAATATTTTAAATATATTTAATTCATTATTATATATTATTATATTTATAAATATTTTCCCTCTCACCTTCTTCTCTCTCTCTCTCTCTCTCTCTCTATATATATATATATATATATATATATATATATATATATAATGTATATTTAAGCTGCAATAATTCATTATACTCTCTTGTATTAAATTAAAATAGCGTAATATCTCTGTTCAAATCTATATTGTATATTTCCAATTTTGATGATAATTTGGAAAATCATCAAAAAATTACATGGGAGCAAATTTTCGCTTACAGGTATTAATTTTAAAAAAAATATGTTCACTAACAATCATACATATATATCTATCTATCTATCTATCTATCTATATATATATATATATATATATATATATATATATATATATATATATATGTTTCAAAAAAAGGTCGTAAGCGTAAAAAGTATTGTTGTATATATATATATATATATATATTTTCGTCGTGGCTTAGTGTGCACAATAAGTGCAAGGAAAAAAAGTAAGGAAGACTTCTGATGGACGCGCAAGGGAATGACAAGCAAAAGAAAGACAAGAATAAAAAGGAAGTGATGAAAAATATGTCATGTCGTAATCTTTCGATTCCGTTCGATTCGAATCTCCCATTTCAACTGAAAGGGATGTAAGCTCAATCATGCAAACGCATGCGCACACGCCCGTGTGCTTCTACTGCGAGCACGCAAACAACTATAGATTTGTGTCTGCTTACAAGGCAATCTGAGAACCATAGTGTGTTATTTTTATTATAATTATTTCTGTTCCAAGGACAAAATTAATCCAAAATTCGAGCCTACAGAATTAGATTAATCTAAACGAAAAGTGAAGCGAATCCCACATTCATAAATCATGCATCTCGTTTTGCAATAAAATATTTTAACACATCAGAAAAACATAATGTCTGCATGGATATTTCCGTTTCATAAGTTTTGCAAAAGAATTAGAACCAAATAGTTTTAACCATAGGGAATTGAAATTTAAAAAAAAAAGATTTCTTTTATTCGGAATAATTTAGGACAATTGTTTTCCAAAAATAATGTAGTCGCCATGCATTTCATGACATGAATATCCGTGAAACATTCTAAGACAATGGTCCATTCAATCTCCATATATTTTCGCACTATGAACCAGCGTTTCTTTTTGTCTTCATGCGTTTAATATTTTCTGACGCAACGGAAGGCCATTGAAGATTCTTGTGTCACTAGTTAGATTTTATCTGTGATTCTCTCACTGAAAGAAACCTCTAAATTATTCGTTTCTAATCAGATATATTACGCTTACGAATGCCCGCTTTTCATGTATTCGCTATGAATACGACAGTTAAGCACGTTTGAATAATTGAATGCCCTCGCAGGAAAGCATTTGCTTACACATGCGTACCAAGAAATCTTCTGATTTTTTACATATAGCAATTTAACATATAGATGGATTTAATACCTTCTTAATAATATATATATATATATATATATATATATATATATATATATATACAAACAGACAAATATTATGATCTAAATCTAAATAAAATGAAGAATCAATGTCAGAGTCGTCAGAGCCTAAATATAATATAATAATACTATCGATACCAAAATATGCTACTCTGAGTTTCATGTAATAATACTAATTAGTTGCATACACGGGACAATCCTATTTTTTAACTTATATACTCAAAGGGTGACAAGTGACTCCTACGTAGGATATGTGTTTTAATTAAATATTTACCATTAATCGGATGGAACCATTCAAATTATGCAACCCAACAAATGAGAGTATAAAATCAGACGATTGCAGAAAATAAAAAAAAGTGTCATAGGAATAATGGGGTGGAAATTATTCACTCTAATGAAAGAAATAAAAATATAAAATAATAGACCACTATGGAATCAAATCTTGTAAACCTCCCTCGCAACATGAACGATTTTTACATTTTGAAAAGGAAATATTCAGCCTGATACAAAGCTGAAGACATTCGGATAAGATAATAATAAAGGCGGACCAAACCAGCAATTATTACAAAATGAGGGCGAATGATGAAAAAAAAAAAGCCTTGCATGCTAAGGTAACAAAATATTACAAAAATCGCTTCTGAATTCGAAAATAGCATGGAACATGAAGGATAAAATAATCGCAGAAAAATTAGGGATCGAAGATAGAATGGCTAAAAAATGACAAGGAAAAAAGTCTCCATAATTGTTGAAGATCATAAAGTCGACGCCCATCATAACCACACAATCCGATTTGCTGAAATGGCATAACATGAAAGAAGTCATAGATTGCTTTAAGGATATAAAATATAAAGGAAATGGTCCTTCATCCATTTTGATAATATCGACTGTTACTCGTCCATCACGGAAAAATTAGTGAAAGGTATGCTGAAAAATAAACAGATCATAACAAACGCCCAGAAATCGGGGTTATTTCACGGGAGTTATGGACAAAAAGATCGAATCCTAGCAGGATGTATGTGTGTGTGTAACGAATGCACGGCCGCAATTTTCGACGGATTTGCACCAAAATTTACATGCCCATGCTTCAAGTTAGCGGAAAGGCCAAGATCGAATTTCCAATTCCCAACTCCCATCGATAGTGGAAATAATCCATTTTTTCATGCTTCTACGGCAATTTTCAGGAAGATTCTCTTGGCCAGTGTGAGTGCCAACAGCTGACTGACACGAATGTTAACTAGCATGCTAGTATGCAAAAATAAAATAAAATAAAATCGATAGCTGCATTCGTCAAAATATAAATCTGCATGAAACTTTAATCCAATTGGCTCATTCGCTTGCTTAAAGAACTGGGTTGGGTGTAAAAAAGTATTTGCTGTTATCATGTTTTTTTCATTCGGTTTTTTTAGTTACGAGTACTTTTTTAAAGCTGATCGTTTTGTGTTCATTTTGTTTAGTTCTTTTTTCGTAACAGATTTTAGGTTTAATAAAGAGCTTAGAAAAAATTCGCAGTGTGAGATAGGCAAGAAGTAAGGCATGTAGCAACATCAGCACGGCAAAGGGCACTCCTTTAAAGGCAAGGAAGGGCAAAAATATTTTAAGTCAAGGATAGCGACTGCTGTGAGTCGTACGATTTTTCAATCAAGCACGGCAACGCCGGGCCATGCTCCTATATATATATATATATATATATATATATATATATATATATATATATATGAGCACGCTTAACCTTATATACACACACACACACACACACACACACACACACACACACACACACACACATTGAGCACGTATATATATATATATATATATATATATATATATATATGCGTGCTCAATATGCTGGATAGAGTGTATGTAAATATTAAAAGGGAGTATTGTGGTCAACACTGAGGATGTTGAAACTGTATTTCACCACAGGGAGAACCAAAGTGTTTATGGTTGTTATTTTGTTTTATGAATTCACCTGTCTTATATTTTTCTTACTTTCTGCTTCATTTTGGTATACTGTATTCCATCTCCTTCGGTGACACATTTATAGGCTTCATCTTATCCCTGTTACGTAATCATTGATTTACTGAGTGTGTTTCTATAATTCTCCCTTTCTTGAATGTTACTTTTGCGCAAATCCGAAATCCAAATAAATGTCATCAATGAAACTTTTTACAATATTGAAGGTAGCCTTCAACTCATTGTCGCCTTTGATATCATCCAATCGGTTATTATAGATTTTCTTTTTTTACTTTGCATTCATCTTTATTAATATTTAATTCATGTGAAAGGGGTATTAAGGACAGACAAAACAAAAGTATGTTTAATGCTTGAGTGAAATCTTTATAGAACACACATACATACACAGACATGCATATGATTAACCATCACTGAATATTCTTTTTAGGGATATTTCACCTTTTTTATATTTGTAACAATTTTACATTTTATATATGTAGTGTATATATACATATATATATATATATATATATATATATATATATATATATATATATATATATATATGTGTGTGTGTGTGTGTGTGTGTGTGTTAATATAAGAAAAAGACAATCTTAAGAATACATGCTGGTTATAATTTCTTTCATTAGAATCGAGATTTCGATCCTAATTCCTCACATACAATTAAATGACTAACACATTTTTTTCAGGCAGCAAAAAAGGTTTCATATTATTAATTTTTAATTTTGGCCCATATTTGTTTGAAGAGTTAGGTTTAATTTGGGGGAAAACAGTGATGAAAAAGCATATGTATTTAGAAAGGGATAAGTTGATGGCGAGAGAAGATAAATGATTGGGAGGGGAAAAATAGAATGACAGTGATATTTATATCCATATGTATAAAAAGCCATATAGTAGGTGGGAATTAGTCATGTTGACCTATTTATCAAGTATATGTGTTGGAGGGTAGAAAATGAAATTAGACAAAGAGAACGAAATAAAGGAAAGAATAAAACGGAATAGAAATAAATTAAATAGTGAGAAAAAGGCATGTCTCCAACGATATTTATAATACAAATGAATCCATGAATTGTTAATATTATGACCACTTACCTTCATAACATGCCGTAATCTTTTTCAAAGATTTTCATAATATCTGATCAAGTCTTATCTGGGATTTTTCCTCCATTCTTCAATTGTTACACATTCTAATTCCTGAAGGTTATTCGAAATTTCAATTCTTGCCATAGATTTCCAATAGGGCTCATTTGTAGATATTCATCCAGATAACATTACATCGTCTTATTACAATTAACTGTCCAGTCCCAAATTTAGAAACCCCACCAAATCATCGTCGAGACACCTCCATATTTTAATGTTGTCACTATGCTCTCTGCATCATTACATTAATAAAGCTCAATTTTTGTTTCATCAAAATCCATTGTACCTGTTCCCAGGAGCAATTTTTGGTTTAAGAAAATCTCGAAAAAAAGTAGTTTTGTTTTCCTTAAATATGATATCTAGGATTTCTTCCTTTCTATTACGGAGAAAGGTTTGTCGGAAGCTCTGCTATTTGCCAAAGATTTTGTGAGTTTTAAAATAGAAGATATTAGAGTTGTTCTACATTGCTGTAAGTCATTATTGTTCAATGGCGGTGAAGTTGGGATCAAAAATTCCAAAAGTGGCAAATTTGATGTGACGCAAGGATCGAACGATGTAGCAGAAGTATCGGAGTTGGTAAGAATTTACGTTTTAAGCAAAATCAATAAAATTGTCCACATAGACAATCACGGGATTTACCACAACGACGGGCTGATAGTTGTACCTAGTATTAGAAGAGAAAACGACTCCATAATGGAAAAGTTACACCAAGTATTCAAGGAAATGTACTTTGGCATCACAGCAGAATTTAATAAAAAGGTGGTGCAGTTCTTGGATATTGAGTTGGATTTGTTGGATAGAAGTATTTGCCCACTCTTAAAACCAAACACAAATTTAAAAGAGGTAAATACTGCATCTAACCAACCATCCAGTGTTATTAAGCTTTTACCAGTTGGCGTTCAATGTAGGCTTCTAATGAAGAACTATTTAATGAAAAAAGAAGAAGCATGCTTCCGCATTAAAAGTGGAGTGCATAGCACTCGCCTATATTTGAAGAAGCGAAAAACAGATAACGATATTAGCGATAGAAGAATAAGCATCTGGTTCAATCCTCTATTTTATTTGAATGTTAAAACTAATATAGGGAAGATCTCCTTTAATCTTTTGATTAAGAATTTCCCCCAAAAAATCAGCGATGCATGAATTAGTCAATGAAAATACAGTAAAGTTGAGTTATTGCTATACTAGGAATTTAGGCAGAATATTTAAAGGATTGAACATAGTAATTGAAACATTGAAGAGAAACAGAGGTGTGAAGATACGGCCTTGTGTAATTGTAGGATTAAGAATAAATGCCCCTTGAACGGGAAGTGTTACACTGAGGGAATCGTGTATTATATGGAAATAGAGAATAGTGATGGCAATGTGGTGATATATATTGGCTGTACGGAGGGCCAATTAAAAAAAAATGAGGCTATAACCATAGTTCCTCTTTCAGAATGACAAAACGTTGGTTTTGTACAAGTCTGGTTATTATTGAAATTTTAGAGTGATTTATAATAGAAGACTAGCGATTGAATGGATTATGCTGAGAAAAGTGAAGTATCGGAGGCTAAACGGCATCTCCTGTAGACTTTGCCAGCAGGAGAAATTGGCTATTGCAACTAATAAATATGTAGCAGAGATATTAAATGTAACAAGAGGTCATAACAAAATGTAGGCACAAATGTAAGTTAGACTTAGACATTTACGAAACCGGATGAGATTGGATGATATTCTTTTACTTCACGCCAACTACAGCCGATTATTACCTTCTTTAAATTTTGGTATATGGAATGTAATTTAATTCTCTCTATGAACCACGGGAAGAGACTTTGACGGTCGAAACCGCACTCGTGAATCTAGCGTCGAAAAATTGTATTACCTCTACATTTCTTAATAGCTCTAAAGGTTAGTGTTTCTCCCTTGTTATTGAGCACTTATTTTATTATACCTCAACCACCTTTCACCAAGCTGCTATCAACAAGCGCTATTGTTTCATTCCGTCACATTTTTGATTTTATATATATATATATATATACACACACACACATATATATATATATATATATATATATATATATATACACACACACACATATATATATATATATATATATATATATATATATATATATATAAAAGGAAAAAAAGTAAGTGATGTTTCACATGCTTGCTTACAAGCAGAATTTTTCATATCCATTTTTGGTTCTCACCTGTCGAAGTGCAATTACATGCACTGAAATTTTGCATCTTTGTAACGAGTAAATAATTATTGACCTACTATCGGTAGTGGGCCGTCTTTTGAATTAATGCTGTAAACGTTAGAATTTATATATTATTTTCGTTCTCGCTACATTTATATATATATATATATATATATATATATATATATATATATATATATATATATCGTTGTCTTCGTATATCTGTATATGATTGATGAAAAACATTCTACCTATAGATTTTCAGGATTCTTTGAATACACATATTTGGTTGAAGGATTTTTTGTTTTTTTTTATTTAAGATTCCTCTGAGAAGTCATAGTGAAAAAGATTTATCGTCGTTGACCTATTCAAAAAAACAAAGATCGCTTTGATTTTAGAAATGAATCTTAAATCGATAAACCGTTGTTATTCACCGATTGAACTTCTTCATAGAGTCTCTGTATATATGTCAGTCTTTCTGGCAATATTGTTGTCGATTTTTATATGCAGACCTCAAGATAGGAATAAGCGATCTTTATAAATTCATCGGATTGACAGCGCATGTATATTCTCTTCGCGCCCACCTGTGGCAAACCGGTCAGGGATTACTAATCACGATTATAATAAGGTAGACTTTATGACGGGGTGTGTAAAAACCGAAAACACAACGTATAAACAAAAATGTTTTCGATTGTTATAAAACTAAAAGACAAATTGAAATGAGATTATCAAATCATCTGCCACAGGCAAAGTTGGTTCTCTGTGTCGCACGAGAAAATTTTTTCTCGTCTGAGTCCATTCTGCAAATCTAGATATCTACCATTCGTCCTTGCACAGAATACTGTTGCCACAATATGTGGTCTGGTGAACCGCTGTTCATCCTGAGGTTCTCGACCAAATCCACAATCGGATATGCAATGTCATAGGTACTGATCTAGCATCTCGTCTACAGTCATTTTCTCACAGACGTGCTGTGATTTCCCTCTGTCTTTTCTATAAATATTTTCAACTGGTCACTGGTACCCCAATTACATGAATTTAAGCGTGCTACTAGGTTGGCATCTCGGTCCCACCCTTTCACTTTTAAATGTAACTGCCTCTTCTAGTCCAACGCCTTCTTCCCTCGTACTCCCGACAGTGGAAATCCCTTCCTCTTACTCGCTTCCCTGGCAGTTATAGTCTTCAAATATTCAAATGCAATGTCAATCGACATCTTCTGATGCCTTGATCTACTTCCCCGTCCCTCTCATTATCCTTTCCTCAATCACGTTTCTTTACTCTTGCTCCCACTCTCTGTAACCGCATGCGTGCTAGTGGCACTCGCGCCTTGTTTAAATGCTTAAAAAATTGAGATACATTATTTTATCTCAGCAATAATACGAAATGATTAAAAGTAGTTGGGGAAAATAATTCAATCCTGCAAAAATGTTATTCCATTGCTGTAGTTGGAAAAAAAATGCTATATCGATATTTACTAATTGAAGCTTATATATGGCAATGCTGAACGTATAGGGCTCCCAGTGAGGATCGAACTCCGTACTCAGTCGTAATTAATCCATCAAGACAAACTTACTAAACATTGCACCAACTCGAGGTGCCTAAGGAGTCTATAGTAATTTATTTAGCGAGGATGTGGCACAGGTCGAAATTATGGAGTACCTGGTGAGGATCGAACTCACTACTCAGTCGTAATTTATATAGCAAGATAAAACTGTTAATATTTCCCCCAATTTAAGTGCTCAGGAAATTTCTAAAAGTAGCTTAAATGTGGCTAGAAAATCTGAAAGTAGGGAACACTTAGTGAGGATTGAAATCACCAATCAGTTGTTATCAGTTTTGAGACTCATTAAACGGAATCGAAGTACCCAAGAGTCTCAGCTTTATGAGAACGCAAGGTTTCACTTGCTGATATAGCTCTCTGATAGAACTATTTCTTGTAAATTTTGATTTTCTACATTTTATAGTTTCAGGAACGATCCGAATATGTATGGGGATGGCCAAAACTATATTCCAGAAGTTAAGCAGTGTATTAAGAAACATAATAAGCTTCATGAGAAACAAAGACAAGAGAACTGAACGCTTACGTGGTATCTGTCCTTCTATATGGCACCGAATGCTGGACACCACCCTCAAAGATGAAGAAGAGGCTTGGTTCGACAGAAAGAGGATGAGGATACCATAGACTGAAAATATGATGAAGTTTTAGACAAAATGGAAAGAAAAAAGAACACTTATACTTAACATCAGGAAGTGGCAGTTGAAATTTCTTGGGCAAGTAATGCGGAAGGAGGGCTTGGAAAACTTGACACAGGACAGATTGAAGGAATGAGAGATAGATAGATAGCTAGATAGATAGATAGATAGATAGAGAGAGAGAGAGAGAGAGAGAGAGCGAGAGAGGAAAGCAGCGCATAACATACTTGATGGGCTTCAATAAATAGATGGGATAATAGGTTTTAACAAAAATAGAAACCATATTGAGAGCTACAAGGGCCAGAAAAATGTGGAGGGCCATGATCGCCAACGTTCTCAATGGAAACGGTGCATAAAAGAAGAAGAACGAAGCTAAGTTTACATTCGCCTGAGAATTTTGAATGGAATTACAATTCTCCAGCAGTCAAGATATTGCAAAAATAAATATGACCTAAATTTTTAGAAATCGGTGCTTTCCAAAGATACTTATATTTACCTTTCAATATAATCAATAATCGTAAGTTTTAATGATGTCGAAATGGATTTCAGATAAATTGATATATATATATATATATATATATATATATATACGTAAAAAGAGAGAGAGAGAGAGAGAGAGAGAGAGAGAGAGAGAGAGATGATTCCAATTTTTAAAGCCCAATGTCGAATTCCAAAAATTTTTTTGATTTTTTTGATCGATTCAATTTCTTCTCTGATTTCATTTTTACTTTTCGTTTCGGGCTATTTTCTTGATACGTGATTTTATTATTTTCTGGTGTGTAAATTGGTAGGCGATTCTTTTCAGAGAACATTAGGCTAAGTTAAGTGTGATATATTATCGTCAATCGGAGTTTTCATGCAAATTTACATTCCCTAAATCGGCATTTTATTTCTAAGTTGCTGTGCACCGGAAATTCACGGTCTGATAGACGCAAAAAGGAAACTTGCGCATATAAATTTGATGCATACGTACGAAACATCAAGTCAGCAGTTATTTCTAACTCCATGCAACCAATCCCGATGAACATATCCACATGCAGATAGAATAATTTTGAATATAATAGGATGATCGTTATATAGTCTTATGCCGAACAATCTATCTATCTATCTATCTATCTATCTATCTATCTATCTATCTTTCTATCTATCTATCTATCTATCAATCTATCTATCTATCTATCTATGTTGATATTCTGCGTTCTTGAATTTAGATATTAACAAGCTTGCCTAACAAATTGATATAAGAACGGGGCCTAGAAGGGATGTCCCCATGTATTTGAATTGTTCCAAATTGCTTTTCTTGCATTGTAAAATGTTCCTGGTTATCTATTTGAAATATGCAACTATATGCTGTTTACGGGTGTTTCGATAGTACCGGGAAGGGCATGTAACCGAATGGTTAAAACGTCTATTCTTTGACTATGTGACTGTGGTCGATTTGTTAGGCAGGAGTCTTTGCGATGCTCTCGGGCTAGGGAAGGGAGGGATCCCGGCGCGCGGCACATTTTGAAAGTGCCTGAAAAATTTTCACCGAAACATTGTGAGCCAAGATTGTGTAGAAGGAAATATACGAAAGACGTCAAATGTCCCGCTAGCAGGGTGTCAAAACATCGTCGTGCCTGAGTGTTTCAACGTAGTGGATTTGTTTAAAATGTTGACCATGTCAGATTATGCATCCTATCTCATAAAAGGTAAGGTCGGATAAGCATGGTTGGAATATAAAGCAGTGTTGTGCTATGTAGTCGTTGGAGAAACGCAAATGTACCTGGACAGAAGAGAATGCCTAGAAGACGAGAGTGTTGGTAAACACGTGTAGCGAGACATTTCACCAGAATAAGAAATTATTTTTAACATACCAGATGCAACTCCATCTTGAGAATTTCCGAATTATGAATTACGTTTCATCCACTTCTATATTTTGAGAGTTACCTTTGCCATACAAATGCCCTTAAAATGTACGGTAGTTGGTGAGCACGTTGTACAACAAAAGTGCTCATTGTTCATGCTTTGGAAAGATAAGATATTAGATGCTAAATTTATTTCTAAGACTGTCCGGTAGATCAAGTTTTAACAAGTTGGTCTGGCAACTCAAACCAGTGTAAATAATCATATTTACGCTCGGTAATTTGTTGCTACAAGAAACAAAAGATTAGTTAATATGTAAAATGCAATGGATTGTAATGTTATATCCATTTACATGTGGCGATGAATGGTGGGCGAGTATATCTTTCAATCGATTTCTTTCTCTCTCGATATATATATATATATATATATATATATATATATATATATATATATATATATATATATATATATATATTCACATATGTCGCTTTTTACAACAAGA
This sequence comes from Acanthosepion pharaonis, assembly GCA_903632075.3. Taxonomy (NCBI): domain Eukaryota; kingdom Metazoa; phylum Mollusca; class Cephalopoda; order Sepiida; family Sepiidae; genus Acanthosepion; species Acanthosepion pharaonis. The sequence goes on from CAHIKZ030002666.1 coordinate 2,548,893, forward strand.
ATAATGAATACACTCTCATACACATACCGTACACTTCCAAAAACCTTGCAAAGATACATACAAGTGTGTGTCTTCTAATATGTGTCATGCGTTTGAAAATTGAAGATCATAAAATGTTGAATTACTAAAGATAACAAAATATAGAAAAGGGAGAGAAATATTCAATTCTATGTTTAATATAAATTACACTATTTTTTCCCTCTGTTTTGCTTTTTAACGTGTCTCTTCTCTGGTGTAACGAATTGACAGTTATTTTATTTCTCTCTTCAATCAGGTCAGAGTTTCAATAAAATTGCAATCCTTCCTAAGAGAAAGCCACTTTAGTGTTTTCCATTTTTATTTTCATCCCCCATCAGATTTTGTGGTTGCATGGGACTGTATAATCAACCAATGTTTCTTTACATGTTTGTTTTCAGAAGAGTCCAATAAATCCACTCTAACATGAACTCATTCCTTGACCTTCGTGTATCCTATCTGATGTCTTTTGTAAACCCAAACCATTTTTTACAAGACAAGATAAAAGAAAACATTGTAACATTATTATTATTATTATTATTAATAATAATAATAAAACTATAATAATAGTAACAATAATAACAGAGTTGATTCTTCGTTACACACATTCATGCCGTGATGTTGTATGCATTTAGCAATATCTCTGTCTCTATCTTTGTTATCCGTGTGTGAATTGTACTTGCGCAATTTAATTTACACACAAGCACACGTACATACACATATAGCCAACAGTTTCGTTGAGTTTGAAATAATATCTTAGAATAATACGTTCCCCTCCGTAAACTCCGTTGAAACTGGACTCTGGGCTAAGAAAAAAAAAAAAAAAAAAAAAAAATCATGAATTTTGAAACAAAAAAAATTACTACATTTCTTATATCACATAATATTTCAGTGAACTTTTCTAAAGAATATTTGGTAATAAATTGAATTATTTTTAAATGTGAAAAAAAAAAACTTTTGTAGAAATATTTCCTCGCACAAACACTCATAAACTCACATGAATCAGGAGGGTAAATTTACTTTTCTGTCTAGCAGCAACACTGGCAGTTTGAGGGGATTGTTATTCCCTATTCTATATTTAAACTAAATCTATTTTCTAATAACTGAAATATTTTAAATAGTACAACAATTTAGATTTGAATTTGATTATTTTGCTGTCATTGAAGCAACTCAAGTACTGAATTACTTGTACTATTTATTCTTTCTTTTTATGTGCCATATCTTCTCAGGATGTAGGCGATCATGGCTCTTCACTTCTCTCTATACCTTGCAGCTATCAATAAGTTTCATCCCTCTGCTTTCTCCCTCAGACTATGTTCTCTCATCCACTTGCTTAAGCCCGGTAGGTATGTTCCGTGTTGTTTTCTTCTGTCTCTCTTTCCCTCTATTCGATCCGTGAGTATCAGATTATCCAGGTCCTCCTCCATCATTATGCATCCCAGAAACTACAGCTGCGTCTTCCTGATGTTAAGTATAAGCCTCCTCCTTGTTTGCATCCTCCCTAAGACCTCATCGTTGCTCACACGTTCGGTCCATGATAACCTTAGCATCCTTCGGTAGAAGCACATCTCCGTCGCCTCGAGTTTCTTCTTCATCTTTGAGGAAACCGATCCAACATTCTTTGCTGTACTGGAGAACAGATGTCACGTAGCAGCTCAGTACTCTTTTCTTTTTTTCCAAATAAATCCTCCTGTCTCGCAATACTCTGCGAAGATTTTGGCATGCATCATTGTCCATCCCAATACATCTTCGGACCTCAGCGTGGTACTTACCGTCCTCTGTCAAAACACTTCCCAGATATTTAAACTTACGTACCTGCTTGATTTTCGTTCCCCCGACCTGCCAGTCGCGTTTCCGGCTTATCCTTTCACTGATGACCATGCTTTCTGTCTCTTGCAATTTTGTACTTTCTTCTCGCTCTCATACACTAACTTATGTAGATGGCTTTATAGCTTCTTTTCCGTGTATGCTATCATTATTGTGTCATCTGCGTATATTATGTTGTTAGGATTGTGTCTGCAAATGCTAAATCCTGGTAGGATTTCCAATTCATTTGGAATTGCCTCGCTGTATATGTTGAATATGTCCGGTGAGAAGACATATCCATGCCTTACGCCCCTTTCTAATTTGTATATTCGCTGAACTCCTTCTCAATGCGCATCCATGCCGTTTGCTGACACTATAGATTCTTGATTATTCTAATATCTTTCCCGAATAGATCAAGGTTGCTGAGCAGTTCCATCTGATCCTTGTGGCGTACTGTGCCGAAAGCCTTTGTAAAGTCTATGAAACCTAGATACGCGTCTATTTGTATCGCTCTTTCTGATAACATTCTGAGCATGAATATCGTATTCCTTGTTCCGGTGTTTTTTTAATGAACCCGCACTGTTCTTGTCCTATATCTGGACTGATTCTGCTGCGCGCTCTATTCATCAGAATACGGATCATGAGTGGCTCCTTAGGCTTATTGTTCGATGGAGTTTGCATTCATTTTCGCCTGGTTTCTTAGGCATAACTCTGTAGTTACTACTGAGGTCTTCCGGTATATCCCCGCTGTTGTAGATTTCATTTGTTATTTCGGAGATATTGTCTATACCAAAGACATCTAAGGCTGTCAGCATTTCCGTTACAAATCCGTCTGGCCCAGTTGCCTTGTTTCCGTTCAATTTATCCAGTGCAGCTTTTACGTCGTTTTTCAGAATTCCAGCTCCGTCGGTAGTTCTGTGTATTGCTGGTTGTTCCATTTTTTCGTGGAAGAGTTCTCCTATATACTCGCTGCAGCGTTGAAGAATTGTTCCTTTTCTGATATGAGTGTCCCATCCTTTGATTTTAGGCAGCCTGTTGACGTGCATGTCTCTTTTGTTGGTAGTACGCAATTTTTCTAATTCTGCACATTTTTCGTTTAGCTATTCTTCTTTAGCTTGCCTGAATTTGGTCCTTATTTCATTGTGTAATATTCTATACTCGGCACAATTTTCAGTCATCTTTCCATCATGTCGAGAATCTTACCAGTCATCCTTTCTATTTGTCTTCGTCCTCTCTCCTTTGGGATGATATCGTTTGCGGATATCACTAAAGCATCTCTTAGCGCGTCCTATTTTGAGTTTCCATTGAGTGTCTCGTATCCTCTTTTCATATTGTCCATATATTTTTCTTTTAAGTTAGTGTCGCTCAGGAGTTTGTTGTATAGCATTCTGGTGCTGCATTAGGCTTCTTCAATTCCAGCAGTTTCAATCTTAGTTTACATATAAGAGGGAGATGATGGCTTCTGCAGTCGGCACTTGGGTAGGATTTGCAATGAATCATTGCTTTCCTGAAATTTTTGTTGATTTGGTTATATAATCAATTTGGTTTTTAGTTTCTTATGGACTCTCCCATGTCCCTAGATGTCTTGGGTGTTCTTGGATCCATGTGTTGGGTGATAACCTGGCCATTGTGCACCATTGGATCCATTTTTCTCCGCGTTCGTTGCGGGTTCCTAGTCCGAATCTTCCTGCTATATCCCCTGCTCTTTCCCTGCCTATTTTAGGTCTTCCATGAAAATGATGACTTCCTGTGATTTGTATAGAGCCTTGGCACTGTCCAGCATGGAGTACAATGTTTCAATGTCCTCTTCCTTGCTTTGTGCCGTCGGTGCTTACAGTACTATAATAGCCTCGTTGAGAGGCTTCCCTTTTAGCTTCACTACCAGGACGCTTTCGGTAAGTTGGGGATTAGTACTTGAAAATTACACTTAGAAGGTTGGTGGAAAGTCGAGGTGATCCCATGTCAGATGAAATCAAGCTTTTTCGGTTGACTTTTCATTAGATGGCAATAGCAATTATTTTCAAGTAACAGCCTTTAAAAATGTCTATTAATGACAATTTGTAATAATTGTTTATTCAAGGATGAATCTTGCATTGCGCATGGCAAAATTAAACATGTAAAAAGAGGATTAAAAAAACTGATATTGCTTAAAGCAACAAAATATGGGAAGCTGTGAAGCGTCCTGAATTCTTACGCTCAGAATACCTGACAAATGTTTGGGACAAAATATTATTCTTGTTTTAAAGATTTTCTAAAAGGTTTTCTGACTCTTTTAGACTAATCTGGAACAGCTTTTCTGACTCATTTGGATTAATCTAGAACTTAAAGCATAAACACCTTGAATCAGAATTACAGTATACCTAAAGGTGCAGGTTGAAGATAATAAAGATTATCACCAATTTCATGAATGTACCTGATAAAAAATGAAGATGGTCGAAAGATCTTGAACGAAAACTTTAAGAACACAGTTTCTTCAGTCAATTTATCTGGATATCCAAAAATTATATAAAAAGTAGAAAAATTTAAGCCAAAAACCTCAATATAATTATTAAAATTAAATTGAATTAAAGGACGAAACAGGTCTTGATACTTTAATTCAATTTACTTTTAATAATTATATTCATGTTTTCAGCTCTCGTTTTTGAAACATGAGAACTCTTATGTAGCGAAGGAATCATATTTTTTAAAAATAATTAGCGAAGGAATCATATTTTTTAAAAATAATTATAATACATATATATATATATATATATATATATATATATATATATATACAAATATGTGCATATAAATGAATATATATGACAATATAAATGCATATGCATATAAATACATATATATGCTTATAAATACGTACATATATATATATATATATATATATATATATATATATATATATATATATATATATATATATATATATATATATATCCTTAAACATGTCAGGCCCACCATTTAACCAATGACATAAAACTGATTTTAAAAATAACTTTAAAAAAAATTGTTAGGATCACAGATAATACTTTCGTTTCAAGATAATTAAGAAGGTCATTTTTTCGAAGTTTATACGCTGTGACAAGTTTATTATCACTTGAGTAAAATTTAATACAACAGTCAGTCAAGTAGTTTTAGTATCTCTGAAGGTATGTTTATTTGGTGCCCATATTTTAATTTGGTCAAAGTCTCTTTTATCGATTTTCTTCTCTGCCTATCGATCGTAAACTTTCCATTCACACTGACCGCTCAATGTTCAAAGGATAGCAGGTGTACAACGAAAGACTTTTGAATGTAAAGATCGCCAAAGGAAAGAGAGACTTGTCGGGCTGGCTAACATCCAGGTGGCTCGAAAGACACGTGTATTCACAACATGCCAGAATAGTCACTGTTGATTGTGTCTGTCATTGTATTCGCTTCATCAGGCGGCAGCTTCAACTCCATGTAACTTTGGCCCAAAATCCCAAACATGAACTCCATGATTCTTCTCATCTTAATTCAGATTACGTAATAGCTTTGAGGAACAATAACCAATCGAATATCGGCCCGGAGTTGGGTGCGAAAGTAGGAGGTTGCTACATAAACGCTGCGGGATTATTACTTGCCGAGAAAATCGAAAATGTAAGCGAAGATGTGAATCTGGAGACGGCAGAGAAATGGAGTCAACTGATTTGAAGAACACAAGGCCACCTTACTTTGACGTCTGCTATTCTGCCACGTGATATGAAGTTGGCTCTTTAATTAGCCTTGTCTATCTCTCTTGAATTCAAAGAAAGCGGGTGGTACCGGTAATAATCCGTTTTGACATTGCGCCCGACACCAGCCGATTCGCACTGAATTATAAGTTCAATGTTTTGACGTCAGTGCCTTTGGAAAGATAGATGGAGGCTGATGAGGTGACACAGGTTGACACCAGTTACTATAAGGCGACAGGCAACATGCGTTACGCTTAGGATGTAATTAGAACTTACTTCAGAGAAGGCTGTTAAATTTTTTTTATCATTTTTTCTGTCCTTGGATTTTCCTTACGATAGCAAAGGTCAATAAATGGAATTATCGAATAGGAAGAGCCATATTTTCCAACCTTCAGCATCTGGATCGTTATAATTCAATTATTTCCACACTGGCTTCAGTTTCCCCTATCACATACTATTCACTGATTCTAAATCATTTATTCCTTTGTGAAAATGGTAAATTACAATATCTGATGACATTAACGCTAATGATAGACTGCTGTTTCTGAGCTCATCCATCTGTTAGGATGGATTGCCAATCCCTGTTGCAGACGCCTGCTCAGGCACATTTTTCGTTTTTTACACATCCACAGTATCTACGTGTTTGTGTTTACAGCAACTAATCTGGGTGAATCATAAATACATTTTCTGTGAGTAAGCGCAAAATTTTTCATGATCAATTCTTTGAACAAGGACAATAGGCTCAAAACTTCGGAAATAATGACTTGTCACTTCGCGTTAACACATGCATCATTGACCATCTAAAAAGTTCCGTCGACCCAATTTGACACCACATGGTGTGGTAATTTTTTAGGCATTTTCCATTTTTTCAAATTCCCACGCTGGGATTCGGCCAAATTTTAATATAATTTCTTGATATTACATTCAAATTATTTCGATTAGGAACATTATTGTTTTATTTCCGGCATGATAATCAATTTCTTCTTTGACACTTCAAATATTTTCAATATTCATTAAAAATAATGTTGCTGATGTAAACATTTTATATGTATTTTAATCCAATACTTTCTGTTTTAAGCATGGAAACTCATACAATGTAGAGATTAAAAGCAATTTCGATAAAATCTACTTGTATAATCATTCATGGAAGCCGGTTTCAGTACAAACGCTACTCGTGAAAGTGACGTGAGCCTACATTTATGTCAGCACGTGTGTAACAGAATGACATAAACGGGAAATCGACATGTTTTTTTAAGACATGTCACATTCAAAATATCAATTAATCAGGAACTGGTTTTACTCATGTAATATTTTAGCGCTTTTACCAAAAATATATATATATATATATATATATATATATATATATATATATACACACACACACACACACACACACACACATATATATATATATATATATATATATATATATATATATATAATCGACTCTCCCGTCGAGATTCGACGTATGAGGGTCAAGCAGATCCGTTTCAGGAAACAGCCCGACACCGAAATTTGATTACAGTGGTGAAGGCCTCGTGCAGGACCATCCACACTTTTTGAAAGGGACGAATACACAGAGACCTGATGCACCGAATGCCACAACGTTCCCAAACGACCCTCCGCAGGTTTTGAATTCAGAGGAGGCACGGTGGAGTAATGGATAGCGGCTTGGATTGAGGAATCGCAGAGCCGAGTTCGAATTCCAGTCGAATCCATTACATTCATTTACGTGCTAATACCCTTGGGAAAGGTATGAATCCTCTTCCTCTCCCTCCAGCTATGGGTAAAATCGTAGGACAGACTAGGTTCTATATCCTTGGATGGCAACTGGTATAGGAAAAGGACAATTCTGAATATATATATATATATATATATATATATATGATTTACGTGGACTCTAACACATCCAGATAAAAAAAGTACTCTTGAATTTATTGGTGATGTGCAGTTGTACGAGAGAACGACAAAACACCTTTTAATACAAAAGATGAACTGACGGCAAGGATTATGGCAGCATTCACCAACATGAACAAAGAAACCATCCAGAACAGATGCTCAGGATTGCCAAGTTGTCTGGAGGCTGTGGTTGATGCCTATGTCGATTTTATTGAATATATTTACTCTTTAGTATTTCAGGATATTTCTGTGTAACTTTGGTAACTATATTTGTCAGTGTTATTTTCGTTTTCACATAATTTAGACTACAGATCATACATGGCACCCTGTATTATAATATATTTCCTTTATTTAATCATTTTCGTCAAGCAAAGCATACGATATTACTTAATGTGAACGTATAATGAAAAGAAAAATATTATTAAGGAGTGAGAATAATAAACGAAGAGGAATGAAGAAGACAGTAGATAACGATTGACATTGCATTAAAGCCTTTGAAGATCAAAGTTGGCTGGAAAGCAAAAAATCGGTAGAGATTCCCACCGGCGAGAATTGCAATGGCTGAAACTGGGGACAATGTATCTACGGTTATATCTAGCCAATTCAACTATAAAATGATTAGCCCTTGCCGCTAATCTTGTGCTATGCTTAAGTACATAAAGTCTAATAACATAGAACAATCTTCATAAGAAAAATTATCACGAAAATATTTAAAGAAGCGGCAACGGAGAAGCTTCATTACGTTAGTGGGAAAGTGACAGAAGCATGGTCGCTAGGTCAGGATCAACAACATTGCAGGTTAATTTTTGTATTTTATCAAGAATTTCTGAAGATATATCATGAACACCTGACCATATGTGGCAGCAATATGCGAAGCAGAGACAAAAGGTAGATTTATAAAATATAAGACAAATTCTGGTGAGAGAAATTGTCTAACATGACACAGTGAACAAAACTTTGCTAGCAGCTGAACTAGAAATGGACTCGATTTTTTCTCTGTTTAATGAATTTCCCTTGGATGTCCTTCGTCTCTTTATGTTTATCCAGTTTTACTTCATTCAGTTAAAATAAAATATCTTCATCTTTATACAAGAGCAGATGTTTCAAGAATCGAAACATGCGAACGACAAGTATGACCTGTCAAGCAGAAATAACATTTCCATTATAATATTCGCTTTAATATTCATATTAAACGTATTAGCAATACATTTATTGTTCCTGCATATATGTTGAATATGTTCATCACTAAACAATTTCCTCTAATTTGTTCCTAATATGTGGAGAAAAAAATAAAGTCTCTTTAAAAAACGATTAGCAGAATTTATAAACTTGCGAAAGTATGGAGAAAATATTTCTGTTAAAACATCAAAATTGAAAGAAACATGGATAGTTTATGAATAACTTACAAATAATGGTTATGTTTATTGAAGATTTCAATGGTTACTTAAATCATGTACAACACTATTGATAGTTCTCTCGGATAAACTTCTGCTTCTTCTCATTCTTCTTCTTCTTCTTCTTCTTCTTCTTCTTCTTCTTCTTCTTCATGCGCCATATAATCTATATCCATTTTTCGAAATATATATCATAATTTCTATTCGTTAAGTATCATATCATAACGTTTGTGATATTGATATCTCTCAAACTCTTACAGTTTTAATATTTGTAAATATGAAAATTAATATCTAGAGACTATTATGACATACAAATATATATACAGAGATAAAAGAAAGATAGTTCGCGAATTTGAATGATTTTACTCCATTAAAATGCAAAATACTCTGATATTTTCGGACATGCCTTTTATGTTTAACTATATTTTATATTATTTTGAATTGATTTTTTGTGAAGCTAAAAACAATAGAATGTTAAAGAAATTTGTAATATATTAAATCCATATATATGTATTATATGAGTAGAGAACGACGTCAAGAGCCAGAGGTGACAGTCTGTTTCATACGCAATTATGAGAGACTGTCGTCGCTGGGGGTTGACCCCAGTGCCCGTGTTTTGATTCAGATTTACATATGGTGTAACGCTGATATTGAGCACAAATTCTCTCTCTCTCTCTCTCTCTATATATATATATATATATATATATATATATATAAAGAAATATAGTCTTAAGGTCTTAGAGCACTTTCGCTACATTTATAACACAGTATGGATATGGAAAAATTTAACCTCGACTACTCCCTAAAAAACATACCCATCCCATCCCCTACTATATATAAACTAAAATTAATTGAAAAAATAGAAAGTTTCCTAAAAAGAATGAGATGGAAAGTCCACTTTTTAAACCGGGACCTTCACAATAACAACACACTTAAGAAGGAAAAATACGGCTTCAAAACAAAAAAAAAATGCCCCCCACAACAAAAAGAATTAGACGATTTCGAGAAAGACTTAACTGACCTAGTTAGAAACATAAAATTCCATAAAAAACAAGATGCATTCCAAAAAAAAACTAAAAGCAGATATAACTAAAATAAACAATTCAGCAAGTGTATTTATCGCTGCTGACAAAACGAGAAATTTATACAAACTAAGCCCTACTACACACAATAAATTACTCAAGAACAACATAACCAAAACATACAACAAGGCACCCCAAACAACCGAACACGATATCAATAAGGAAGCTAAAACAATCGCCCAAAAATTAGACCTAGATGACCGAATAAATTGTATTAGCAAGGCACGAGCCTTTATCACACTAAAAGACCATAAAGAAAATTTCAAAACTAATCCTGCATGTAGACTCATAAACCCAGCCAAAAGCGAAATAGGTAAAATAAGTAAAACAATACTAGAAAGAATTAATTCTGAACTTAGGAAGAAGTTAGGAGTAAACCAGTGGAAAAATACGAAAACAACTATTGACTGGTTCCACAACATAAATAACAAACAAAATTGTCAATTCCTACAATTAGACATAAAAGAATTTTACCCATCCATAACAGAACGTATGCTAGATAAGGCCATCAACTTAGCTCAGGAACAAATAATAATAAAACCAAGCGAAATCAACATCATTAAGCACTCCCGTAAATCATTATTATTCCACAATGAAGAAGCATGGATAAAGAAAGATGGGATATTTGACACTACAATGGGAAGCTTTGACGGTGCAGAGGCATGCGAAATCATAGGCATTTACTTACTACACGAACTGAGCAAAATAATAGATAAAAATGACATAGGACTCTACAGGGACGACGGTCTCATAATCTTAAGAAACTGTAACAAACAAAACACAGACAAAACTAGAAAAGCAATAATAAAGATTTTTAAAAATAACGGACTCGACATAGATATAAAAACCAACCTAAACGAAGTAGATTTCCTAGATGTTACCTTAACATAAGAGAAGGCACATATAAACCACACAGAAAACCTAATGATAAACCACTCTACATACACACATCATCCAACCATCAGCCTTCTATAATCAAACAGATACCAAAATCGATTAACCGCAGGCTCTCCGACAATTCCTCCAATGAATCCCTATTTAACAAAGCTAAGAAAGACTATGAAACGGCCCTAAAAGATAGTGGATTCCCAGCAACACTCATATACTCACCACAGAATACAAAAAAGGCCAACAGGAGAAGAAATATCATATATTTCAACTCACCGTACAGCAAGAACGTAAAAACAAACGTAGGAAAAATATTCTTCAAACTCTTACACAAACACTTCCCAGAATCAAGCACCTTACACAAGATATTCAACAAAAACACAGTAAAAATCAGCTACAGCTGCACCGAGAGCATGGCACAAATAATAAAAAAAAAAAAGCACAATAGGAAAATTATCAACAAACCACACGAACAAATTAAACCCACGTGCAACTGCAGAATAAAGAACGAATGTCCCTTAAACGGAAATTGTTTACAAAACAACGTAATATACCAAGCCACGATAAAATCACCAGATAATGAAGAAAAAGTATACATAGGAGTAACTGAAGGACCCTGGAAGCAAAGAAATTATACACACAAAACATCTTTCACAAATAGTAAATATGCGAACAGTACAATGCTTTCTAAGTATATCTGGGAAATTAAAAACAAAACGCACATCACACCAAAAATATCTTGGAAGATAAGGAAAAAGTCATCAGCCTACAACAACCAATCAAAAACTTGCAAACTTTGCTTGGAGGAAAAAATAGCTATCATTACTTTCCCCGACCAAAATAAATTACTAAATAAAAGATCCGAACTCATCTCAAAATGCAGGCATGAAAATAAATTTTTACTACGTAACCTAAAAAATGAAAAACGGAAAAAATAAAATAAAAACAAATAAACACACTAATAAAAAATAGAAATAAAAAATAAATAAATACTATGTTGCTTAAAACCGAAAACCGAAAAAGAGAAAATATACAGGTAAAATAAATTGACCTAAATTCATCCAAGTAAATGAATAGACAAACCAATCCCAAATTAAAAAATCTTCCCGCCAAAAAAAATAATAGTTAGAATGAACTACAACAACCAACCCCAAAATTGAACAAATAGCTTTAATTAAATTCTCAAACCAAAACAAAACTGTTAAATACGTGATATAAACAAATTTTTACTACGTTAATAAATAAATAAAATAAGAAACAAAAAAATAAAAACGAGCAATATAATTTGACCCAAATAAATAAACAAACGACTTCCGGTAAAATAATCGCCATAATAGAATACCCACAATGCACAACTAACCCGCATATATATAAATAGCCGAGAAAAATAACAGCATATGTGGCCTGACGATTGCATATAGCATGAAACAGACTGTCGCCTCTAAGTGTTGACTTCTATGTTCACTTATATATATATATATATATATATATATATATATGTATATATTAAGGTGTAAGGATATAAGAGTGTGACTCACGCCATTCAAGTTTTTGTGCCATCAGACAAAATGTATCTTATGATCGCAAAAGCGTGAAAACGAGGCTCACAAGCTCATATACATGCAACTAAATATTTTAGCTCTATCTGATATTGGCCACTTTCCAATAAGTAACGCGTATATATACTACACATAGAAAATACTTATACACACATACATACAAAGCGCACACACACACGCACATATATATGTACATATATAAATATATATTATAGGATTAATAGTAATAATAATAATTATTATTTTTATAGATATTAAAATATATATATATATATATATATATATATATATATATTACAAGTATGAATCGGCGTACTTAAATGTGACGACACAATGGTATATATATATATATATATATATATATATATTAAACATCATACATGAATACAGCTGAAAAGAAAATTTTATTAATTTTTTTAATTATGTTTTTTCCAGCATCCTTACGTTTTTTGTGGGATTAAAGGAGTACAGAAATTTCCATAATTTTCATAGTCTCATGCGCTTTCGCTTTACATACGAACTCATGGTTAATAAGGAAATGATTTTGATATCGATCTAAATTCCAAAGTATTTACCACTTAACCGATTAAAATACCAAGTGTATGAACTGCTGTCTTCTAAAGTGTGATAGCCAATGCCCGAATAGATATAAAATAGTTTTGGAAAAAAAAAAACTTCTTAACTAGCGAACAGCTAAATTCCTCTTTCATAAGAATTCCTTTTCAAAAGAATATTTCTGAGTCAATATTTAGTCAACAATAATGTTCTCAACTAATTGCTAAATTAATAAAATTATTCTTACAAAAAATGCACGACGCTTGTAATAAAAATGACAACTAACAAAATATGAACATATTTAAAGGCAACCAGATGTGCAATATTTATAAATGAATTCGTTATATGAAGAATCATTAAACACCATATTTCTGCCCTAATTCCCGAAAAACATGTAAAACTTATAATATGCTAGAGAAAATGGAAACCGACAAAGTTTTCTGTCACTAATCAAAATAACCAAACTAATCTAAACTAGTCTTGATATAGTCTATCAATTCCAATGCCAAGTACAAGACTGTTTTTTGTCACAAGTCAGTTATCTATATCGGATATAATAACGCCTCCTTGAGTTGACCAATGGTGTATCACTTATCAGATGAATGTGCTATAAAAAAAGATTCTATCAAACCACAAATTATAAGAAGCCTTAAGAAAAATCCTGGTTGAAAACTCTAAGATTCTATATAAAACACATTACCAGAAACATCTCGCTATTAAAAACATATTTATTTGTAAAAATAAAAAATAAAAAAAAATAAAAAACAAGGAAAATAATTTAACCCAAATGAATAAATAAGTAAACAAATAAACGACTTCCGGCAAAATAACCGCCAAAAGAAACTAGACACAATGCACCACTCACCCGTATATATAAATAGCCGAGAAATAAACAACACTCGTGGCCTGGCGATTGCGTCTAGCATGAAACAGCCTGTCGCCTCTAAGTGTTGACTTCACTGTTCACTTTTCTAGTTAAACCGCTGCTAAGCTACGGATTCTTGCATGGAGTGAATCAAATGTGGCATGTGAGGTAAATATATCGCTTGCAAAAGTGCTTTACATCCAAACTCCAAGATCACTTGATTGATCTTACATGACTCCAAAATTCAAACGTCCACGTTTGGCAAATGCTACTCTACACTACGTTGCCTATAAAATGTATTTCTTCCGTTCAATGTGTCATTTAAGCATGGCAATTTCTCATTGTTTTTATTTATCTGTACCTGTTTCTAAATACGCCTGATGATCTCATCAAACCCCGTCATATCTTTCCGGTAGAAAACATTTTGTTTGAAAAGCTAACCTCTCTCATGAACTTTGATAGGATATTCATCAGTTACGATTTTTTTAATAGAACACCGTTTCAGTGTCCATTTTTATGTCTACCCAAACTCACGAACAAGAAACCAAGTCCTTAAACGCTGAAGAATATTTATCTCCGTATAATCATATGAATTCTAATGTTTACTTATTCTGATGTTTTGGTATTTTTTGTAGCAAAAGTCACTAATTACACAAGCAAAAAGCTAACATAACCTCTACTCTCAATCTCAAATTTGCCTTCTATTTTGCAAAATATGAGGTATGCATACGAGGCGGCAGTGAAAAATTTACTTCCTAACATCTGTCCACATAACGGGGCGAGAATATTTCAGTGTCTCGTATGCAATTTTCAGGTTTAGTTTTTGTCATACTCTTGGTATAATATCCAAGCTAGATAATGAAATTTCACATAGGAATTGCATCTTAAAATATATATTTTATGAGAAATGTTTAAGGTAATTTATTTTGTGATGAGTGCTTAAAATTTGTTAGAACAATCAGGTATTAAAAACGAACTGAATATTTCCTGTTAATTTGTTTTCTCGGCCTTGAATCTGCTGAGTTTTTTTTTGACAATCGAATAATAATAATAATAATAATAATAATAATAATAATAATAATAATAATACCATATCATGTTTTAGTCAGTAAAGAAATATAAGTGCAATATATGTCAATAGCAATAGTGTATCTTTCAAAATATCAATTTAACTGAAGATTCCCAGCAGATGTAATTGCTGAAGAATAGAATATTGACGCTTATTTAGCAATTGAGTTGAAGGACAAATGTATGATCCGCAAACAAGAAAGAAAACAAAAGCACAAAAACATTTCAGCTATGAACATTGTCCCGAAACATTTTTTACAATGAGTGCATATTACCTGCGAAGCAAGATCGCTGATAGAGAAAAAAGATGAATATTATTATTATTATTATTAATAGTAATAATAATTCTTAAATTCTTTCACGCGAAGAAAATAAAATTGCGAAATATCGTCAGAAGTTGGAAATTGCTTTTGCCTCGAACAAAAAACAATTTATTATATTTTTTTTTATTGAAGGTGAGAATTCCTTGAATCATTTTCGATGTATTCAAGGTAAATATTTGTGATTATTCGAGTGTTCCTCAGAAACAGCATGGAATCCAAACGAAGAGCACTTATTTGAAAATATCATTCATATCCGAGTCCACTTTTCTCTCTTTTCTATCTATCTATCTATCTATCTATCTATCTATCTATCTATCTATCTATCTATCTATCAGTGTATGGGTGTGGTTTTTTCTCTGTATCTATTTCTAACAAAGATCAAATATATATTTCATCATTATTTTATATCAATACGTATGCTTGTATATCTTTCAAATTAATAAAAAAAAACATTGTTTTATTCAGGGAAATCTTCACATAATGATTATTTTGATCAACTAGCTGACACTGTGTCAAATTAAAATATGATTTTTTAAATAAAATATCTACACAAATTCATCAAAAATTTCTCTTGTTCATTAAAAACAAGTCAGGCTCGTCCTACGTCACGTAAGCACAAGTCTTAAAGTTAAACAATCTCTCTCTCTCTCTCTTTCTTTCGTGTGTGTAATCTCTCTAACACAGCCTCAAGCCAAATCTTAATATCTTATGCAGCATTAACTATTCTCATTTATTATCCCACCATCTTTTTTAAGTGCCATACATGATACACCCTTGGGTCATCATGTCACTTTCGAGACCGAAGATTTTAACTTCGTAGGTTGCGGTTTCATTTCAGCGGTTTTCTGTTTGCTAACCAAAACTATAGAACCCAGTTGGCCATGCTATTTAACCCATAACCGAGCTAATAACCATTACCCAACAATGCCTATTCGAGGTTACAAACCTGACATTACATCATGTGATATTGAAAATATAATGCATATAATTTTTAGGAGCTAAGAGAAGAATTCAGCGCTAAATTCAAGAAAATTCAATGACTACTCGAAAGAAATGCCGGAAGAATTAAAAGCATCGGGCATTAATGTTATGAAGTGAACTTCAATGAACTATATAGCAATGAACTTCACAGAAATCAATTTAGGTCGCGTTGTTCAAGAAAAACGCCATTATTATGAAGAAACAGGGATGCCCGGTTAAAATTTATTCGTGAGTAGGCGTAATTAATTAAATTATATTTTATGTTGCATTTGTATTATTAATGAATATTTTTATTTAGTATTTTAATTGGTTTATTATGTTATATTATTATTAAAGTAACAAAGTAAGTATTTATTAGTATGGCGTAATCGATCCATTATTTCCTTCTACATATTTAATAATTTAATTTGATTATTAATGGTTAATATTGATAATTTTTTCTTCTAAATGAAGACTAGAGTTCCTGTTGGTAATATCATATGGGGGTATTTTTTATAATTTTCCATTTAACTGGGTAGGTATATGATTTTCTTATTAACACCATATATATTTTCATAGTGTGCTATTTGCGTATTTATCTATTTTAAAAGACATCATATGATTATTAAATCTTTCTTTAAAAGTGATTTCTGTTGATCCTATGTAAATTTTTCTTCTCTGTTGCTATTCTTCGATACAATTGTTATAAATGCTATGTCATTAGTTACACATGTATTATTAAGTTGACAGTTATTTTTTTTCGACAGTTATTATTTTCTTTTCTGTTTCTATAATTGTTATTGATTTTATTTACTAATTTTATTCTGTTTTTTTTTTAATTTTTTCCTCCATATTATTCAAACTCATGTAGCTTATTTTTATTGTATTTTTGTTAATGATTTTTCATAGTTTATTATTTTTACGGAGGTGCTTTTCGATTAATTTCAAGAATATTTTTCCTATTTTTGTATTTATTATAAGGAGCGTTAAACCGGATTATGTTTCTTTTTCTTTTGGTTTCTTTAATCATTTCAACCTAAACAAGGCTACAATGACACTAAGACAAAATGTTAATATTTTAGTGATGGCAAATGACAATAAAATAACAGGTAAAAACAGAAAAATTAAATTTTCAGCAAACAACAAGGGAAATATCTTGAAATCGTATCTAAATATTAAACTTACGTCCCCTAACAATGTTAAAGCAATGTTGATTAACACATACATAAATAATACTATATCTTTTAATCAAGGGTTAACCAACCAGTAATAGTCACGAACATTAAAAGAAAAAAAATCTATACATGCAAAAAACAACGAGTTTTTCCTAAATAAAGTATCCAACATCATTTTATTCTTCGTAGAGTAAGAAAACATTTAATTGTAAAGTATATTTATATTCATAATGATTCGTTAATTTAAAGTGTTAAATAATTTGGATATATGTGTTAACAAAAAAGTTAACAAGGCAATGCCGAGAAGTCGTTCACCAGTGATTTCACCACTTTATACCATTCATTGTAAATCAGCGTTGGTTTGTTTCGGAAGGAAATTATCATCACCTCAATATAAATAGACATTCCAGCTGCAAGGATTATTAGAGTGTAACAATCTGTAACTCCTTCCAGATCCTTGCAAATTAATTGAATTTACTTATACCCTATTCTACCATTAATCCATTAACAACTTCTTCTCTTCTCTATCTATTTCATTATTTATAAGAAGCAGATTTCATATTTTTCATTAATAAATTTCTACTCTTGTATAAGCTGCACTGCTATTGCAACACATAGGACTTTTTGAAATACGTATTTTCAATAGAAAGACAATTTGTTTTTCTTCTTGTGACAAATTGGTCACCATTGCGTTTTACAACCTTAGTCATATGATTTTTATAGTAATAAGTAAAAGAGATACCTGGCGTTAGTCGGGGATTTAATCATAGTGATGCTTGCTAGAAGTGCTAGTTTAAGGAGACAAAAATAAAAAAGAGCTATTCACTAAGAATGTAAAAAGTAAATAGTGGTAGCTGTAAAAATATATTCACAGTCTTTAACAATCAGACAGCGGAAACCCGGAAATGGCTGGAAAGACGTTCCCTGAGAGGGTAACAAACAAATAGTGCTAGTCCTAAAAAGGGCTGGAATACGTTCTGTTAGGGTGTTACAGTTTAGAAGTAATAACCCTAAAAAAGCTCGTATACCAGCGACACGGCAACTGGTTCTAGTGAGAAGGACACGGAATCTTATGCCGACAAAATAGAAATAGACACATTAAGAGCTAAACAAAAGGAAAAATAGGTGAAGTTCATCCTTCTAAATAATATGCGGAAACAGAGACAAACCTAAAGGACCGAAGTGTTATAGACCTATTGTGGAGAGCGTTTGTTCTTGAGAATTGTTGATTGACATCGCGAAGCAAAATCTTAGTGGAATTTGAAGTCTGCACTGAGCAAAAGGGATTTCTGCATCTGATGGAGCGTGAATTATTCTGGGTAAGAATATATCCTTGCCCATACTACTTCGGGTGAGAATAGCGGCCTCAATAACATGCGGCAGCTGTTTCTTAACCACAAAAAGGGTTCCATTGTAGAGTCTTGGCGATTCTAGGTTCCTCGGCATCATTACTGGGGCTCCGATTTTGAGGCGCAGTGCATGGGGCGTTAGTCTTGAGGGATTCAAAAAGTTTAGAAGCTCTAGTGGATAATAAACCACCTCTTGTAAATTGGCAACGGTGTCAATTGACTTGTAGATTTGAAGTCTTCCTGCTATGCATTTCAGCAGATTTTTATTGATTTTGACAAAACTGGTGTCTCTAGAAGCCAATATTGACCTCTCGCACTATCAACTGGGGCTTCCAAAGTTGTCAGCCAGATCTGGATAAGCATTTGCTTTGAGGTCGTGAACAGTATTTACAATGGAGCATATTTGTGAAACAGATCTCTCCAGGTCAGTCCGATGGAAGTTTGTCGTTAGAATGTCCTGTGAAAATTACTTTGATATTTGGTACCCGAACAGTTCGGCCCTCATGTTGGTTTTAAGAGGCAAAATTTTAACCTATTTCCACAGAGGTAATGACTTAATGCATGCGTTCACAGTGTTCGCTATTCTACGTTTGGGAACAACGGGAAGAGTTTGACTGAAATCGCTTTTGATGGACAGGTACTCCTCCCTTTGGATGTTGATAATCCCTTATAACTCGTCCTAACCTGTGCCTCCAGAATTCCTTTGTGGGTTATCGTGCACTGATCCCATATAATGAGCTTACACCTTTTCGAGAACGCAGTCTTAATCGAGCCCTTGTTGATCTTGCAGGTCGCTGCATCAGTCCAAGTCAAATTATTTGGCAGTTTTGGTGTTGCAGCGATTCCAGAGGATGCCACAGCCAAGGTGATCCCTTCTTTTGCTATACTTTTACATGGAGGAGCTTTGTGACGAATATTCTAGCTGTCTCCAAAAAAGAAAAAATCACCTTTTTGAAGATGAACAGAGTTGAAAATGTTATTGTATGCCAACTACTGATCTTTAAGTAACTTTGGTTCGTTTTCGCTGACATACACTTCAAGTTTTTCAAATTGTGCCTGTTGGAATAGTATTTAAATTTGTTCAGCGATCTTAGGGTAGGCCGTACGTTTGAAATGAATTTACGCTCATATAAGCAATTCTATCTTCGATGACAATAAGCGCTCTCGTTATAAATTCCTCATTGAATCCTGCGTCAATGCCACGAAGCATTAGTTGCTCATGGTGTTGGAAGTCTTCATAAAGGTCCACTTTGCATTTCTGCTATAAAGACACAGTATCATAGAGCTCACATTTTTGCAATAATAGAGCAAAGAGTTGTCGGAAACTTATTGGTTTTGGTATTGCAGCAGACTCCGCAAGGATTGCACCAACGTCCAGTAGCCCATGTTTGAAGCAGGCTTCGTGTTATGTGCTGTAAACATGTCCATTAAACCATTTCAATTCGACAAAGTACTTTGGACCTCTTACCTCATGTAATAGAAGCCGGACGTAGAAGCACTCTTCTTGGCTGTGGTGGACTATATATACTCTTCCAAGGCAATTAAAAGGATTAAAAAAATGCAATTACTTGGACATCAATGAATACTAAATCTTTCAAATATAGCCAGATGTTCTGAGATGAATTAATGACATTATTGCATCAATCTTTCTGACAGGAATACACACTATATTGTTATCAGAACTTGCATAGTCGTATAAGGCGTTCAATGTTTTTCAGTATTTTATTGTAATATCATTTTTGAATGCTTCCTTAATTTTTGTGGTTCTGTTCCCAAGGAAATTGTATGTTTATCTTTAGAAGCAGTGAGCAAGCCGTAAAATAAAGTAAAATCGGATTATCTGATGTGACATATACCTGAAAAAGTATACGGCTTTTAATATAGGAAAATTAGTGATTGAAATGACAAAAAAGGTGATGTTAGAGCAATGCTCCCTCGTATAGATTAATTCATTTAGCAGATTAAACGTTTTGGACGTTTTCTGTTACATATTGCATATATTTAATTCATCCCAAGAAATTATAAATTTTAAATGAAATTTTTAAAATTACAAATGTTAAATCAAATTTTTAAAATTATAAATTTTAAATCAAATTTTGAAAAATTATAAATTTTAAATCAAATTTTTAAAATTATAAATTTTAAATCAAATTTTTAAAATTATAAATTTCAAATCAAATTTTTAAAATTATAAATTTCAAATCAAATTTTTAAAATTATAAATTTCGAATCAAATTTTTAAAATTATAAACTGTTAATCAAACTTTGTTTAGCTGGTCTCGCAACAACTCAAACCCTCACAATGAAAAATCCCCCAAAATCAGGGAGTTCTTCACATTTCGTAATTGTGGAGGATATTCCAGTTACTTGGAAGAGAATACAATTACAATTTACAAAAAAAGAAAATAAAAAAACAATTTAGGCTTGTTTATCGGTATGAGCACGAACGTAGAGCCCAAACACTTAGAAACAGCGTACTGGAATTGCCCACATTTGGGGTTATTGTCAACCCAACGAGTGTGCAATCGAAGAATCTCGCCCTGGGAGAATTTGATATGAATTTTAGTAAATACATATTCTTTTTAATTTGGGTTGAATTAACAGAAAGTTTTCAATATTTTGCTTTCAAAATCTAATTTTGTTTTTGAATAAGGAAGATGAGCTATTTTGGGTATTCACTGTTTCGTTCACACAGTCATAGCAAACGAATATTACAATCTCAACGAGATTTCAATCTAAACTTGCTTGAAACAGCATCATATGAAAACCGCTACATTCCGACTCCTACCTTGCTAATATCTTCATCAAAACGAACCATATGTTCCCAAAAACGACAAACTAGGATTTCTAATATTGCATTTGAAAAAGGTGTTTTTATGATTTATTTAGATATTTACATTTATTTTCTTAATTTCTATTATTCTTTAACCTTATTTAGGTTAGTTCTAACGTTACCAGCCTTACAGTGTAGTTGTTATCCCTTTTGCCCAGACAGCTGAAGTCATGTGTTATATCGAGATGTTATACGAGATCTCATGCGAGATAATTATGCAACTGCTCAGGAAATGAAATAGCGATTAAAAATAATATATATATATATATATATATATATATATATATATATATATATATATATATATATATATATATATTTAGTTTATGCAAAACTAGGTAATCCGCATGGGTAGACCCAAGGAGGATGATATCCGGAAAGCTCAATGTAAAATTCAGAGCCGATATGTTTGAATAAAAACAGACCACTTTAAGGTTCCATGTAATAAGTTATTTCACCACAACCCATTTAACAGGGCTCTGGATCATCAGACTTTACTTCCAAAGGTTGAAATGAAAAATGAAAAGAAATTCACACGTTTTTGACGGACCGCATCAAGCATATGTAAAATTAACGAAGTGAGGTGGGAGAGAAGATAAGATATGAGTGGGTTAGATGTACCATTTCCATTCCTTATTCTTAACCCCACTGTGTGTCGGCTAACGCGTATTGTCTCTAGATATAGGTGGGTAAGGTGGGGGAGATGACCGACATTAAAGTTTTTATTCAATATATATATATATATATATATATATATATATATATATATATATATATATATATATATATAAAAGTTTAACTAGCAAGGTCGCCACTGAGAGGACAACAGCATCCACCTTGTACAAAAATAAACATACACCACCGGAATTAGATTACATTTAACTTTCAACAGTGCTACAGGAAGAAGACATGATAAAACATCAAACAAAATGGTCCGGAATTGCAACTAAGTAAATATAAGTTGAGACAATTACTGGAAATATTCATTTAATTTTAATCTTCAATTTTCAGAGTGTATTTCAAGTAAATATATAATATCAGACAATTTCAGGTGTAAAATTCGAAGATAAATCCATATTCTTAAAAGTCAGCGATCGATATAGGGTATAATCAAATTTAAATGCGACGATAATGAATCGATAGAAACACAATTCCTTAATTGAGTTAGATGAAACTTTAAAAGTTTCCGTTAGTTGTCTGAAAACTAAACAAACTTCCAAATCGAAAAATATTAATTAATATCTCTGGTCACTAGATCTCTAATCAACAAACATTCAAGATAAATGTTTGCTGGCGTTGATCTGAAATATATAATTGAATCAAAGGAAGAGTTTAATTGTTTGCAAATGATTTCAATTAAAAGAGAATTTACATTATATACTTAAGCAGATACTTTCTGTGTAAAGAAATTGAAAAGAACTATTATCTGTGTTGTTATATTATCAATATTGATACATCAATCGATAGTTATTTATTAAAAAGGTATATTCATTCATTCTCATCTACAGGGCTGAATATTCGAGAAATCTTAGAGAAGAATAGATCGGTCCTCTAGCAAGGCTCAAACCTATATCTCACTTTGCAGGAGAAATTGTCGTTAGATACAATGTGATTTAGACCGAGAAAAAAATATCTAAATCTTGATTTTATTTTCATTAAATCGTGAGCAGAATGATTGAGAAAAATATTTCATTTTATCTTAAATAAGAATTAATACGGACACAATTAATACAAAAACTTTAAAATTAGTTTCGTATTAGTCAAATAAACAGAGAGTGGGATTGTCCACTCTTTACAAATCTATCTGTATTATAAAACTGAATTTTGAATATTACGAGAATATAATTGTAGTGATTCTGAAATATAGAAACAATTAAATACATTATATTTGTGGACTTAAATATTTATCAGAAAAATAGTTTTCTTCAATAAAATATATTTCTTGCTTTAAAATCTAACTCATTAATGTCTATCATGCAGTATTAATTAACAAAATTAAAAAAAAAAAAACATTTTATTAAATCACTGTTTTGTGGCCGAAACATTCTTCAGCCATCCTTGTGCGTATATATCATCCAACAGCACAGAATTAATTTCATATAACGCATCAGCATCAGTATTTGTATGGGAAATGCAGTAATACACAGGGAAATTTTGAAATAAACAGGGAAAAACTGATAAAAATAAAAGCAGAAAATGTTATAAGAAATGTCGGGCTTTCTGTTGGAAAAGAATGGTGTGTTTCTCACAGTACGTTGATTCTTGAGGAAACTTCTAAAGAAACATTCTACATCTTGAATTTCATCGTTTCTGTACGTTAAAATGTGTGGTAACACAGTCTTCTGATATCCAATTTAAGTTTCAATTTTTGCCATACAAATAACAGAAAAAATATCAATATTGCTGAAAGACAAGAAGAGAAAGAAAAGTTGTGCCAATCATTTACAAAAAAAAAGAAAGAAAAAAGACAGATCGAAGAAAGTAGACATTATAAAATATAAGGAATGAAGAGCAACAAATAAATTACAAAAAAAAAAAAAAGAAATAAATAAAACCAACACCATTATAAAAAAATGACAGATTCATCCAGGTAAATGAATTGCATCGATGTGGGGAAACATTCAGTTCCACTGGAGTTTACAGGAAATACCCTGACATTTCCAAAGCTGTCGTTAAAAGTATTCAATGATCCAATCAATGTTAACCTGTGTTGGCTTAGACTCAAAAGATGAGGTTGAAGCCGAACTTGCCCGACTGACGTTTCCTCAATTCTCAAATGGTCAGCATGAAACTAGGCCGGACATTCAATGCAAGATACACAAAGAGTACACTTCTTTAGACACTCGGCCGCCCGACATCCAATCTCTTTTCGGTTTGTAGTCACTCTTTTTTTGGTGTATTTCTTTTGCAGGGCTGTCTCGTTCAAGTAAACGCTAGCCCTGTTGAAAGTGGAACATGTTGCGGTAATCTTTCGGTAGAATATGCAACGAGAAGTCCGGAGCATTGGTCAGAGAGGGGGTCAACAAAATGTCCTGAACTTCATTACTGATTCAGAAGGAAGTGAAAGGTGGACATTCTTTAATATCTTTAAAGGGGAAATAACCTCACGTGTACAAGCCTACATGATGATAGAACCTATCATTCATATATATATATATATATATATATATATATATATATATATATATATATATATATGTGTGTGTGTGTGTGTGTGTGTGTGTGTGCATTTATTTATTTCATAAACGGATATACATTTCGGTGCATAAATATGCATATATATGTGTATTTATGTGTGTGTCGCAAGAGAGATGCATTAAGTCTATTGTTGTATTTTGTATGACTGATCAATATGATAAAGATGTAAAAGAAACGTAAAAGTAAATGTGACCAACTAAAAAGTCTGGTGTCAATAGAAAATGGATTTAGAAATCAGTAACAGACAGAATAAAGAAAATTATGAGGAATGAAGCATTATCTAAGAACTTGAAAGAATTATGGCGTAAAATATAAATATTGTATAGTAAGAAAAATATGAAAGTAATCTCAAAAAGACATAAAATAAAGTTAGAACAACTCATAGAAATGTTCTTTTCTTCTTTTTGATATCCTTAGTTCGAATAGTTAGGAAAATTGAGAAAGATGAAGAAATATAAGGACTGTGACAATGAATAAATTGAAAAAAAAAAAAACAAACCTGTTTGCCAAAATAATGTAAGAGAACGCAAGCGATAAACTTTAAAAAAAAGTTCCAGTATTGCCAATATTTTAGTCGGATTATCACCGACATTAACGATAAGAGACACCTTGGATTTTATCGGGTAGACCAATGACAAAATAGAAAAAAGTAAGTCACTTTAAGACTTTAAATTCAAACGGATTGCCCTGAAATGACAGTGTAAACAAATATCTGTCATGTATTGGAAGTTGTTATTCCAATCTGTAACACTGGAACCCGGAAGAGTGAAAAAGATCGATAAATAAAGCACTTTGCTAATGGAAATATGAAACTGACCGTTTTATCTAGAATAACTAAAGCACTTGAAGTCGTTATGGATAACTTAGTAAAAGGACTGGAATAATTGAAAATCCGATGAAAAGGTGAATTTACTCAGGCAACAGTATTACTGAATAGAAGAAGTATACTGATCTGATTTGCTCTGAATTGATCAGGGCAGATTCCTCCAAATTTTATACTTTTGTAAAAATCATACTACTACTATCAATGCTACTACTACTACTACTACTACTACTACAAAAAATAATAATAATAGTAATAATAATAATGAAAATAATAATAATAATAATAATAATGATACTACTACTACGACTACTACTAATAATAATAATAATTATTATTATTTCTTTTGATTTCTGTTGCCTAAGCATTTCCTTCTGGATCCCAACCAGAGACCTAAGGTCAGAAATTTCCTCATGACATTTTCCGCTGAACATTTGCGTATAAAAATAAAAATAAAACAAACTAAAACGTACATATTTTACATAGTAGAAGATGTTATTGTGAGAACAATTTTTGCATTTCTATAACACACTGGCTACTAGATTCAAGAGTCTTTTAGGACATGTTTTAATCCATCCCAGAATCAAAAACAACTGGAATTATTGATGTCAAGTGAATCATTTTTGAGATTTCTACTTAAAGGTCTTTGTATCTAGATATTTTCGGAAAACTTCAACGACAAATTACTGCAGAAACTGCCATTTCATTAATGAAAGTACATTCGAGTTTTAGAGTCTGATATCAATTAGCTTTGATTGTTCTGTTTATGTTTATTGTAATGTCCCATAAAATTGTTGCAGGTCCTATGTCTATAAGCGGATCTAGGTGGAATTCATTACAATTTCTTGCCGTTTCCTTCCCGAAAACTTTACAGGTGTTCCAGTGCAGATATTGGCCTACCCTGTGATAATGAGATTTATATTCCGTCAATGCTAATACCGTGCAGCATGTTTCAGGATGGTTAATTATTTCTTGATATTCATCAGAATACCTGCATTTGGCGCTAATCTAGTTAGCAAGCGTTGGCCCTGTGCAGCAAGAATAAAACGATTTCAAATTTTATTCCTGAACTATGCAAACACTGATGGACACGTAGTTTGTTTGGCATGGACAGAGAATTATCCATAAAGAGGTTTATCTTTTTCCTTTGCTTTGGCCTCATTTTTCAGGTTCGTACATGCTGTCGTATTCGAATATGCGTTAATCTCTCTTCTCCTTATCATTATTATTATTATTATTATTATTATTACAATACCCATGAAAGACAGGTTTAAAAATAGAAAAAAAAGTAAAAAAAAAAACACAGTGCTAAACACAACTACAAGAATAATTATATCTTGTTCCAGTTTTGGTTAAGAATTGCATGCAAGTATATAAAATATATAAAAACAATCGTAGAAACGTTGCATGACTTGAGAAAACTGTTGTACTGTTAATCAAAGCAGCAAAACAAAGAAAGGGAACATAGTCAGCATGAATGGAATGCAATTGAAGATGGTGTTGTGTTCATCTTGAAATCTTTTTTAGTTGATTAGTAAGAGCAAACAATCAATTAGTTTAGTATAAATCTTATGGAACATTCTTTGTATTTTCCATAGATAATTATCTTCACACGATTTAATGGTTGAAAGGTCAATACATTTTTGATATTTTTCAGAATGTGCATCTGTGGATGTTTGTTGAAATTTATTTGTAATAAAAATTAATTTGATGTTACATTGTTCTGTTAGGCAGCATGCCTCTGGTTAATAAACGTTGAGTTTAATTTATCTGCTGTGTAACCATCAAAACTCAAGTCATTTCTGGTACATTGGGCGGTGTATATAAAATAAGTAAAAGTGCTACATTTGAAGAAAAATAATGTTTCTATTTGAATTTTGAATAGAATTATTATTATTTTCTTTTCTTTCATTTCTGGGATAAATATTCATGTTTTTCCGGGTCCCGAGCAAAAAAGACATCATGAAATTTTTCACTGATTAGTTTTGAAAAAAAAAATCACCCATATTTTACATAGCTAAAGCTCTTCGTAAGGTGTGGTACAATATTGTGAATACAATATTTTATATTTCTTCAAAGCATGGCCTATCAGGGATTCCATTAATGCAACTATTGGAATCTTTTCCAATTAATCCGGGGTCCCAACTACAACTGAAATTGTTAATATCTTCATGCACCAAATTTGTGAGATTTCAATTTCAAGTTCCTTGTATTTTGATAATATTTTTTTTAAGATCTTCAAATACTGCCATGTCAAAAAGAGCCACATTTTGCCTAATCCCGATGTCAGGGCGATTAGATTTGATTGTTCTGTCTTTATGTATTGTAAAGTCACATAATATTGTTACAGGCCCTATCTGCGTAACCGGCTCTGTGTGTGGTTCATACCATTTTTTTGCAGTTATTCTTTCTGTAAGTGTTGCAGTTTTTCCAGTGCAGATATTGGCGCACTCTGTAGTGCCGTTTTTTTTCTATTCTTTGGGTGCCAATATTGATACAAGATGGATATTTATCACAGAATCTGCATTTTGGACTAACACAATTTTTCAGTGTGTATGCTCCATAATTTCTACTTAACAAATATTGGTCCTGTGAAGCACTTTTTTTTACTTTTTTTTCTACCTTCGGTTTCAGCTTTTAACCCTGCACTACTTAGCCACCAATGGATACGGGATGTTTCTACATAATCTTCTTTGATACGGGCAGAAAATTGACGGTGAAGCGGTGTATCTTGCCATCGTTTCTGTACCTGATTTTGCCTTTCCGTTCAAAGTATTTTGCTGTTTCAGTCGGTGTATTATGGTTTACTTATATTCCTTCTTCAATTGGAACTCTGTATTCAAATTTTTGGCTCCCTTGATTATTGAATAAAGTCACTTAATACTTTCATGTTCTTTGAAACATATCATCATCCTGTTTTCTATATTTTTCATTTATCTTTAACGGCCAATTGTTGTAAGACAGTTCTAGTTGAACTAATCCTCATCCTCCTTCGGATCTGGGTACATACAGACTTGGGATGATACATCCGGTGGAAATTGAGAAGCTGTCTTGCTTTGGCGTTCATTCGCTTAATGTCAGCCATGTCCCAGTTAAAGATATTGAAACGGTATTGCACCACAGGGACAGCCAATGTATTCATGGCTGATATTCCGTTTTTGTTTTTTAAATTCAGTTCGGTATTCAGTATCAGACGCACACGCCTGTAGTACTCCTTTCTTACCTTCTCCTTCATTTGGGTAAGCTGTATATCATATCCTTCATTAATTTCTAGCTACTTATAGGTTTCATCTTGTCCCAGTTCCCTAATCTTTGTGACAAAATCTAAATCTATTGAGGGTAATTCTGTAATTCTCCCTTTCTTGAATGTTACTTTTGCACATTTATCTAATCCACAATCCATACCTATTTTGTCATTAAAACATTTTACAATATTGAAGAGGCTCTTCAACTCATTGTCGTCTTTCGCAAAGAGTTTGAGATCATCTTTATAGAGTAGGTGGTTGAATACTTTCTTGTTTAGTTTGTAACCATAGCCTTTATTCCTTTTCACATTCGTAAGGGCGATTAACGACATACAAAACAGAAGGAGTGACTGGGAGTCTCCTTGAAAATCCCTCGTCGGTTATTCAGTCGGTTGCAGATGTCAGTGCCTCTTGTGTGATTTAGGTCCGTCCTTAAAGCTTAAAAAAGAAAAAAGAAATCTTGACATTCAGCTAGAATACTCTTCTGCAAATCTCACTTAAGCGCATAGATCTATCGTAATTCAGTGGTTAGTGGGTATAATCAATTAGTTATGACAAGCAACTAGCAAGGACATCTGTGGAACTGATTAGGATATTTGTTGTCGCACATTTTCAGTGCTTCAGTTGTGTCTGTACGAAAGTAAACCGTTCATTTTACTACTGAAAATGTAAAAAAACAATAGTCTAAAACATATCGCAAAGTTAATATATATATATATATATATATATATATATATATATATATATATAGATAGATATATAGATAGATAGATAGATAGATAGATAGATAGGTAGGTAGATAAAATGTAAATCTGTTAGCTTATGTGTTTCAATGTCCCACGTAGGTAGGATTATCCATGAGAAGCAGGCTCTAAAGGATAATGCGATTATCCTCTGTTCCCTGTTGTTTACTTCACACTCATTGAAAGTAAATCTGACTGGTCATTATTCTAAAGACAAATTAGAATGAAAGAATAACTATACATGAATTAATAAAGTAAATCGAGAAAAGGTAGAATTGAAAAAAGATGATGAATTGCAACGTTGAAAAACATTTTTCAATTTCCTTTTTGGTTCGAACAGCGACTGTAATGTGCACGACAAGCATACAGCTAGTGCAACTGTAAAACGCATAGTGTTTTCATACACACATTAACATGCGCACACATGTACATATATAGGATGGACATAGGAATATAATAAGAAAATATATTTATTAAAAACGCTTTCCCCAAAATATGACTTGCTTTATACAGTATAATAACACACACGCAAACGCGCGCGCGCACACACACGTATCTATCTATCTCTGTACCTATCTATCTATCTAGTCTATAAACTAATTTTTTTCTCTCTCTCTATATTTATATATATATATATATATATATATATATATATATATATATAAAGAGAGACAGAGAGAGAAAAATAGTTTCAATGTATGCTATATTTATGGGTAAAATGATCAATACCAGATAGGACACTGAGGTCAACACCAAGAGGCGACAGGCTTTTTATGCTTCAACACAATCTTCATACCACGTGTGTTGTTTTTTGGCACGAGTATTTAATATATTCTGGGCAGTGGTGCATTATCAGTAATAATGTGTCCTGTATTAGCCTAACGCTTATTGAGTGGTCGTTTATGTTTCAAATTTTTCGCTAGCCTATTGAGTAGGAATAATTGTGCATCTGAATGCGGTTATTTGTAAGTATTGTATTGTGTTTTTATGTTTTTATTCGTGATTTCTTATTCGTTGTTTAATAATTTGTTACTCTTTATTTTATGACATTTAATTTTGTTTATGTGTTCATTCGAAGTTTGTTAAATTATTTTATATGTATTTATATTTTTATTTATTTATTCAGATTTTTTGTTTATTTTATTCATTGTTTATTTTATCAGTGTGGTATTTTACAAAGCATTCGTTTTAGTTTTCGATTTTTAAGCAAAGTAGGAAAATTTATTTCCTGTTTGAATTATGATATGAAATTCTCATCGTTTATTTAGTAATTTGTGTTGATCTGGGAAGGTTATTCTAGCACGTCTCTACTCGGGAGTTTACAGTTTTGGGATATATTTTTGAGGGCTGAAGATGTTCTTATTTTCATGAGTGCTTTTGGTGTAATTCGCTTCTTGGTTTTAATACACCCTATATGCTTAAAAAGAATTGTACTGTTCGCTTGTCTGCTATTTGTAAAGGATGTTTTGTGTGCATAGTTATTTTTTCCAGAGTCCTATATATCTTTTTCTTCGATATCTGCTGATTTTCCAGAGTCTTGTATCACATTGTTTTGCTAGCAATAATCATTTAAAGGACTTTCGTTCTTCACTCTGCCCTTATAGTTCGGTTTACTTTGTGTGGGTGATGTTTTGGTTATATTTCTATTGTGGCTTTCAGAATTTGTGTCATGTTTTTTTGTGCAACTGTTTCTGAATGTTCTTACTATGATTCGATTGAATATCTTGAGTGCAACATTAGGGGGAAATATTTGTGAATATGTGGAATGCCTATTTTCCCGACGTTTGTTTTTTACGTTTTTGTTGTATGGTTCGTTAAACCTTATGATGTTTAGTTTCCTATTAGCATTTTTTCTATGTGTCGTGTGTATGTGAGTGTTGCCGGAAATCAATTATCTGTTAGGTCTGTTTCATCATCTTTTTTGGTTTCGAGGGAGATGGTTTTATTGGAAGATTTGTTAGAAAACATGCAGCTAATTGATTGTGTGATTGGCTTGTTTATTTTTGGTGAGTGGTTGGAAAATGTTTATAGGTAAATTGTTTTTTCGTTAGATTTTCTACATGCCTTTTTTAGGTTGAGTGCAACTACTAAGAAATCTACTTATTTTAGTTTTTGTTCATGTCGATGTCAAAATTCATATTTTTAAAAATTGTTATGATTATTTTTTTGGTTTTGCTTGGGTTTTTTTCTGTTACATTTTCTCAGGAATATTTGACCTTCGTACTTATAGAGGCCTCTATCATTTTATCAATTATTTTACAAAACAGATAATGCAGTATAGTTGAGAAAAAGAAAATGCTAATGACAACACCTTAAACTAAAACAATATGGTAACCAACCTCAGAGAAAAATAAATCATAAATAAAATGAAGAAAATCTGAATAAATAAGTAAATAATAAACAAATTAACAAACGACAGATGCACATATGAACAATAGTAAATGAAATAATAATATTGCATTCTGTTGTTCTACGACACGCGATTAGTAGTCAACTGCCGCCTGTCTTTTATTTTATCATACACTTTATATCACTTCTCCATAATATATTCATATACATAGAATCCTACTTGCCAATTCACTACACCTCCCTGAACCAAGGAGGTTTAATAACTTTGATTGTTTTCGAAATGCTATAAATTTTTAATTTCTTTCCCTCTTGAAGTTTATGTCCTGTCCTTTTTAAAGGAGGTCTTGGTCTCATCTCATCATCTGTGTTTGATAAACTTCCGCTATCATCCATGGGCTTGTTTCGATTTCATTATTCTAAACTGAAGGGCTCCTCCTTTCTTCTCTGACTATATCTTCTTCCGTCACAACGTCTCCCTCTTCAATTCTAGGTCTTAATTGGTCAGAATATGTTAATACTCTTTTTCCAGTCATTGATAAAGTGGTGGTGTTATGTTCTCGTTGCATGATATGATTCTCTCTCTCATCACTTGTTACTTTGTTTTTCTTATAATACGTCTTTTAATTTGTCGAGTAAGACATTGTTAATGGATATCTTATTTGTTTTCCCATTAACGCAGATGGATTCTGCAATCTGCCTGTGGAATCTCCCTATAAATAAGCAGTAAACTTGGTAAGTAAATGTCCATAGTGTCTCTACTTGGAGAAAATACACTTGATCCCAATTTAGTGTCTGCCCCATCCTTTCCACAATCCCATTACGTTGTGGGTGATACGGCGGTGATTTGTAACGGAAACAGCCAATCAGCCTCAACCAATTATATAGATCTTCATCACAAAATTCTGGTGCGTTGTCTGATGCCAAAGTTTTATGGACGCCATTTCAAGAAAATACCACTCCTAGTATTTGATTTATCTTGTCCTTAAATTTAACGAGCTCCGGTCATCCCTAAAAGGAGTGTACTAAAATTAAAAATAGTTCCATTCCACTAATGTGTGCTTGGTCCATATGAACCTGAGATCATGGAATCGTTTCTTTAAGACATGAGCGTTGTCTTTTCTATTGAACATTCTTTATTTCTGCTCATTTTTTGGCATTTGTGAACATATCTTTTTAAATCGCGATAATACACTGGCCACCATGGTACGAACTTCAATCTCATGTGCGTACTCATTATCCTACAATGCACGTCATCATGTACACTTTTAAAAAATATCTCTTTTTCCTGTTTCTGTTGGTACTATCACATCTCCATTGCTTATAACATTATTTTCCATCGTTAATTTATGAATTATTTATTATAAGATGTATCAGCTTTGGAATCTTTAGTCCAATTGTTTCTTTTTGAAATTCTTGCTTGATATAAGATCCTGTAGATATTCTCATATTAATCTTTGTAGAGATAATATGCCAGTTTTAACCAAATTAAATATTTCTTCATCGGGGAATTTTTCCTTTTTTATCCTTATTAAATTGAAACCTTGACAGCGCTTAGACATGTGGTATTTCATTTCCATTTACGTACTCAGTGTTAAAATCATAAGGCATTACCTTTATGATGCATCGTAGAAACCTGGAAGAAGTAACTTTCTTTATATATATATATATATATATATATATATATATATATATATATATATATATATGCACAGACATATTGATATATATGTGTATGTACGTGTGTGTGTCTTTTTATTATTCGAATTATTATTATTTGATTAATTTTTACGATGTGCTTTCTGCGAGTATCTTTTTCATATCTTCGAACGCTAAGCTTTGCCTTTGAGTCCATTTAAATTCACTATTTTTTTCTGCAGATCAAAAAATGGTTATATTAATTCCCTGCCAAAAGACATTTTTCTCCATTTTGATAATCTATAGGTTACAAAAGTTCCTGTGAAATATCCAAAATTTTTCCAAAAGTTCCATCAAACTGTCTCAATTTCAGATGACTTTTGTTCAATTTTGGATCATGCAATTGTCCCCAAAAATTTTATAGGATAACAGTGACCTAATTCCCCTATCGTCTTGCATTAAAAAATGTCACGCCATTTAATTTAATATCATCAAGAGAATTCTTTTCCTTAGGTCTTTCTATTGAAAAAAAAACGTCATCGATTCTATTTTCCCACCTTTTCTATACTGTCCATTTTCTTTTTGTGCATACAGATTCAAAATGATTTCTTCTTCTTTCCAAAATGTAGCACACTATTTCGCCGTCAATTTCATGCATATAATTATATTATTTGCATTTCTTCCGTTCCTTTTTATAATGTAATTTCAACGTTGTCCTCGGTAAAAAAGAGACAAACACATAAATATATACATTTTTGACTGGATGGATGTGTACTGAAAACTTATCAGCTTTAATATTTTCTCAAAACTGAACAAAAGAACAAATATCCAATTTTGATGAAAAGGATTATGTTTTCAACAATATTTTTATTTTTTTTATTGAGAACTTAACTTTTTAACTGTTTTAATGTTTTTAACTACCTCAAGATATATAAGATTAATTAGGGGCAACTAATGAGGAACAGTACTGCAGATGCTACCGTCATATATATATATATATATATAT
The DNA here is from genome assembly GCA_903632075.3 of Acanthosepion pharaonis. Lineage (NCBI taxonomy): Eukaryota > Metazoa > Mollusca > Cephalopoda > Sepiida > Sepiidae > Acanthosepion > Acanthosepion pharaonis. The sequence goes on from CAHIKZ030002666.1 coordinate 2,583,352, forward strand.
ATATATATATATATATATGTGTGTGTGTGTGTGTGTGTGTGTGTGTGTGCGTGTGTTTCTGTGTGTGTGTTTCTGTGTGCGTGTGCGTAAATTTAAATAGATAGACATGAATAGAATAATACGGATAATTATGGTGTTTAACATAAGGATGTAACTGTATAAGTGGAAAAACCAAATGGAATCAATTACACGAATATAACTAAAACTTACTGTGATACGGGTGCATTATTTCATCAGAGTAGGGTGTAAACCAAAACTAAATGAATAAAAAGCTCTTCCTGTTACAAATTCGATCCTATCTGGAGTCACCTACTGTGAAGAGAGGTACATACGCTCCATTATTGTATGAATAAGTGTAATTATGAAATAAAGAGAAATTACATACTTAAAAATAGAGCGGAAAATTAGCTCATATATGCCGGATGTAAGTTGGGCATTCTAATCCAGAGTGATTATTACCGAAGTAGCACGTGACATAAAAAACTACATTCAACCTCATACTCATCAGTTTCTTGCTCTATTCACGGAACCAAAAGCGCGAGTCATTGCACATTATCTCTGTTATCAGAGGATAGAATAAAAACAAAAATGAAAAAAAAATGCAACAGTTATCCGTTAATGGACACTTCTCATTTATTTTCGCTTTCTTTTTGCCTAAAATACGTTTCCATCGCTTATAATGACTTTTTTTTTTTATCTTACTGTCTAATTTAATTGAGCAACGACAAGGCAGAAGCAAGAATTAGTGCGATGGAATCAAAATCCGATAGAAAGGATTTGTCTATCCATTAGATTCACTTGATGTACTCTGATTTAATTCGATGTGTCATATGTTTCTCTCCATCGAAAACAAAACCTCCACATCGATATTATTAAATACAACAAAGGCGATAATAATTACATTGTTGGCTTTGGTAGTTTTACGTTATGAATATGATAACCAAACCTCTTGGTGTCTATCATTAGCACAGTAACATTATTGCTTCGTTTATAATCAGTATTGTAATGTTTTTTTTTCCATACTTATCGATATGCGACCGTATTCAAGCTCATCAACTGCATAAATCAATGACCGTCGGGTAAAAAAAATCGATGAAGATTTTGAAACTGTTTCGGGAAGTCGATTGCCGTCTTTTACAACTCACACGAGAAATATCCTACTTGCATCAGTTCTTTCTATATGTATTTCAGTCTCTTTCTGTCGAACTCCCTACTACGCACACACAGACACAGACACACACACACATATATATATATATATATATATATATATATATATATATATATATATATAAATTGAACATTGAAGTCAACACTCAGAGGCAACATGCGGTTTCATGTTAGACGCTATCGTAAAGCCGCTATATATATATAGTTATTTTATTTCCTAAATCTTTCGAATAATTAAATAAAAGTTAATTTTATGTAGTGAGGTATATTTGGGCCCGAGCAGAAGTTCGTAGCATTTTTAAGTTAAAGTGAATTTGAAATGGAATAATTTAAATATATATATATATATAGTTTAATTCCACCACCTAGGTGTCATTTTCTTCCATTAAGTTTCGCCATATTAGAGGCAACTTCATGAATCGATTTTCCCAGAATTAACATCATTCTGAGATATGAATTCGTCAACGAGATTTTTACGGTTTTCTATATTTTGACGATCTTCCTATCAAGAGAAATTTACAATCAAAATCGAAATCTAAAGAAGCTCAGTGAGAAAGTCATGCTGTATCAATTTCTGACGGATATACAAATAGACGTGATGTCTGCGTTGTCCTCATGGAAGAGGACTACCTTCAGATTCGACAATTCCGGGGGTTTTTCATCAACTGTTGCCTTCAATCGGTCCAATATGGAATAAGTGTTGGTTGAATTAAACATCTGTTTCTGCGGTAAAAGACCTTATTAATAATGTCCTTCCAGTTGAAACATATACAGCATAACTTTCTTCGGTTTTAAAACCGGTTTTTAGTGTGACTTCAATGTTCATTTTCAAGACACAATGTTGTCCATTTTTCATCGGCTGGGAATATCCTTTTCAAACAGGGATCGTTGTTGTTATATTTGAGCCGAGATTCCCATATAGAAATGGATCTACTAAACTGTAGCGACACACGGATCTAAGTGTTTTCAAATGTCTTACAACCATATACAACATACGTGGAATATCCCTACGATTTCCAGTGTCAAGTTATCACGATTATTAACGTTTCAGTCTGTTCATCGTGAGCAGCTGTAAATCTCTTGGAATGTTCTCAGACATACACATCAAATGTTTACTTCACAAACTAGTGAAAAATTTACAAACAGTTTTCCCGGAAACAGCACCATATATTACACAGCGTGCCAAATTATTATCGAGATAACTTTTTTTCTAATATTTCAAAAACCGTCCAGTCAATTCACACAAAATTTTCACACAATGTTGGCAACACTGAGCTACGCAATCACTGAAATTTTCGTTTTTTGAAATATTAGAAAAAAGTTATCTCGATAATAATTTGGCACGCAGTGGACAGTGTTTTTGTTTTAACTTTAGAGAAATAAAAGAAACTCAAATGAGGAAAACGCGTTTCATTTTCCCCTTTAATCTAAAAAAAAAATTCAAATTTACAACTCTCACCCGAATGCATTAGAAATATTAGTTCGTATGTTACCTAACCGAATGGGCATAAATGTCGTAAATTTAAGTTTTGAAACGAAAATTTCTTCTTCATGTTCTTCCTGTTGAAAAATGCAACCATATTACAGCCCAATATTAAAGTATTTTTATCAGTTTGTAAAATAATGTTTTCCTTGAAGAGTCTCTTATATATATATATATATATATATATATATATATATATATATAAGCCTATTATTATTACTTTATAAATTCACGCATAGATAATTATAAATTTATCTGGAGTAGTAAGTTATATATTAAAGCATTTTAATATGCTTTGAAAATAATATATTCGTTAATCTTAAAATTACAAAGCATCTTTTTATCTTATGGAAAGCAAAATTCGGGCATTTGATTGGTTGAAATAGATTCTATACGTAATGTTTTGAATGCCTTTTTTTATGTACGAAAAGTCTGTCCAATTTAGAAGGTCGATGTAACAATATCTTTCAGTACATTTTACTATTTAATTTTCTAAATTAATAAACTCATGCCTAATTTATATTTTTCTTGAAAAAGATTATTTTATGAGGACGAAGCCTGACTGATATGTAATAGAAATTAATTTTTGGTTTTTGGTTTTCTTCAAAAATCAAATATGTCATGAAAATAATCAAATGAGTACTTTTAAGTAAACACGATGTACAGTCGTAAATCAATTTTATAACTTACTGAGATATATTTTCATATATTCTTTCATTTTCTATCCGTAGAGAAGTTATCCAAATAATCCAGTTTATCAATTGTAATTATTTTATTAGATTTTTGTTTCATTCAAGTTGTGTCGTCTTTGTTTGGGTCTGTATATGTTAATATTGCAGGAATTAAAACACGTTTCATTAAAACTATAATTCAGGCACGACGTTTTTTTTTAAATTTCTTCCAATTGATTCCGTATTGAATTTGATTTCGACTTTTATTCAATAGTAACCAAAGACTTATTAAAGTGTTGACACATACAAAATAAACATTCCATATTCATTGCGATTTCTGTATAAATACTAATTTCATATCCCTTACCAGGATCTTTATTTTGCATATACCTTGATTATCGATTGATTGGCTTGATTTTTTGTCTTTATTTTGGCAGTAGAGCACACACATGACTCTCTTATTTACTTTAAAATTTCGCGCTTTTGTTTGAAATAAACATTGTTTTTTTTATTTTAATTCTAGACATTTTATTCATTTACAATTTCTGACAATTTCATGAGTGCGTTTATCTTTCAGATACGCTGATGACCGACTAGACTTTAACTGTTAATATGTCTCGGATCAGATTTTTCTTTATAATATATCTTTATTATATATCATCTTTAAATGATTAAATGTTTTAATTTTGACATAACTCGATGTAAAAAAATAGTTTCACTAGAGTATCATGGAAGTTCAAATACACATTTTGCCGATTAGATACTGACTTAATGCTCATTACATGATCGCCACAAAGAGGAATACGTTCATAGACAATTTCTGTTATAATTGCTTCTTTCGGATTTCTATGCTTTGCATTGTTTCTTCACATATTTATGGTGATAATCATCTTGATTTTGTAGTAACCCTAACCCATGCGTTCAATATTAAGCCAATTACAAAGACCTCTTGCACACGCATTCTTCATTTCTGCTTCTAAATGGCATAATTCTTTAATTCATCTTATACGTATCTATATATTAGTTATCGGACATGCTCTATCCACTAATACATATGAAGTCCTGAAGGACGCAACGCAACAAATATATATATATATATATATATATATGTGTGTGTGTGTGTGTGTGTGTATAATTATGTATGTATGCATATATATATGTATGCATATATATGCATGTATGCATATATATATTTTATATATATATATATTTATATACATATATTTATATTTATATATATACATGCATGTTATAATATTTTTGTTTAAATATATGATTCCTTCACTACATACATACATATATATATATATATATATATATATATATATATATATATATATATATATCTATATCTGTTTGAAATTATGTTGTGATTGTGTATGCGTTTCAGTCTGATTTATCTGCATGGGGCTACTTGGATGCTGATTTATACTGTGCCAGTCAGAGATAAATTTATGAAATACATTCTTCCGTTCCTCCATTTTAGTTAAGAAAAGGTAGACATTTAGACGCTTCTTGTAGATTTGTTGGCGGGTAAGGACGCCTCGCAGACCACTCGTTAGTGTATAGAATTCTAACCCCACTCATTATACAAGACTTGTTTTTTTCTCAGATTATAACAAGATGAATTAAATATATAAATGTCTGCCGATGTTGAGTAAACTAATCAGTTATCTTGTCGAGAGTAAGGTTTAAAAATCACTGGGCGCTGTAATCATGTGGTACCATTAGCTTGGCAAATTTAGTCAATGTCTATTGTATTAAGGCCATTGAGTAAATATTAGAAAGTGAATCGTTCAATTTATCTCAAAGGAATCCGCTGTTATGTACCCCAGTCTCTTGATGCTTGCCAAACTGTTTTGTAAATAAACGCACAACTATATACACAGAAACAATCGAAGAAGTATATACTTATGTTTGTGCAAATATATAGTGTTAAATATTTTTATAATGGGTAAAATGTCTAAATACATACATATGTGAAACTATGCACGAATATCTAAGTACATTTATTGAATGTTGTTTTTCTTTTCTATTTCTTGTAATTGTTTCTGCCAAATCGTCAACATTACAAAATCGTCAACATTACAAAATCGTCAAGGAATCCGATCATGAATATCACATTTATTGTTTATCAATGATTCTAAAAAACAACAAAAAAAAAATACAAACATATTAGAAATCCTTTCTTAAGACAATTTTCGTCTTCCCCTGTCTACGAAACGATTTCACTCGAATGGTTTCTATAAGAATTCGAATGGTATTCTTATAATTGTAGAGACAAAATTCATGATGCAGTTGCTGTAACAATTGGGAATCATCTGGTGGAGCAACACCTCTTCATTCGCAATCAAATCTGGCAAAAGTCACAGTAAGAAATAGAATTATATCAGGATAACTGATGTCTTGTCTTGTGAAATATTCCACTATCGATGTAGATGAATGTTGCCATAAAGAGAAGTAACTGGTCTTCATTGATGCTGTGATATAGTTGACATACAATGGAGAGTCTTCCACGTGAATGGCAGACATGTCTTTTTTCCCAGTCAGATGATCACACTGACTAGAGCAGCTTATTTGTTCAAGCTATATCTTCTACCAAGGTAAAAACACACAGCCATTTTGTCATCCATTTGATTTGTGAAAAAGTAAACAGAAAAAAACCGAAATTTAAACGGTGGGCAATGTTTTTAAGGGATCAGACTTCCAGCGGTTACACGATGCAATAGCCAAAACATTTGCATCACATTCATCTCATTGCTTAAAGACAGCTGAAAACATTGACATAACTGCCAATATTAGTGGAAAAGTCACTGTTCACTTTTAGTTTTGATTATTAATACTCACTATGAGGAAACATCTATTATTTCGATTATCATCACTATACAAACACGCACACACACACACACACAGTCAGAAACATACATATATATATATATGCCTATATTTCTGAGATGAGGTATTATGTACAATATTTACATTATGCGGAATATTGTCCTCATCTTTGTCGCCATCTTTATTACAACGTTTCGGCAGTTGTACGCTCCGGCCTTCTTCAGATGGTTGGAATGTCGAACTTAACACTTTATTTTGCTCACTTGGCTTCAAGAGCAGCAGAAAGCTGTAACACGAGGGGAAGTGGAAAAATCAGGTGTGGCTGACCCCATATGGAGTGAGAAGGGAGATAACCACCCTCTGTGGGATCAGGTTGAGATCATAGACAAGGAAAACCATTGGAAAATTCGTAAACTTAAGGAATCAGCACATATGCTAGACCACAAATATCTCCTGAGCCGACCAAGCATAGAAATGAATACAATATGGGAACCAGTAATTATGAGTGCCAGCGAAAAGCGATAATAACAACAAATGTTGCAATATGAGCTCTGGTAAAAAAAAACATGCAATGATAACAGCAAAACATTGCAATATGAGAAATGGTAAAAATGTTTGCTGAGCACATTAGGTTTATAATACCCAGAAATTCATGCATAGACGGACACATGGCACAGTGGATAAAGGCGTTGGTGAGATCCAGTGACAGGACCCAAAGAGTGTGAGTTCAATACCCGGTTAAGGTAGTGGAGAACATTCAGAGGGAAATTAACAGGAGATAACTGATAACTGACATCCATTAAACATGTGAGCGAAATAAAGGGTTAAGTTCGACATTCCAACCACCTGAAAAAGGCCGGATCGTACAACGGCCGAAACGTTTTAATAAATATGGCGACAAAGATGAGGACAATAGTCCGAATAAAGTAAATAATGTGTGTGTTTGTATATATATATATATTTTTAGAATGTGTAAATTAATTTTCAGATAGTACACTGATGGACTTGCTCAAGGCAATGTAGGATTCATTTTGTTTCTTGTGTCTACATACAAAAGTGACGATGTCGTTGGAATATCAATTTTTATTTTTAACATACAACGTGTGTTAGCACGTGCGATACCCTGTCTTCCTCAGCCAGGGGTGATCTCACGGTTTCGGCAGGGTATGAAGATAAGCTAATTAATCGTTTCTTTAAGTAAAATCTATCTGCAATGAAAGTTTCTTGAACGCGTTTGCCGTTATTGACGCGCTCGTAAAAATCTTTACAGACGACCACGCAAATATTTCACTTGCACATGTTAGGTCGTGATGTTGCGCGCATTTTATTTGCTTGTTTTGATCTCGACCAAATCCAACTTGACGCGTGTTGAACAGTTTTTCGAATGCGATGCGAAACATTTTTCAACCAACGACCAGTGATGCCTATTTTTGAAAGGAAGGAAATCACCGAATGTCCCAGAAACCCGTGACATCCAATCTCAATAGGCATCACGTGACACGTCCAACCATTTTCAATACATTCGGCACGCAGTGACTCGTACCGGTTTTTCTTTAGTTCGTGCGCCTCCATCCTGTTCTCTTCCCAAGGGACTGTTAGTTCTATTAGGAAGACAGTCTTTTTAGAGTCGGACCACAACACAATGTCGAGACGCTTGTCTGTCTGTACGATGTGCATTGGAAATTTTAAGGATGTCATTAGATCCACCGAAACCTTCACTGGCACCACTCAGCAGCTTTATATTGGGGTCTGTTTGTTTTTTAATTGCAGGGCATTCCCCTTCCTTATGTAATCCAATCTTAGTTTCCTTGGTTGTCACAAGCTGTTGATTTGCATTCTCACATTGTGTTCTTATGTGATCCCTTATCACCTCTAATACCTTGTTGTGTTGCCACGTGTACATCTGGAGCGATTGTGAACAAGCAGAAAGCACATGACGCAAGGTACCTCGGTCTTTTTGACACGAAAAACAGAGATCTGTATCTATGTATCCCCACATTTTCAGGTTTGTTTCATTTGGGAGAAGATCGTATGTAGATCGAAGAAGGAAAGATAATGTCAATGGTTCCATCGCAATTAATGAATTCTTAATATATATATATATATATATATATATATATATATATATATATATATATATATATATATATATATAAAAGAAAGAGGTTGTAATGGTTCCAACGAAAGAAAAGTATGTATATTAAAAAGAAAAGAAGAGAGGTGCCGCAAACGTTTTTGGTTGTAATGTGGATTTATTTAGAAAAAAATATTATGCTTTGTTTTACATAATTTTACGACACGTGTCTCTGGTCTCGCGACCGTCTTCAGGTAAAAACGGAGATTTCCACATATTATTAAAAATAATTAATTTTTTCCTTATGTTCAATGTTAAATATTCTCGATATGAGACATTCTCTGTTTTTGTGTTAGTAATCCGAATTTCTTTTTTGAATTGGCAATTTTATTTTTGCGTGTAGGGTCATAAAACAATTAAGGTTGGTCCAGCGAAATGATGAATTACTTATCGACATTTTATCTTTTAATGTTTTACTGACCCCTATGTGTTCTTGAATCTGTTTCCATTTTCTTGTGTTTCTGTCAGCATGCGTGTATATATGCGTGCGTATATTCCCCCTCCATATATATATATATATATATATATATATATATATATATATATATATATATATATATGATAAAATATAGTTTTAAGGTATGCCATATTATGGGTTAAAGTGTTCAGTATCATGGATAGAGTGTATGGAAATATGAATGTGGACATTGATATAGTCAACCATGTGTGTTGTGTTTTGTATCGAGTATTTATATATGCTGGTCAATGGTGCATTATGCGTAGGTCTGTTGTATCATTCTAACGGTTATTGTATGGACAGTGACCGTTATTCTAAAGTGCTGATATCCATATATATATATATATATATATATATATATATATATATATATATATATATATGTGTGTGTGTGTGTGTGTGTGTGTGTGTGTGTGTGTGTGTGTGTGTGTATTTAGGCAGCATCTCCTCTTTTAAACACGTTGTATTAAACGCCAAAGACAACATAGTCCTGCTGATTTTCTTTTGTATTTTATATTGATATGATGTTGGTGTGTGTGTGTGTGTACACGCCTATATGTATGTATGCACGTGTAAATATAAATATGTTTTTGTGTATGTGTGTATACATAGAAATATAGGTCCTTGCTAGATTAGATAATCGTTATATTTTTATATGTTTATATTTGATTTGTAACCTGTAGTCGATATTACTTTTGTCAAATTACACAGCGGACCTTTTATAAAGGCCCTCCGGTTTTAGTCCCCCCATCCAATCTCTCTCTCCCACCCCTTTTTCTTTTCTTTTCCTCTCCCTCTCTCATCTTCTGATCTTTAAGATTATATCGTCTATTGTGTGTGTATACTCTTTTCCGGTGTATCTTTAATGTCTTTAGACATCCGAGTATATTCTCTTTTCTCTCATCTTTAAAACGTCTTTGATATTTGCCTTTTTAAAACGTCTTTGACTTGCCTTTTTAAAGTTTCTCTCTGTTAAATATTATTCCCCCCTTCATCTTTAGACCTTCCTGTTCTTCTCTCGTATGTTACCCCTCCCTATAGCTTTCATTTAATCTAACATTCGTCCCCCACACTCATAATACACTCTCACTAAATTTTGTTTTTTATTCCCGGAGTTGTTTTATTTTCTGTTTTCTTTTTGAATTTTTAGGTCTGATGAATTGGATTGTATTTCCGATTCCAATGGAATACATTTTGACCATGGAGTATTATTATATCCTTACTCTGTCCTGGACATTGAGTTCTACCTAGATTCTATCCTCTTGGAATTATTTTTATGCATATATATATATATATATATATATATATATATATATATATATATATATATATATATATATATATAATATGTGTGTGTGTGTGTGTATATATATTAATATAGTTTAGATTTACGATTGCATATATATATATATATATATATATATATATATATATATATATATATATATATATATATATCCGAGCTGCTGGCGTGTTTTGTATAGAAAAACGTTAAAATTCCATACATTTCTGCGATGATGACCTAGGGACAAGATATCCGACTGGTGTTAAAACAGTCGGTTTCGATACAAAGAAACAGTCTCTGGATGACTACATATATATATATATATATATATATATATATATATATATATATATATATATATATATATATATATATATATATATATATATATATATACCTACCTCAATACATGACGGGACAGAATGGTATGTTGTCAAAAGGCAGACAATTTGATCGCTATAATATATAATGCCGGACGAAAGTTAAAGTGAAGAAGGATAAGCTCCATAAACGACACACTGGATTCAAATTCATGTCCATCTAAAACAAGCAGCTATTTATTGACGGCAACCCATATTATGCTTTCAAATGAAGGAATCGTTTTCCATTCGTTGGCACTGATGAGGTTATGTATCGGGGAGTGATTTTGATATAGAGAATATAAGATAGCTTGATTATGCTGCGGCGACAAACAACTATTCGAGAAGAAGAGACAATAGGAATCGAAGTGAAAAAGAATGTCTTCGAGTTGAACAAATAATTCTTGCAGTCACTTAAAGGAAACATCTGAAGGAAAATCATTAATAATTTGAAAGCTGAAAGACCTGAAGTAAAAGCTTCTCAAAACCTTCTCGTCATTTCGCAGGCGGAGGAAGTCACGTCAGAAGAAAAGAAGATTTACCTGTACTTTTGATAACATTACGAATTCAAAAGAAATTGTTCCAAGAGGGAAAGAATTGGTTTCTTTAGATAAAGAAGGGAATTTCAGAAGCACACGTTCTTGAATCGTATGCATACCTACAAGCTTGTGTTTCTCTAAGCCATTGCATTAGATTCTGCGATTCCCCTGGAAGAATGATTCGTCACTTAACTCAGATAACAACATGAAATGGAATATTTCCTTCGGAAAGCTATTACATATAAACTGTTTGTTATATTAGCTTTATAAAATATTCTACCGTGTTTGTTGATTCCTCGGGAAGATTCTACAGAAAGAGCCTATGAAGAAAAACACAACAGATAACCGCGGCGTAGCAGAGAGTGTGTACATATCGTCGGTGAAATATTCTAATATATCAGTTCAATTTTATTACTCAATTTGTAGTTGGATGTGACTTTGAGAAAAATAACATTACAAGAATGTCCCAATAGAAACTAAAGAATCCTACCAAAAATGCGTCAGCGAAATTCACTGAAATTTACAGAAAAGAATATACGAACATGGAAGGACTGGAGTTAATCTTGCATGCCACCAAAACGTACAAGATGAAAGTTCTGACCCAGAAAATGCCATTTAGATAAAGAGAAATATGAATATAATCTACTTAGTCAAAGATGAATTGAAAGTGCCATGATATCCGAATCCTCTGCCGTTATTATATTGCCAAGTAACTTCAGTTTATCACTTATACCTTAAAATGGCGCTGAGAGAGTGTGGGATACAAAAAAGAGATTCAATCTATTTAAAAAAATGACACTGTTAACATAAAGATCAAGCTGTCATATAATTAAAGTAAATCATGTTTGTCTTCTCGACACTATTTTAGATTGCGACTAAATCCGTTTTTATGATGACGATTATTGATTAGTGAAATTTGTCAAAATAGGAGTTTTCTAATTGTTTCATATTTTTACAATTCCTCGGTATCTACGATAATCTATTATATAAGATATATGAATATCTGTCTTGAGGATTTATTTGATTTTTATGTTTTATCAACCCATTGAGCGTTAGTTAATACCAAAATATATTACAGATTATATGAAATTGGTTAAAGTAGTCGGTGTTCATAAACGGTCGCCCACCAAATTACTGACCGGACAGGACGCTACTTAACTTAGATACTCGTACGAGAACAGTTATGTTCAATGTTATTAGATCATAAGCTATTCAGGAATAATTATGAATTGTTGAATGTATTTTCGAATATTGTAATGTCCGGATTTCCAGTAGCTGTCGAATACTAAACCATAATAATTTTAAGAATAAATTATGCTAAAGGCAAGGAATCAGAAATAACTATTGATCAGTTAATTGAATGACGTTCTGCTCGAATTTTAGAAAAAATTCGAATATTTCATGTCTTATACAAACTAGTAAACATGTCATTGTAGAAATCTACAGGATACAACCATTCATATAGGACGTTTACTAGCTTAAACCATATTCCCTCTGAGCGGTAATGTTATATAAAGAGTACTAATTGATAAACAACCAAATGTTGATTATCTTTGCCAGGCGTTTAAAATGATGTTGGAGAACAGCTAATAAAATATCGCTTAAGATATTGAAAATCAATATCGTAAATAAAATGAATTTTCTGAAAAGGGTTTTCAGAAAAATGGGCAAATAGTCGTTGATTGTTTTTCACAGTTAATTGTCTAAGTAGGATTTAAAGCTCTTCATAGCTGAGATCATATAAATCAACCATCGTGTTGATGTTCCAATTTGACTTTTAATTAAAAAAACATTCATATATATATATATATATATATATATATATATATATATATATATATATATATATATATATATATATATATATATATATATATATATATATATATATATATATATATATATATTTTAAAGTAATAGATGACACGGATCTTGAATATACGCTGGAAAAATATGAAGATATATACGAGATTAATGTGGAATATTAGGGTAGATAATTAATATACTTCCTCTGAAATTGGGATGTTAAATATTTATCGACAAAATCATTACAGCATAATTCACTACTTTTTTCCTATACCAAGAATCGAACACACGCATATATATATATATATATATATATATATATATATATATATATATATATATATATATATATATATATATATATTATAGAATATGCGTGGTTCTCAGTGCTTTCTTTTCTTAAACCATAAAACAATTTTACAAAGTTTGATTTCGCGCCTAAACTTTTTACTCAAACATTTGAGCGTGCTTTTTAAAAAAGAATAGAGATACCATATGATTGATGACAGATAAGTGATACTTGTCGATGCTTGTATTCAATATATTGTGACACATTTAATGAGACAGACGAGCTTGGGTCTTTCAAAAAGAAAATCATTTCTGGATATTGTTTCATAGACACACATTTATGATTTAAATTGGCAGTCTTACACGATTGTTATGATCATGCCCATTGCTGAATAAAAAAAGAAACTCTTTAGAACGATACATGGTCAGAAAGAGGTAAAGGCATAACAGATAACCATTTCCACAGACATTTCATAGTGGATCACCATATTTGAACATACTCATTGAGTCATTCAAGATTCTACAAAATCATCTTGCAAATGATGTATGATTAATTCAAAAAGGGTTCCGAATGAGTTGATAATGAAAGGTGAATACGAATAAGAAATTCTCTTTTTCTACTGAGAAACTGGACAGAAGTTTCATGAAATTTTAAGGATAAAATATAGCGAAACTGAAGCTGTGATCTACCTAATCACGTTCACGTAAATTGGCTTATCCTCCCACGGATACGGATATCGTAGTTCGAGAATCTTTGTAATAGAGACAATATTCAAAACTCAAACTGGTTTTAAATATAATTTATATAATATCTCTTTATTTTTAATACAAAAAAAAGTAAAAAAAATGTTTGATACTGAATGTAATAATCTATTTGAAGAAGACATCAACAGAAACGAAGAAAGTGTTTAATGAAACTGGTGGAGTTGAATGGAAATTTTGTGAACAGTTCACAAAAGTTAAAAAAAGTTCATTTGAATGTGATGGTAGAACTCATACAACTGCAGATGATGACTTTCCAGCACTTTCGCAGAGGATTATATTCAGTCAACATTAAAATTGGATGTTTTTCAGGTTTTGATTATTTACCAAGATGTTTTGTGGGGAAAATATCAAGAGGGCTTTCTATGATAGCAAAATGCCTAAAAAAAATCATGGTTTATTTTCGAAAAAAGGTAACGTTTTCAAGAGAAAATCTATTCTTCTACATTCGATGGTATAGAAAAAGCAAAAGGTATTGTTGAAAGAAGCTGAAGCAGTTACGGCATATTTCATGGCTTTAAAGATGAAACCTTGTAAAGAAAAAAAAATGAGAGAGAACCGGGAAATTAAAACCGCTTCATCACAAAACTCTCGTTATATTTTGAATATCAAAACACATAATACAATTGGGACAGGAAATCTCTTTGAACCCAACCAACTAAAACATTATTTTGCTATTGGATAAAAGTTTGTGTCGGGCAATGATGTATCCTTTATCTTGTCAAAATTGCAAAGATATCGCTAATGTTCATTGAAAACTTTATTTTGATGAAGCGATAATCGCTTTATGAAAATAAATTTAAGGAAAGGTGGAACTCGACGATTTCCAGAATGTTATATGGACAAAGATTTTGTCGTAAATAAAGTCAAGGCAATATTTTAAAGTTTAAATAATGAGATATTTTAATTATTTTGATTACGTAATTTTATAAAGCGGCCTACCAATTAGCACAAGACTAATATAAAATACTATAGAAGAAATCATATCCGTAGTGATCTGGTGCCCTCCCTAAATATAACTTAAAATTTTTACGGTAAGGTGACATGGCGAGGTATAGCTTGAGTGTCCTGAGTTAGTTTGAATAATGTTTCAACCATAGCTTACAACTGAATCATCGTTAGATGAAAGCTATTTCGGCGCACTGTTGTTGGTGCTATTGCTGCAGCTATTATGTCTCAATACACAATTACGCTGTATACTGACATTTGTGTAGAGAGTTCGATCTTCATAATTTTCCATAAAATTATTGAGAATAAAGCATAATATATATATATATATATATATATATATATATATATATATATATATATATATATATATATATATATATATCTTAAATCCACTTTTACAACCTAAAAATTTCGTGGTTCCTCTCTTCTTTTATTATACACACTTTTCTCTCGTTGGAACTATTATAACCTCTTCCTTTTATATATATATATATATATATATATATATATATATATATATATATATATATATATATATATATATATATTCATGTCATATAATGTAATGAAGAGTGTGGTGTAACTTTTTCTGTACGCTTTCTTTCAACATGTATTTTTAGCACTAAACAGTCATTTAAAAACAGACTAAAGTTGTCTTTTAATACTAAATAAATACTCGACACTACATCTGTCCTTGAGAGAGAGTAAGGATCACCGTTTGGAGTACATAAAATTACACATATATTCTCAACTTAGGTAGATGCGCCGATCAAGACTTAAATACAACAATCATTTTTGACAGGTACTACATTAGTATTTCGTTGGCTAAATAGTTCTTTCAGTTTATTAAATAAATTTTCTACTTAATAACGGGAACAACTTTTTGGTCAACTCATTATATACGTGGGCACGTTATTTGAGATTTTTAAAACAATTAATTAGTAAATGAGAAGAATAAATCAATGAGATGATTTATTACAACAAATGCATGGATATATGGCTGGGGCGGACGTATATGTGTCTTTATATATTTTCTCTAATGCAAAATGACATATTTCTGGAGTAAGGAAAAATTATCAAGCTCGCAGATAATTATTTTTAGTTAAGATTCTTAGCTAAAGTTGAAAATTTGATGATTCCAAGACGAAGATAAACACAAACCCATCATCAAATCTTCTTTCTAATGGATGGATGAATAGATGTGTAGGTGAATGATTCTATATATGTGAACTTGTGCGTCTTTGTCTGTATGTGTGGGTGAAATATTTCCGTATATGTTAAAAATAACTTTGCTTTTTGCCATTTATTCTCGAGTGAATTAGATTCGCATTAAAATGTAAAATGTCAGTTTCAATTTCAAAATGGATTTTTGGACCAAATTTCTGTCAGTTTATACTTATCACCACAAAAGATGATGAGATTCGGAAAAATATTTTTTCTCAACTAAATTTAAATGTACTGTCGTTTAAAGCAACTTTCAGAATTATGTGAATCTTATAAAATCTTTCAAACAATGCAATACAGTCATGACAATTTTTCTTCGAAAATAAACCAAAGTTTATAGTATATGTATAAAAAACTTTCTTGTAATTTCACACAAATGTCCAATCATAAAATATTAACTCCTATAGAAACGAAGAAATTCTGACCATAATATTTTCGATCATTTAATTTTGGATAGATGTAACTAACATCATTTTTATTTTCTAACCCTCCCCACCTCGACACAGAATCAAAACTTTTTACATTGCGAGATAACCAACCAATTATATTCATACGTTATCGCAACAACTAGGTGAATATCATGTATTATTATAGACTATTTATTATAATGCCGAGTGATATCTGTGTTTGTAAAATTTCAAAAAGCGTTTACCAATAAATGATAAGCAGCCAAAACTATGGAACTCAAAAATCCTCTACTGAGTCATTGGAGTACACGGATGATGTTATATTCAGAGATACCAATAGTTTAATATTTTGTCGTCAGTACAGAAATGCTTTTGTTACCAGGTAGCCACCAGAGGAGTACATTAATTTAATCACATCAGTCTGTGTCAGTGTTAATTTTAAAGTGAGATTTGAAGCTTACTGGAGAATAATTTAATGGTTTTGCCGAAGCAGACAAGTTAAAATTTTAAAACTTTTAAAAGAAATGAACTTTTCGATGATAACTTTTCTATTATCTTTCTCGCAAGGAATACCATCCCCGTTTGTGCTGCAACAATCTATTTTCCTCTAATATTACTCCTATCGAGACAGAAAAAATAAAATAAGAAGTCGATAAGAAAATATTGACAAAAATAAGTGACAAAGAAGAGTAGCAGTTACTAAATTTTAGCTCAGATGCTGAGGATATCATGATCCGAAGAGATGAGCAAGGAGGAGGTTTTAGAGAAAATGAATAAGAAAACATATTAAACATCAGGAAGAAACAGTTAAGGTTTCTAGGGCACATAATGAGGAAATATGGCTTGGAAAATCTGATACACACAGGACAGATTGAAGTCAAGAGACAGATCAAAAGAACGCCTAACATACTTAGTGAGCTCGAGTAAATGTATGGCGGGACAGGATTTACGTGAAATAACAGAAATACAATATTTATTAAGAGTTAAAAAGTATAGCAAGGAATGGAGAGCTGGGATCGTCTGCGTACTGAGTGGAAGAGTCTTGGAAACTCTTAGGAAATATGATGCAATACAATGGATAAAATTGCTAACAATAATTTGACCTGCAAATGTCTTGGTGTTTTTAACTGATCTGGACAAACGCTTGTGGAATGTTATAGGATTTGCTATATATAACGCAATCCACATCAAGACATAAAATTCAGACATTTATTTTATAAAATGAATTTACGTATACTGAAATGATCATTGTCTAAGGTTTATTTCAAGAAGTAACTTTTTGAATTCAAATACTTTAAAAATGTAGAAGAATACAAGAATGTTAGAGCACATTTTCTTTCTTACTCATTCATTTTTGAATAGATTAAATGAAAATATAGAAATTGCAATAATTTTATATATTCATTAAAAATATGTTTAGTAAATATTTTTGAAGAGAAATTTCTGCAAGAATTTGATTTTACGATATGCTGTTAAGAAGACGAGGATTTAAACCGGACAGAATCGACTGGCCTTTAGAAATACGATATAAATTTTACAGTAAGGTTTTTACAGTAATATGACTTAATCGTTCATAAAAAAGCCTGTAACGAAGATCGTATTTAACGGCCATACCTGCTGATCATTTCATACTAATCTAGAGAATCCAGAAAACTTTGTCCTTTGACCTCTGCCGATTCTGATCTTCATCAATGATTTCCCCGATGCCATCGCTTCCCATCTAAGTAATTATGCAGATGGCAAAAACTATTTACCCAAATAACAAATCCGACCGACACGGCAAATTAAACTTGGTAAATGCTCTTGAAAAAGACATCCAATCAATAGGGCAAGGAATGGCTTGTAAATTTTAACGCCTCCAAAAAAAAAACTGCTTTCATTTAATCTCCGCAGATGACCTTTCCTTCCTGCCGTCAGCATAGCTGATCTTAATCTCCAGAAATGCAAGACATTAAGCTTTCATGACGTCACGATTTCCACCAATATGAATACGGTGACTTTATCAAATCAATTTCTATGTCTACTGCAAGGAAATTTGTTTCACTGTCTCGTACCAGTAGATTTTTCTTACCATCCATCATACATATTCATAAATCTACAATTCATCCCTGCATTTAATACTGTTGCCATATTTTGTCTGGAGCACAAGGCATACATTTCGAGATTATTGACAAAATTCAAAGAAGTGTCTGTAATGCAATAAATCCTGATTAGGCAACTCGACTTCAGTCATTTTGTCCCCGATTTGCTGTACGTTACTTCTGCCTTTTCCACAGGAATTTTCATGGCAACTGATCTAATGTTTTTTTTTCAGTGCCCCGACTCTATCAGTTTAGGTATGCTACTAGATTGGCAAGTAGATCGCTTCCTTTTACTGTTGAACTTGCTAAATACAACCGCCTCTTCCCGCTTACGCAGCTCTCTTCCGGTTTCTTTCTCCCTTGATAGCTACATCATTCTCCATCTCTCTAGTTGAAACCTGTTCTCCTTCCCCCAATCTTCCCCATTCTCAGTCTCTGTCACTTTCAATCCCTCTAACCCCCTTGCGTCTTAGTGTCATTATCGCCTTGCTTGGGGTGAAGCGATTAAAAAATGCATCAGGAATTATATTATTTCCAACAGGTAAAATATGAGTTATATATAAACCTGGCACTAGAGTACTTTTTATGAAAATGTATTTTCCCATATATATATATTTTTTTTTTTTGCTTTGATAATTGTGAAATTCGTCTATGCATATATTTTTAATATCGTTGTGAGTGAATTGATTCTAAATATATTAGATTTACGAGTTACCCATAATGTTGCATAATAATATTTTCACGAAATGGGGAAAATCTTGATTGTTCTGTAACATAACGTTTGCAGCATCAACTGACATATGTTCAAAATATTTGATCGTATTCGGTACTGTTGTTTAAACGTGAACGAATTAATTAAAAAAATAACTTACGATTAGGCATACATGTCTAGGAATATTTACCCGATTTCATTCTGTGTTACATATTTTAAAGTGGTTTTGATATCCATAATCCGAAGCCAATATAAATTAAATGATGAAAGAATCTAATCTTAGATGATGAAGAATCTAATCTTAGATGATGAAGAATCTAATCTTAGATGATGAAGAATCTAATCTTAGATTATGCTACTTAAGACAAATTATCAATAAGCTTAACATATAATGCAAATCTCAGTTTTCATTTATTAATATAGATTTAATAAAATGTTTCCCTGACCCCAAGCCCGCTAATTCTCAAAGATAACACGCACACACAGAACCCGAACAAATAATAGTTTATAACCCTGCCGACAACCGCTTCCATTCGGTATCTTCCCATATAATTTAGAGCATATGTTTAGCCTACATACTACCCAATGCGAGTTGACATATGCATCTTAATTTATAACATTACCAGAACTTAGTATTCTTTAATGGAAAACAAGATGTAAAGATTCTTCTTTAAGTTAAAAATCAAAATAAGATACAATAACAAAATTTTAAACATTTCCATTTTGAAAATATTTTTTAACCAACAACAAAAACAAAAAACATTGGTTGATATAAGTTTAGTAGATTTTAAACATTGTTACATTTCAAACACCAAATGCATCAGATGTATTGTCTCTCAGACCAGGTTGTTTTAATAAAGAAAATCAAATATTTCTTATAAGGTGGCCTAGATAGTTTCATTAATATATATATTCGAAATTCAGTTTAAACTGAAATACAATTGATTTTTTGAAGCACCATTCTCAAAATGAGAAAACATGGCACTGAATAGTCCTCAAAATTCTAAGATTCTTCCCATACAATAATGGAGATTTCGCTATTTGATAGTAGGCTGCACCTAGTTCAAAAGAAAATGTTAGCAATGTAATATAAAGATCAGTAATTGTAAGCTATTCACGAATGGTTTTCCATTTAAATATTGATTACTTTGAGAAAGAAAATTTACTGGTTTCCCTAACTAACATATGGGATAAAGAAAAATTATTACATTTCTTTGACTAATTTCAATACGTTCTACAGCATGTCCATTCAATAATTATTTCCCATCTACCTACAAAAATATTTACTTTCAACTAGTAAAAACTGATAACTTTATAAATGTGTCCATATCTAAAGCAAGTGATTTTATGAATGTTTTATTACGTACTGGTCGAATTTATAGTTCAGATAATATACATGATTTGAAATGCTGATTTTCAAGGTTTTACACCCAACAACCCACTTAGAAGATGAGGTCAGAATAATTGCTGACCTGATTTGACCTTATATCATTCGAAGGTAAGCTTATTAGAAACCCAGATTATTTAAAAAATAATGTATGAATATAATATATATATATATATATATATATATATATATATATATATATATATATATATATATATATCAAAACATACGGGGTTAAATCCTCGTGATATTGGTCTGAATTTCTATCGTGTATTCAAATTCCCAACTGACTGTTTTCAATAACGTGTTGTGGTTTGAGGCAGAATTAAAAGGAAGAAAACTAATTGGAACGAGATCTATGCGCTGAAAAATGCGGATCGATTCTTGGTGAATATTGGCAAAAAGTTGCGGCGCATATAATGTCTAAAATAACCTGTTTCCAAAGAAATCAAAATCGGCAGGTTTGAAGAACACGCAACAAGAAAATTATACGTTATTTTTTATTGTAACTATTCTATGCGGAATATCTCAATAGTGAATTTGCCTTCAGGGCGTTGAATATTCTTATTAGAAGCACACGTACAGAAGTGCATATACACCTAAAGTAGTAAGGTATCCATTGTAGAAAGGTAATGGAATCCATGGAAAATTGCTAAAAATATAAAAGATATTAACTGAAAAGTATGCTAAAGACAGACAAAGACTTCACAATAATAGCAACAGAAACAATAATAGCATTATTATTATTATTATTATTATTATTATTATTATTATTATTATTAAAAGTGTTGTCCTTGTTCATGTTGTTTTCAGTACATATAGATTAGTCAAGAATAGTCCTAATTTAGACGAAAAAGAGTAAAAGTGTAGACTGGTATGGATAAGAAGTGAAATCTTGGTGAAATTATGCAAACGACGGGCGTTGGAAGAAAAAATTGAATTGTGTATACATGAAGTCTAATCTGTTGTAGATTCTGCAAAACAAGAGATTTGTTCTGAGACGAAGATTCGGCCAGAACAAAGAATCCAATTCTGGAAAAAATCTCTTCATAGAAAGGAGGATAATTTGCCACAAATTGCTTTTCCCTTTTCCAGGAGACTACGGGACAAAATGAAAGTAGATTTAGGTGAGGAAAGAGATCAGTAAAGAAATTTCTATCAAAAGTTCACTTTTAATATCAATATTTACATGCGCTCTATCTCTGATACTGAGCACTTTTTCCCATAAATATAGCACACCTTAAAACTATATTTTCTTCATATATATATATATATATATATATATATATGTGTGTGTGTGTGTGTGTGTGTGTACATACACACACACACACACACATATATATATATATATATATATATATTCTGGTGTTAAGTAATGTATAGACTGAACGTTACGTCATTTAATTTTTCATAAAAATATCTGGTTATTGTAATGTTTGCGGAACTTTGTATTATACTGTATTTACAGCTTTTTAATTTAAAAAAGAATATTGCCACTGAAAAAGAAATTGATGATAGGATCCACAAAACGTCAAACATTCATCATATTTAAAGACCACAAGGCAAATTTCCTAAACTAACCTCAATACCGATTTCTCAACCCAACTAAAAATAACGTCGGTAACATCATCAGAAACCTCCTTGAAATAGCATGCAAATACACCAAAATGTTCTAGGAATTAAGCAGTGACACAAAACATCAGGAGACATAGAATGGTTTAGAAATATAAAAATGAAGAATAACTGTACATTCACTCATTCGATATTTGTAACATTTACCCGTCCATCACCAAAAATCTGGTAATCTAAAAGACACGAATGACTTTAGGCAATATTAAATATAAAAACAGTTTTGTTTTCTTTTAATATCTTTGACAATTAAAGAATGATGCAAATAAACTTATCATTACCTGAGATATGTATTATGAACCATGTCTTACAATAGGTAAGTGAAGAGATGTGATTTATGACCTGTTTAAATATTAGTTAAACCACATAAATAACCCTACCAAGTTGATCCAAATGAACTTTTAAGAAAAGTGGTTTGAAAGAGAAAGGGATCTTCCGGAATGCTTATTAGAACAAAACCATATTCACAACTCTAAAATAATTTTAGCGCACGCACACACACACACACACACACACACACACACACACACACACATATATATATATATATATATATATATAAATTCCGTTCATTTGAAGTGCAAAATATGTACTTTTTTTTTTTATTAAAAGCTGTAACCCAGAATAATATTATTCCACGCCAACGTTGCGATAACCATAATTTTTTTTTTTTTATAAAAATTTAAATACGTAATCAATGCTTACAACCTGAAGACCGAGTTACTCATGAAACTCTTAGTCGTTCTATCGGTGATATTTTCATATTGTGATATTGATATTGTCATAATTCTAGTAAGATATAAGTCTTTATTCTTTTTATAAGTGGTTTAGCTTTTCCTGAAGAAGTTAAAAAATAGAGTGAAGCAAATCTCCGGCAAATGGTCCCATAGAAAAAAAAATAGTAAAATATGCTTATTTTTCTTGGGATATTGTTTTCAATGTACAAGATTCTCCCTATTAACAATAGAAAATAAAACTTTCTTTTTATCAAATATTTTTTTATGAATTTATTCGCTTCTATTTTTATAAACATATTCACAAACGCACTCACATATACACACACACATATATGTATGTATGAGTGTGTATGAACAGAAACTAATAAATAATTTCGTAAACTGATATATATTGCCATGGGCATTGTTCGATTAATGTTTTTAAGGAGAAAATAACTCGGTTGAATTAAATATAAAGGCTGTTATATTATTTCTCAGGAATGTATCACATTTTCATTTATAGTCTGATATTTCTCCATTTACTTCCAAAACACACACACGCGTATATATATATATATATATGTATGATAAAATATAGTTTTAAGGTATGCCATATTATGGGTTAAAGTGTTCAGTATCATGGATAGAGTGTATGGAAATATGAATGTGGACATTGATATAGTCAACCATGTGTGTTGTGTTTTTGTATCGAGTATTTATATATGCTGGTCAATGGTGCATTATGCGTAGGTCTGTTGCATCATTCTAACGGTTATTGTATGGACAGTGACCGTTATTCTAAGTGTTATTCTATATATATATGATATATATATATATATATATATATATATATATATATATATATATATGTGTGTGTGTGTGTGTGTGTGTGTGTGTGTGTGTGTGTGTGTGTGTGTGTGTGTATTTAGGCAGCATCTCCTCTTTTAAACACGTTGTATTAAACGCCAAAGACAACATAGTCCTGCTGATTTTCTTTTGTATTTTATATTGATATATATATTTTCCAAAAGACAACTGAGTAATTTCGAACGTCATCGTTTATCATCAGGGTCAATTTTTTTTTTTTAACTTTAGCCTTGCAGCGGAATCGTATAGCTAAATTTATACAAACCAAATAAATATTACGAAATATTTTTTAACTTCAAATGACGCGTTAATATTATTAGCAGGCGAAGCCATGTGATCAAGTGAAGGGGTGAAAAGAATTTTTATTATAAAAACCCAAAAATCGAAAAATACGTTATGGAATTTAAAAAAGTTCAAGGGAAATGATTATGTGATTTATCGAATTATGTTGGTTGTCGGTTGTCTTTAGCTGATTTAACTTGTCTTTAGCGGATTTAAACTTTTGGCAATGTCTTTCAAAACAACTCTTGATTTTATATTAACCTCCTAAAAATTGTTTTCGCGTAGTTCTCTGTAACAATTTGGGTTTTCATCAAAGCCCAGGCAAATTCTCTGTTGTGCCAAACTGTTTAAACTTCTTTATAATGAACTGTGTCGTATATCTAGGGATAGCTAACCGATTTGAATTAGCGTTGTAACTATTTCCCAACACGTGGAAGTTAATAATTCTCTAGTCAAGGTTAATCTCTTTCGTCTTCCCCATCGTGTTGTTAACATACGAATAACAATGGTGGCACTCTATGCAATACGTGCTGTACTTTGTTGGAATAAACACACATATTCAAGTGAATTAATAGTCTAGAAGGCTTCACCGAAAAAATAATTATATAAATTTTTTATACTTACACGAATCAATCAATTTAAAGTGATATTTCCTACTGTACAAATAATTTTGTCTTCCTATTTTGCATAATTCACCTGATAAATTTGTAGTATTTAACGTATTGTTCTGAAAACTGAGTTTTATATTCCTTTTTTTGTGCTTATTAACATATAAAAATCCCGGCCTCACATTGGAATCTGAGTAATGAATGAAAATACTCAAAATTGAGATGTGTACTAATAATTTCGTCGGTGACTGTATATATATATTACTTCCGGTACCAGCTCTTTTGATGTTACCCTGAATCCAAGAGTTGGAACTTTAAAATTTATCCGCCTATTCTTGTAATTAACTTTTATTTTCTATATATCATTTACATTTGGCCAAAAGCGCTCATCTTTGTGGCAATTATAGTATTTCGGTTGTTGCGCCTTGATTAAATATCAGTCCGTGTCGGCATGAGTGACCTTTGAACTGAACCCTTTATTAAATCTACGAGGCTAGATTTTTCTCGTTCAGCTGAACATATCTCGGGATAGCTCATCCATATTTAATGTTGTTTGGTAATATTTCTCAATTTTGCAGAAGTGTGTTATGTCGCTGCATTTTCTGTTCTTCCAGTCAAGTATATTTTTGATAGATCCTGTATTTCTACATCATCCCGTTGGTCTCTTTTGTTTATTATTTGAAACAATAGGAAATTCAGGTCTTTTATCTCGTCATTGGAAGACGACATATTCATTAGTCAATTCAGCTTATAGAAGTTGATTTTTTTTCTACTCGCCATTATCTCTACAACGTATTTGAACCTCCTCATTCGTATACGAGGATCCCCAAGAAATTTATGACTTTGTAAAAATGCTCTTCAGAAATATATTGTAATAATTTTGGAATGGAGATTGCTCGAAAACATTTCAATATGGCATCTCTATAATATTGTGACCTTATGCCAGTCTGAAATTCAGTTACTAAATTATTATATCACGCTCATTGTGACCTTGCTCTCCTTGTTTATATAAAAAGCATAGTTTTGTATAATAGCGATATTTTCTTCTAGTGATTTTTTTCAGTTTTATTCTGAAGCCCAGTGTACATTTCTTACAATTATCCTTCTAAAAGTGGAACATATGCGAGAAGAGAGAAGACGAAACGGTTATGTAAAATTAGCCCGAAAGAAAGCGTAGAGAAGCATTTACCGAAAAGAAAAGAAAATAGAAGATAAATGCAGCATAAGAGAAAATGGGAAAACGCTCGCAGTAAGAAAACGAAATAAAAGAATTGAAATAGAATATATAGGTATATTTGCTAAACAATGTGGTGTCGTCCATATTTGTTTTCCCTGCCTGAATTTGAAAAAGAAAATACAGTGAAAGTAAAAAAGAGAATTCGTTTATATACAAAGCACATCTGAAAGAATCAAAATGAGACGACCGGGTTTGACAAATAAAATCTTTTGAGATTCTTTAGACAAATATTTGGCAAATATGTATATTAATAGGGATATATAAACTTTTATTTTGTTTTAAATAAAGCAAGCCTAAATAACATCAAAATAAATATCTGATGTTCTAATAATGCTCAAAAGTAAACTGTAAGTAAGAAAAGCAACAAACCATGGTTAATGGAAGATGATATTTTTATTCTCATATGTTTATTCCGAATATAAAATACATAAAATGTATTTTAAAAATATTTCCATGTATTTATTTTTTGGTTCGCAATTTTTGCGGATGACTGTTTTTTCCAATTTTAAGAATGTGTTTGCTTATGAGTTAATTAATCTTCCTTGTCTTTTAATTTCTTCTTTCTTACATACATACATAAAGACATGCATGATGCTTGTCATTTTTTTGCAAAAGAAGACTATCTCTTCATCAGATAGTATTTTTATATGCACATATATACATACATACACACATACATGTACGTCTATATAGGAATGAGATGCGAATTCTCTGTTGATGCCTGTGGTTTGTTTGAATGACTATTTAAGAAAAAAAACGGGAATTAAAAATGATGAATTTCTGAGTACATTCGCTTTGAAGTTTAATGCCCCAGTTCTATTACTTAAACATCACCTCTGATTTTAACTCATGAAGAACAAAATCTGTAATGTTATCATTTGGAGAGTGTTGTTTAAAAACCTAATCTCATATGACATTATCATTTTACGCTCTCTGTTACTTCAGGTAGAGGGCGATCGTGATTTCGTCAGCTTTTTAGCTCTTAATAAAATTTATTTGTTGTTATCTATTCCTGTTTTGTCAACAAAACTCGCTGGGTATCTCTCCTGTGTCCCTCTAGATTTTAGCATGTCCATTGAGCGCCAAAGTTTCCCAAATCTCTTTGATCCCACAAACATCAACTCTCTTTTTCCGATTCTAAGTATAAGTACCCTTTTTTTCCATATTCTTTAAAACTTAGTTATTGCTCCAATACTCACTCGATGGCATTATCAACATCCTTCTGTAGAACCACATTTCTGTTGCATGAAGCCACTTCTCCATCTGCAAAGAGAAGTGTTCGAGCATTCACTGCCATATCAAATGGTCGATATTACGAAAAGTTTCAATACTCAGTTTCTTAATATTTTGCTTAACTTTTGGAAGTCAACATTTGATAACCTAATAAGCCTTCAAATTTCGAGGTCGCCTTTTCTGGCCTGTTTTTAATTCTGCTAGATTTTGAATTTATTTGTACTTTTGCTTGATTTTGATCCGTAGGTCTCAGCATTCCAAAATAGTTCACATATATTGATATATTTTGGAATGATATTAGAATAATCAAGAAGTTACATTGCTGTTCAAACCGTTCTTTTTGACGTACTTTAACAAATGCTCATGCATAATGAATAAACATAGATATACACGTACATTGACATCTGCATTGTTCTTTCATATACCATTCTGAGCATAAATATTGCATTACTTATTGCAGTACCTTTAACGAGACTGCATTGTTCTCGCCTTATTTTCGGTCTAAATCTGAATCGCGCTCTATTCATCCGAATTTTGATCATGCATTGTTAAGTAACTCATTGAAGTTCGCATTCGTTAGCTTCATATTTCTTATGTAGCTCTATGAAAATGGATATACTGTTGCTTATTTCGATCATCTAAAATCACCAATATCTCAACTATAATTCCATTTGTCCTTGTTGCTTTGTTCCTGCATAATATGACCGGCGCTGTTTTCATTTTAGACTTTAATATTTCTTGTCCTTCCATATTTATTTGTATTGCAGCTTTTCTTCTTCATTTTTTTTTTGGAAGATATCTCTGAGACATTCGTTCCATTTTTTAAGTATTTTTTCTCTGTTATCAGCATTCCTTCTTTTGATTTTATACATTCTGTCGATGAGTATGTATTTTTCTTTGTTGTTATTTATCACCCTTTTATGTAGGTTTGCCTTATTTGTGTTGCTCATTCATTCTGTTTCTAAACACTTGTATTTCCTCTTTTGCCCGTCTGCATTTGTTTCTAGTTTCTTTATGCAATAATCTATATTCTGTGCCATACCTTTACATTGTTTGCTGTCACCTTTTCGCCATGTTGAGAATTAATCCATTCCTTTTTTCTTTATCAATTTTTTCTTTCGAATGATCTTGTTTACTGATGTCACCAAATATTTCCTTTATATGCCTGCATATTACAATTTGACTTGGTCCATTTCAAGTCCTCTAGATTAAATCTATTTTCACATATCATTGGAAGGATGTTGCGACCGCAGTCTACACTTGCGTATGTTTCACAATATAAAACTGCTTTCCTGAATATCTTATTGATCGTTATGTATTTGATTTGGTTTTTCGTTTCTAGTCCCGTGCTTCTGCATGTGCATAAACGACTTGAGTTTAATAGGCTTAGGGACCTGCAGTGTCAAAATGGCCAATTAGAAAATGTATAACAAAAAATGAATAGGTTAAATGTTAATATTTTATGCCTATGCAAAACTAGGTGTGTTAACAATGGAGATTTTGCCAGTGGCAGACAAAGAGGCGGAAAAAATATAATAAAGGAAATATGACTCAGATTAGATCAAAGCTGTTCAGGAATGCTCACATCTCTCTGCGAGAATAGTTGTAGTTAAACTTAAAGAGAATCATTTTAGTATAGTCGTTGTAGTTTTACATGGAGCGACAACACAGAGTATAGAAGAAGAAATTGAATAAATGTTGCGTGCCAGCACCAAGGTTCGATTGAAAATTCGAAGAAAACAAAATCATAATGGGAGACCTGATTGCCAAGGTAAGGAAGAAGCGAGATGGTGAAAGGGGAAAATTTGGACTGGAAACTCATAATAAAGGCAGAGAAGAATGGGTTTGGGTTAGGGTTACCGACAACACATGATTTCAAGGACACTCAAGAAGTTTATGAATATGGAGAAGGTCAGGATGATAAATTAGACAGACAAAAATAAATGAAACTTAAGGATATATTATTTATTCATAATTGTCTCTCTCTCTCTCCATACCTCTCTCTCTCTCTATATATATATATATACAGTGGGGGGAAATAAATATTTGTACACTTGAAAATTTGTATTTTTATAAATGTAAAAGGCTTAACACATACTATTAAAAAATAATAATAAACTTAATTAATTCTTATTCTAACAGAAATTAATGCATTTTTAAGATTCTAACTGGTGAAAAAGTATTCGTACAAATCAATTATTACAATAAAATAATCAATTAATTATGAAAAAAGTATATTCTAGAATGTTCCAGTAATGTTATCAGTAATTATAGTTAACGCTATTAGCCATTATCAGAGCATTCTGAAATTTCTAGTCTTACGAGAAGGTTCTAATAATGCCTAAAGGTAAAAAATTGACTTTTTCACTAATAAAGCACATTTTGTCTCTTTGGAAAGATGGAAACAGTTACAGAACGATTTCTAACAACCTAAATATACCTTTAACTACAATTGCTTCGCTCATTGAAGGTTTAAAACTCGTAACAGCGTCGAAAACCAAAGACGAAAAGGTGTTCCGAGGAAGATTTCTCTAAGATCAGCAAGGACATTAGGACGCCAGATCCACCAAAATCCACAGGTTACCCGAAAAGAGCTGCAGTAACATCTGCGTGCATTAGGGATTAAAGTAACCAAGCGTACAAGAAATAATGAACTACAGAAAAACAGTCTGAAATCACGCATCCCAAGGAAGACTCCACTCCTCTTGAAACAACACGGAGATGCTAGGTTAAAATTGGTTAGAGAGCATAAGGATAAATAATATTCGTTTTGGGAAAAGTACTATGGACAGATGAAACAAAACAGAGTTGCTTGGTCATAATTATCGAAATCATGTGTGGAAAAAGCACGGTGAAGCCTACTTACCAAAGAACACGTTGTCAACTGTAAAGGTTGGTGGTGCCAGTATCATGATCTGGGGCTGTTTTTCGGCAAAAGGTGTTGGCCGAATATCAATAATAGATGGCAAGATGAATGCCGAAAGCTACCAGAAGATCCTACAAGACAATTTAATGCGTTCTGTTGAGAGATTTCGGCTACCTCCTGATTGAGTTTTCCAACTGGATAATGATTCTAAGCATACCGCTAGATCTACAAGGAAATGGTTATCTGAAAGTAACGTTGATGTCTTGCAATGGCCAAGTCTGTCCCCAGACTTGAACCCAATCGAGAATTTATGGCGATATTTGAAAATTCAAATTGTGAAAAGAGCACCAACAAATATCAAGAATTTGAAGACAATATACCAAGAAGAATGGGGCAAAATACCACTGAATGTGTGAAAATCATTAGTTGAGACGTACAGAAATAGACTGGTAGCTATTAAACTCAATAAAGAATATTCCACAAAGTATTAAATTAAGTTAATATGCCTTTTTGTTTTGTACGAATACTTTTTTCATCAGTTAAAATGAAAAAAATGCATTAATTTCTGTTAGAATAAGAATTAATTAAGTTTATTACTATTTTTTAATAAAATGTATCTTTACACATAAAATGTATCAAAATTTGTTTTAGTTAAGGCTTTTACATTTATAAAAATACAATTTTTCATGTGTACGAATATTTATTTCCCCCACTGTATATATATATATATATATATATATATATATATATATATATATATATATAATTTCACCTCAAGCAAGACGGGAATGTCTCTAACACGCAGGTGTCTGCAGGGAGTGAAAACGAAAGAAAAGACAGAGAATAGAGAGGATTTAGCAAAGGGCAAAACTAAAGGGTATTCAAGAAGACAACAAATGACAATTGTTGTTGCGTTTAAATTTTTGAAGATCTTAGAAGAAAGTAAACGGAAATGAGTTTCACAGGTGGGAAGTGCGAGGAAAGAAACTGTTGGAGTAGAAGTCGCGCTTGTATTTATCTGTTCCAATAGTAAAAGTGTGGGACCCAAGTGTCAATCTAGCAGCAAGCTTAATGTAACCGAGGTACCAGGGAAAAAATGACCTCAGAGCAATTCCCATGAAAATATTTATAGAAAAGACGGAAGGAAGCCACGTCACGCCTTGGAAGGCACAGAAGTCGATGTAGTCGCACCACTTCTAGTAAATAGAAAACATGAGGGCAATAGAACCTTGGGGGTATTGTGTTGCTCTCCTGCCGTGTAACTTAAGCGATGCTGATGGTACACAGAAAAAGGTTCATTATGGTAGTTAATTGAAAGCAATTTCGATTTGGAGACATTCATATTTAAAAGTCATCTTCTGCCCTAGTTAACCACTGATTGGAGGTCATTTTCAAGAGAAGCTGTCATGTTTACTTTATCAGATATAGCGTATTTCCTATTAAGGTATGGGCAAAGGTTAGTGTCATTTGCATAAATAAAAAGATTTGGAACTGATGACATCGGGAAGATCATTGATGATGATCAGAAACAGCGTAGGACCCAGGATAGAGATAGAACCTTGGGGGTATCGTATGATAGGATCTGGAAGCAAGCCAGTTGGAAACGACCTTCATTTCACCGTTTGATGGGAAATATCGGATTATATCAAACATTTTCCCTGTGACAACGCAGCTCTGGAGCTTGTGTTGAAAACTAGCATATCAAAGCCTGTCGCACGCCCTTTAGATATCTAGAACTACGGCTCGAGTTTCGGTTTTGCAGAGTTTGGCATAAAGATGTAGTGATGGCCTTTAAGACATCAGCGGTAGACCTGACGAAATGGAAGCCACAAAAATATATATTTAGTTATATTAAGAAATTCAATATTTATTGGAGATGAGTAGTCAATATTGAAAATGGTAGCTATTTTATTGACTTTTTTTATTAGAGTTGTTTTGTATATTTTATTTGTACATGGGACATAATTTACTAGGATTAGAATAATGGGTTGCCATTTCATGTGCTTTTCATGATGCGGATGTAGGAAACGCAGAATTAATTTAGAAATGTCTACTGGCCTTTTCATTATTAATTATTTATCTTACTTTAGAAAGATAATTATGACAATTTAAAACTCTAGGCAAAGGTTAAATCGTTTTCAGCTGGGGTTTTTCTGTTTCTCTGATCCATACATGCTTTGATAAAGAGCTATTGTTTAAAGATGAGGTCAACACCGGGTAGTGACAGTTTCTTTGGCGCAATATTTAGGCTGAATGATTCCGTTCAAGCATGAAACAGCCTGTCACCATTCGGTGTTGAACCCTTAGGCCAACAGACGGATTCAAATTTTATTTATGTACCTACATTTTCTATTTTCCTATTTACTATATTATTTTTTTTTATATTCGCACGGTTACACTGTGCAAGACGTGAGTGTCTCGTATCTCTCCCGCTATTTGCTAACTGGTCTCTCTAGCATTGGGTAGCACTCAGTTTAAGAGAAGAATACTTTGAATTCAAAACCCTGGATAAGGCAAGAAGAAGATACTCCGCCAGGTCTCCTAAGAAAGAATGACAATTAACAAGTAACAACATAGAAATAAAAAAGTAGTTTTCGTTGTTGACGTTCTGAAAGGTAGTACCATTTTTATAAGAATAATAGAAACAATAATTTTAACTTACACCTGTGTATATATTCAGATACAATTAAATATTTGCAAAATCTACGATTACTTACTCGCTTTCTTAATGTATTCATTTATCTTTACAAGTGTTTTTATTTTTCTATTTCTCAATTGATTATCTCTCGATCTATGGCAGTAAAAATATATTCTTTCTCTCGATATGAGCATATTTTGTGTACTTCAAAGGTGTCAATCTGTCCAATGACGCCTTGAAACTCTACACATGTCGTAAAAAATGAAAAAAAAATGTTGATAATACGTTCACTGTAAAAAACTTGCATCCCCCACCTTATCCACCAATTTTCCCTACTTTAGCCTGAAACATTTTCCCTCGTTGGCGAACTCTAACGTAATGTCCCGGTGATGTTTTATGCGCCGGTGTCAAACTGAAAACTACAAAACCAACGAAGAAGATTCCTTGGAACCGCTGGGAAATCATCGACTTACTAAGGATAGCAACACATAAAACAGTCATGAATGTAGCCTGACATGACATTAACACCATGTACGTGAGGTCTGCATTTATTTTTTAGATATCAGCATGGCAATCAACAAACACAGAAGCTTATCATAATATGTATTTCTGTCTATCTATCTATCTATCTATCTATCTATCTATCTATCTATATACACATACTTTATATATATATATATATATATATATATATATATATATATCAGGTTATATAAGTACGATTAATGTCTGCCATTCCATGTATGTATATATAACACACTAGAAACACATTATTTGTATAGACGCAGATAATATATTGACAAATATATATATACACGCATTTTAAAAGACGTTATTAATTGTATATGGTATATTTTTCTATATGTGTGTTTGAAGTATATATTATAATCAGTTGCGTGCATATATATATATATATATATA
Organism: Acanthosepion pharaonis; assembly: GCA_903632075.3. Taxonomy (NCBI): domain Eukaryota; kingdom Metazoa; phylum Mollusca; class Cephalopoda; order Sepiida; family Sepiidae; genus Acanthosepion; species Acanthosepion pharaonis. Next base: position 2,616,900 of record CAHIKZ030002666.1, read on the forward strand.
TATATATATATATATATATATATATATATATATAATTCAAATACCAGTCGAATCCATTACATTCACTTACGTGCTAATGCACTCGGGAAAGCTATTAATCTATTCTTCTCCTTCCGGCTATGGATAAACAGCAGGAGAGACAGGGTTCTATAGCTTGGTAGAGTGTAGTAGAATGAAAACTGAATTCAAACTGCGGAGGGTTGTTTGGGGACTTGTGTCATGTAGTGCACCAGGTCTCCGTATTCGATCCTTCAAAAAGTGTGGTTTGTTTGCATAAAGCCTTCACCGCTATAATCAAATAATATGTGCTGATATCTGGCCTGTCGGATCCTTCAAACTTAGCTGCTTGACCCTCATACGGCGAAGACTTCGGGAGAGTCCACCATATATATATATATATATATATATATATATATATATATATATATATATATATGTGTGTGTGTGTGTGTGTGTGTGTATATATATATATATATATATATATATATATATATATATATATATTAATGAATCATTCATACAAATGTAGATTAATAAAGTTAATGATATAAAATGGCGAAATCCTTTCGCAAACAAAATTTTAAAGTTGCATTAACCTACGAACCAATCGATGAATGTTATGATCCTTGTTTTTAATAACTGCAAGCTGTATAAGGTATTTTTTAAATCTGCAAGTACTTTCAACTGTACATTCAGTCATCCTCAGGCATGGAAATGATTTTGTTTTCAGCAAAATACAGGTAGCACCAGAGACGAAAAAATTAAATGCGTATCGAAATAAGTTTTTTTTTTTTTTTTAAATGTGTTATTGTTTACGGATACAAACTTTTGGAGCGTGCAGTTGCAACGCTAAGGTTGAATTATTTGAAAATTTAAGAGAGTGCGTTTTTTATTTGTTGTGGTAGGATCCACCAAATTTGCATAGTGGAGTACCGACCATATAAATATGGTTGGTACCGGGAAGACGAGGGGAGAGGAATCAAGAGATTCAACCAGAGACGCTGCCCGACTGCGAATCAGTCAACACATTTTCCAGGAACGGTCTTACCAGGAATATACAAAAGACTATATGTAAATATTGTGTACACTTTCTTGTTTCAATACATTTTGTTCTAAATACATTTTGTGTTGCATTATTATTCCATGCATTAGTCAAGTTTCAACATTAATAATATCCTAATTTCCGTTAACAATAACATGTTTAAAAAAAACATATTTCGATGCGAATTTAATTTTTTTCTTTCTGATGCTACCTGGATTTTACTAAAAACAAAATAATTTTGTTTGCGAAAAGAATTTCGCCATTTCATATTATTAACTTTACTAATCTACTTTTTGTATGAATGATTCATTGTAATATAAATTGAACTGCACCACATTTTCATATCTATCTATCTATCTATCTATCTATATATATATATATATATATATATATATATATATATATATATTAAAACTTTTGGTCTGTCAATATAATTATACTCTCTTCCACCCCCTCTCTATCCAAATCATCTTCTTTCTCCCCACCTCTTACATGATCATAAATTTGCACCTCTCTTTCCCACACTCCCTCAATATATTTATATATATATATATATATTCAAACCATTAACAATGTTTAAAATTATTCTATAATGAAATGATGCTTAGACACAGTAATATATTTGGGATTTTTTATGCAACTTTGAATGTATATATATTTTCGTCAAGACGAATCGAGTTCTCCGGCCAATCGCTTAGGAGTAAAATCTCCGACAGATACCAGATCCCGGCTTGAGGCAATCGGATGTCTATCCACACTGATGAGCTGTGAAACAGCGAAACAGTCTCTCTGTGGATGACAGTGTATATATATATATATATATATATATATATATATATATATATATATATATATATATCCCACTTAAAAGTTGTGGTGTCAATAAAATAATGTTCGATGTAATATAACAGGTCTATGAATTATATATATATATATATATATATATATATATATATATATATATATATATATATATATATATGTCTCTCTCTCTCTCTCCCCTCTCTCTGTGTGTGTGTGATTACGGCGAGAAAGTGGGATATATTTTATATTCCCAAATGCTAGCTCAACGATATTGGCCAATGAGTGAAATGTACAGAACGAAAAATATTAATCACAAACTTCTCATAAAAAATTGATGTTTATTACAAATGAAATTTATTTAATTGTTGGTTCTTTAAAGTTTGAAAATTTCAATCATTTTTATTTTATTCTATTTTTCTTTTTGTGGTAAGATGAATTTTATCTTTTGCGTCCGGATCCTACAAACGAATTTCTCATGAAAGTGACAGTTATTTTGTGCATTTCCGAAGGAAAATTTCGTAAAATTTATTTTCGATTTCGTGATGACTAAGATAAAATAAAAAAAAAATGTTCCTTTTTCCATTTCTTGCTTTAATTCACAAAAAGAACGCCATAAAACTCTGAATTTCGGAATTTCTTCTCTGAAAATTCAATTTGAAGAGTTCACATATTGGTACGCAGATAGAACATTACTTTATTTCTTCTGAGACAGAAATTCTGATCGATTCTCTGAATATATCGATTACAAATGATTGCAATTACCTTCTCTCTCAAATAAAATATATAAGACAAAATTGGTCTGATTGTTTTACTTTGTACCAAGTTGAATACTATAACATTAGTATTGAGATTGATATGACTTCTAGATAATTGACTAACATATAAGACTGCCATTTGATCGGTAATATTTTTGGTAATTAGCAACAGGACCGTAAATTAATACAAAACTATTGAATTCATTTACGTGATTAATTTAATCAATATAGCTGCTCAGATCCCGTGAGCCTTCCCTTTGTAAACAGAGGGAATGCTTGTTGGGTCTGAATATTATTGGACTCTAGTTTCTTGAAATTCATAATTACTCCCGCTTCGATTACATTCGTTAATTAAAAAATTAATTTACACGATTTTTTAAATTCCCAGAATAAATAAACTTGATAAGTCCTGGAACAAAACCGGTTGATTTTATCTTAGCTTTTGCTTTTAAAATTTCCTCATAAATATTGTCTTTTCCTATCTATTATTAAATTCTGTACTACGAAAAACTTATTTCAACACACACATACACGCACACACACACACACACACACACGTATATATATATATATATATATATATATATATATATATGTGTGTGTGTGTGTGTATAAATAATATAGTTTTAAGATTTGCTATATTTATGGGATAACGGCTACTATGCGAAATTCTATCATCAAGCCACCTGACGAATGTATTTAACATTAAACAATCTCTATCTCCCACACACAGACACACACACACACATATATATATATATATATATATATATATATATATGTATACTCAACAAATTCTTTTATCCACTGTGATATGTATCATTGAGGATATAATGAAATAATCTTTGGGACCTATGAACCTAATTTCTCAGTACTCATTTTTAAAAGAGCTCATATTAGAATTTCTGCTATTGTTGTTTTTTTTTTCTAGCTCGCTACATTACTCGTTCCTATATTATATTCCTGCCAATGCTTGGTCGGCTTAGGATATTTTTATATCTTAAATATCTACTGATTCCTTCCATTTTCGTATTTTTCAGCGATGTTCTCCCTCTATTATTTCAACTATATCACACAGTGTGAGGTATTCTCCCTTTTCCTCCATATATGTTCAGTCATGTCTGATTTTTATCTTTTCACACGGGTTACGCCTTCACGGGATTTTTGCAGTCTAATCTTAAGGTAGCGGCCTATTTCTCCTAAATATTTCTTGTCACAGCTTCACGGGATTGCGTACACACAGTACTTAATCATATTCTTCTTTATGGGTGTCCTTACTCGGAAGAGATGTTTGCGTATTGTTAAAGTTGCAAAGTAGTGATTAAATTAACCATTTCTAGTTCATATGCAGTATCCACCAACTAAAAAAAAAAAACTACCCAGAGTACACAAGAGCACCGCCCATGACCTATAGAAAAGTACAAGATATTCAGAAAACAGCCTACCGTATTTGAAGAAAATGAAAAATGAGTGATTTGACCCAAAAAGTTTCTAAAGGGAATTAACTGAAACTGAAATAATCCCAAAAGGCATGATAAATGGAATTAAAACTTTCAGCCCCCCCCCCCCTTGAAAAATAAAGGTTTCTGTTTGAAATTCCAATGCATCAAGTTCGGAGCGTACAACAGCTGAGAGGTGAATATGTTAACAATTTAAATTGTGTAAATAGTTGCAATACTACATCATATATATATATCTATATATATATATATATATATATATATATATATATGTGTGTGTGTGTTTGTGTGTGCGTGCATGTGTGTGTGTGTGTGCGTGCGTGTGTGTGGCATGAACATTCACATAGAGTCGTGTCACAGCTCACCAGTGTAGCTCGACATCCGATTCCTTCAAGCCGGGAGAGAAACTCTACCGATTTGGTATCAGTCGGAGATCCTACCCCAAAGCTATCGATACACGGCAGAGGCTGTAAACAATTGCCAGTAGCCAAGAATGCTCGAATCATTAATGAAGAGCGGTGCCTTAATAGCGGTGACGTTTACTGTTATAGATACCTACTGATATACATATATGTGTGTAAATTATGAATTATATTTCTATATTTTATTCCCCACCATTTATGTGAGAACATCTGAATAATCTTTACTTTACCCCAAATGCATTCTGTTATAATTTGAGTCATACTTTTGAGGTAAACTTAATAGTCTCGCCAAATACTTATCTATCTATATGTATGTCCGGACCTTGACCAAAAATAACGCATCAAATTAATAGTAACGCTTATAGTTTCTATAGCCGTTGGCGTCTTTGCCAGCGTTAAAGAATTCATTTTAGTATCCCACAATAATTTTTCTAATGATTTTGCAAAGAACCCTTTCCGAATAGCCGTTAGCTACGACGCCGAGTTCTTGTTTCCACACTTTAATTTAAGTCGATTTAATCTTTGGAAATAGACAGAAATAGCAGAAGATATTTATCAGTGTCTAATCTTAGTGATATAAGTTAAAGAAAAAAACAACAACAAAAAAAAACACTGCACCAATGGGCCTCTAAAATATACAAATTGACTGGATGTTTTCAAGATATAGTCCTTAACTCTCTAGTATACTGTGTGGAGGGGAACATACATTTGTACTCATACAAAGTTTTAATTTATTGTATTTCCAACTAATGGATAGACATACTTCCCATATATTTAGCTGTACACAAATTCATAATACCTAAATATACATAGAAAACAGAAAAAATATGATTTAATAGAAATAATCCCATTTATCCATTTTATTGTGTGGAAAAAGTATTTGCATAATGCAAAAAAGAATACGTAATCTTCATTTAATACTTTTAGAACAGTGATTATTCACTTCTACAGCAACCATGCTCAAAGTTCTCTGTTAATGATTTGCAAATTTTAGTTGGTATTTTTTTCACATATGGTCTTCACATCCGGGATATTTGTTGGAGCCATCGATTGAATTTATGAAATAACGCCACCGATTCAACACTGGGTTTAAATCTGGGAACTGACTTGGCCACTTGAAGATATTTACATTGTTTCCAGCAAGCAAATTCCTCGAAGATTATTTGTCAAAGTACATATATATTTGTTTTTATCTAAGAAAATCCTCATATGTTACAGTCTTAATATCCTAACCAATCTACGTCCTCATGTATCAAAATAAAAAAAAACTTTCGCATAATTATATTAACTTAGTAAATTTGTTTCATCATTTTCACATCTCCTTGAAGACTCTGGGAAGAAGATTTGACAAAGTGGAAAATTTGTTAACAAAACGTTTCGACGAGAAAGGCTGGTCTATTTGCCTTCCTCAGAATAGAATGTGAAAATGTGTGCATGCAGTGTTATATATAAGTGGGCATGTACATGTGGCGGACATGTATGCAAATGTATACGAAATGTATATATATATATATATTATTGGGTACTAAATGTACATATACAATTATATATATTATATATATATATATATATATATATATATATATATATATATATATATATATATATATATATATATAATATAAACTCGGTGGGTGAAAAAACATGGATAGCATAATTTTCAAACAAATTGACATCTGAAGAAAAAAAATTTAAAAAAAAAGAAAGAACCAGAAACCTCCGTACAGGGTGAAAGAAATCGTCCAGTGCCTTAAAGTTTTGGTATAAAGAAAAAACAGCGAGTAACAAGTTAAAAGGAAGTGTGCTGAATACGCTATGTAGAGCAAAACTAAAATAAATAAATCCTAATAACCCAGAGTCAACCTACCTAAGTTTCACCACATTGGATCAATGCATGTGGTGAAACCTGGGGTAGATATTACCTGGCTCGTTATGATATATATATATATATATATATATATATATATATATATATATATATATATATATATAATAAAATCACGGTATAATTTCGATGGGGTGATTTAAAAATCAAAAAACACCAAACAGCTCTAATGTAGATATGAATAAAAACATATAAACAAATGTAGAGGCGGATATTCACTCTCTTGTGTCTGGACATTGGAGGTGATAAGGTAATGGAATTTAATTTGATTTATGATCGCCACTTATCCACAGAAATTCCAAGGCATTTTTTTTACATAGAATATATATATATATATATATATATATATATATATATATATATATATATATATATATATATATGTTTATTTATTTTCAGTCTATCACACCAATTTATTATTACGCTTCAATTTAAATGTAACGCCATATCTCTGCAGGCATATCAGCATGTTCGAAGATTGATGTCTTAAACATATGAATCTAAAATTGTATAATGAAAACAAAATGACTACATAATCAGTGTTAAACCCCGTAAGTACACACACGTCACTAGTATATACATATGCCGGCGTGTTCTCTGTGTATTCACCATACACACATGTATATATATATATATATATATATATATATATATATATATATATATATATATATATATATATATATATATATATATATATTTGCGGATCAATAACATTATCGAATTGAACAGCCAAACCAGGTAACTAAACATCAGGACTTGTTAAGTATCTAATCAGTGTGTTAAAAATCAACTTTGTGAATATTTTGTAATTTTGAAAGATATCGAGATTATTTTAAACTCTAAACAATATTTTACACCTTTATCGGGATTCAATGAATAGGTGTAAATTGTTTTTGACTTCTAAAAGATCTATCTGCTTTATTTCCTACGTATCAATCCTTTCCTGCTAGCTGAACATACATGTAAAATGAAGTTTAAACCAAATACCTCAAAATATCTTATAAAATGAAATGACTCTGACTGGTAAAAGCAAGTGAATGCAAAAGAAAAAGATGGGAAATTATATATAAAATAAAATGGGAAATTATATATAAAATAAAGAGATACAATTATGATAAAGAAGGGGAAATAATAGCGTAGAAAATGTAGGAGAAACGCCGAAAATAAAAAAACAGGAGGAATGGAAGAAAAACTAAAAGGGAAAAGAGAGAAAATGAAACCTTGAAAACGAAATGTAAGAGAAGTATAAAAGAAAATTAAGGCAAAAAAACAATGTTGAAAATCGGAAACAGAGATAAAAAAAGAGAATAAACATAAAATACTTAAGGAAATCGAGTTAAAGCAATAAATTGAAAATGTTAAAAAGATGGCGAAAAAGAGAAAAAATAGAAAAAAGTTTAAATATAAAGACTAAGGCAAACGATAGAAAGAAAAATTAATCCACATCAAGTGAAAAAGAAGAGAATACAAAACCTGAGACAAAAAAAGACATTAACACGAATACATAAATACAAAGGCAAAAACGTAAATACATTTAAGAAAACGTTAATCAATAGTAAAGAATCTGTTTATATTCACATTGACTCACACACCATCAACGATGCATTTACGTATCTTTCACTTAGAGATCAACAATTCACAATTTTGTCACAAATTGATTAACATGTGATGCTTCCTCATATATATGAACGCGGAAGTGCATATATCTTTATATACATACATACAAGCATATATATATATATATATATATATATATATATATATATATATATACGTGAGCGAGTTCACAATCATTCGAACAGGTACGCATACACACAATGAATAAGGTAACATGAATCTATCATACTCTTTTTCACACCTAGTAAATTACAAGCTATCAAATTTACTAAAAATGGCTCGTTTTAAACTGTTAACTGATATTTGACTTTCAAATTGCTTTTCCAACAATTACAGTCGCAAATTCGGGAATTAAATTTGGCAGGCATGGTTTCGAATTGACAGTTAACTTGAAATGCCCGCCAACGAGCCTCCATTAACGTCCAATCAACACCATGGACCATTGACTGCTAAATGGGGCTAAACCTGATTGGCCAGTTTCCGCTCTCGGAAGGAAATGCTTCACGGAAATAACGTTTCTAAGGACAGCAGAGAAGACATTGAAAAGAAATAAAAAAATGACCGTAGCAATTGTAGAAAAATCAAATTTGTGGATACTTGAGAGCGACAAGATTAAATATCTTAGTTTATTTCTTGTTTTATTCCTATTTATTATTTGCTTTGTTTTTATTCTATATGCTTTATAACGCATTAGTTCTATATCTGCAATTTGTACTAATTTCTTATGAAGATGTTCTTTTCTTTCAAAATTGTCTTATCATTTTCTCTTCAGATCAATTTTATTTTCCCTCTGATACATTTTTTCTTTAATTTTTGTTTCTCTTTTAGAATTTTATTTTTAAAATCTTTTCCATTTTATAACATCATTCTTTAGTTACTGTTTTCCTTTTTTTCTATTCTTCTTTCATTTTCCTTTTATTTCCCAATTCTCTTCGCATATTTTTACATTGTTTTCATGGTTCTTTTATCTTTTCATTCTTTTATTGAGTAATTTTCCGGATTTCTGTTTAAACGATATTTTTAGAAGAGAAAAAGAAACCAAAAAGAACCTGGATTAAAAATTTATTTGAAAGAAATTATTTTTTATAGTAGAATATCGGACCCTCGGAATAAAACAAGAATTAGGAGATAATTGTTGTAAATGCGTTGATGTGAAGAGTAAAACTAAAATTTGTTGATGGGTTTCTCTAAATAAACAGGAATTTTTATGTATGTAAAAAGAAAATTATACATGATATACAAAGGCATATGTGATATTAAGGAATAATTGTCTCTAAGTTGATATTTAATAAACTTTCTGATAGAATTTAAGATAATAGTGAGAAATGTGTGGTAAATTCAGTTCAAAAACCTATCCTAGATAATAGGGAAATAGCATTTGTCTATACACCGAGGGTATTTTAGAATTAAAATAATTTTCGAAAAACTCTATAAACAGAGTTAAAAACTGACCTACGTCTGGTACAAGATCAACAAAATGAGATAATGGATTGACATATTCAAATGAGCTCCAAGATGAACTCATTTGTTGTCTGTTCCTAATGAAAATCTACCCTGTCGGATAGGTCTTCTAAATACCCCGACTGCACCTCTGCAGAGAGGTAGGACCCACCAATGAGGCGCCCTGGGTATGATGACAAAATATATCCATCAGCAAACCTTTGATCGGGAGGTTCTGAGGAGTATGCGACAGCCTCTTAATTGCTGTTGTCCCCAGGTCCAGCTATGTTAGGGTCCCAGCTATGGGCAAATAATTAACTTTCAAACTGTGATCAAAACACTATGAAATTAAAAAAAAAAGAACTTTTATATTACAAATAACGGCAATATATTTTGAATAAAATATCACCAGCAATACATTTTTAGAAAAAAGAAATATCACCAGCAATACATTTGGCTATCGAAAAAACTCTTTTTGCAGAAATACGGCAATTAATTCTGATCTACAAACTGATTTCTTACAAAGAATACATATTCTATTCATACGAATCTATCCTAAAAATCTTTCCTGCTTTAAATGACGCATTGCAGTTGATATGCCGTAAAATAAAATAAATCAAACCAAACCTTGGAAATGCATAGATGGAGCAGAATCAAAGAAATTTGAGATATGAAGTGAATAATATGAGGCTTTCTGGTAGGTTCAAACATAAACCCAGAAGAGTTGTGAATATAAAAGTGACGGGTAATTTATCTAAATAGACAAACAAATATATAACTGACTTTCTGTTCCATTATCGCTATATTAAATACATTAAAGGAATTTTGCTCATTAAACTTGGAAGGAATTAGCAGCCAAAAATCACTTATAGAGTATGTGTAGTTAATTGTCCGACAGTGTATTAGTAAGTGTCGCCATGTTTCACGCCTGTGATTCGGATTGGATTACTCAGAGGTGAAACGCTTCGTCATATTCTTACCAATCTTGGCGTTATTGTTTTTCCCACTTGTGTCTAAACCACAACAATCACAAGTAACCTTTTAGTTAGGAATTGTTTAGATAGATTTATGGTTGTATTGTGGTAAGTATGGACATGTCGATATTTGTAGAGATAAATCTATAGAATTTTAAACATCGGGGTAAATCAGATACATTAAGGAAATATGTTTCCATAATAAATTTGATAAAGATAATCAAGTTATCATTCCTTATTGTTTGAAGCTAAGAAGAATACATTATGTTCACAAAGAAATTAGCCATTTCATCACTACGTACCAACAAACCAATGTAGGATTAAGGTTGATTTGCAGAAAGGTTTTTCGCATCATTTCATTCCAAGCAAGGTGATAAAGCCACAAAGATGCTATGAGTTTTCTAGAGCGAAGTAATTTGAGAAATTGAATTCCTCTTATTGAGGAGAAATGAAAATAAAAGAATATTATTCCATGAGATAGGAAATGACGCTTGACGTTGCACTTATTGAAGATCGTATTTGTCAAGAAGCAAGAAAGCAGAAGAGCTTATCACAAGCGTTCGAGAAACGAAACCGTTTAGAAAAGAACTTAGCCATTTCATGTGTAAAATGATGAAACCGAGCCGTTAATCTAATACGACGCGAAAGTCTTTTTATTCCAGGTGCAGGGAGCTATGAGAAATTTTTATGAAAATATTTATAGAAAAGGCACTAGCAATCTACGTTAAGGTGGTATGAAATTTATTGAAGTCTATATGCCACGTCAGGACCGATAGTGTTGCAAATTCTTCTTTGTATCTTGGTCAGTATCTATGGATATTTAGGTGAAGTGCCAGATCAGATGTGGAAAAATATTTAATGTACAGAAAGATTTGCACGATTTATTCAGGTGATAGATTAAGGTTGTTAGCAGAAGACTTAACAATTACCTCAATATAATCATTTCAGGGAAGGTGCAATGAGTTACAATGTTGGAGGTTAGCATCAGTCATGCTGATGGCAAAGAATTCTTGCCCCTTCAAACAGATTGCCAGTCATTTTCGAGATCAGCGGCAAATTTGATTTTATTGAGCCAATATGACTTACCCTGAAGACAAGAGTAAACAACGGTAATGTCGGCATAAATTCCGAGTTGAGAACTAATGACGTCAGCATGGTCATAGATAAAAAAAATGGAAACAAAGTACATTCGATGATAGTTGCGGGATGAAGCATCTATATGGAAAGATCAAGCAGGATTTGCCGTTCATGACGACATTTTTACTTAGTAAGAGAGATTGGATAATTTTTTCTTTTTCTTAAAATACCGCCAGAAACACCATAACTATTCAATTTGTTAAAAAGAACAGCATTCCACATCGACATTCTTTATTACCGCGTTTCACCATTCCTATCAAAGGCTTGACATATTCTTTCTGCGATTACTCTTAACACAACAACAGGTGATCTTGAGATGCGTAAGCACCATATTATTTGGCTGACAGAAGACTCAGTCAGGTGAGATACGTAAGCAATTCGAAATTGATTATTGTCTCTAATACTTTGCCAAAAGAGCTATTAAGATTGATTGTTTGAATGACCAGATTGTTCGCACGTGTACTTAAATAAATTTACTACAGAAGAGTATTTCCAATAATCTGGAGAGCTAGAAGCAACAAAACGTTTATTGTCGATCTTAGTGATAATATGCTCCAATTCAACAACAAACTTATTTACGACAATCGTAGAAGTATTATCGAGTCCACATGATTTGTGGCGATCATGTTCACAGAGGATGGCAAAACGCCTGTGCTGAATTATATGTATATCTTACAACAGAGACTCTAAAAGCAAAGATAGGCAATGATACCGGAGAAGATCTTCCATACGACAGTGTCGTTTTCGTTTATTTCATAGTTTCATTCAGAAGCGTTGCAAAGAGAAAATTTAGGCGTTACTTGAGGTTTTGTTTGAGAATCTCTCACAATTTCATTCTATCTGCAATAGTTTGTTAACCTGGAAAGTTAGCCGTTCCTTTTTGTTTTGCGTAATTTCAGGCGATGAAATGTACTGGATGTCAAGAACAAAGAACAAAACATGTATTATCTAAAAAATAAAGCACTTTATAACGCTAAAACGAGGAATCCATACACGGAAGGTGTGCTGAAATAGGAAAAATGTCATCCATTAAGAGATCCTGGAATAGGGAAAGAACATAACGACAAATATATATATATTATATATATTGCTAGAAACTTGATCGGATTAACGAAGAACTACAATGAAAGACAATACATACAAACACAATCGTTTAGAAATTCTACTACGTATTTAAATATTCATTGAAATCAGCAACCGAAATATTTTTATGTTTATTGCTCGAAAGAATCATTCACAAATATTTTGAAAAATGAAATTGAAAAAAAAAATCTTTACTGGGAAAACAATATTTCGGTGAAAATCTCAAATTTTTAAAACGTGGAATTGAAAACTTGCCTCTCTGTTCGGCTGCAGTTTTTGAAATGAATGAGTATACATTTGCTATACATAATATTTCAATAAATATATATTTTGTTTTTGTATCCTTTCTGGTAAATGTTAATAATTTTCTAAATTTCCTAAGTGTTAATATATATTTTCTCTTCTTTAATACAAGGGAAAGTAAAAATACCAGAATTCTTCTATAAAGATATGTATAGTAAGGTCCGGATAATTTCTTATCTACCTTCGTAAATATGATATAAGCTAATTGCTTGGTAGTAAATTTCATTTGAGCGTTATCTACTTCCATAAGCGGAAGTGCTAGTTTTTTCGTCCTTGTCCATGTTTGCATGAATGATGTTGTTAAATATGAGCTCTGGTTTATGTGTCTACATGAAATAGACGACTGTTGCATAGGTATGTCACTTCTTTATTTTATGTACAGTTTTAGAGATCTTGCGGAGCAACTCACTCGAAATGTTCAAGAGGTTTAATGTCACCTTGAAATTTTATTTGATTATTTATCTTATATTGCGACAAAAATATTTTTATATCAACAAAAATAATAAGACATTTTTTTATAATTTAGAGAGATATGAAGTAGAACCACTGATGGTACGAATAATTACTGGTCCGGCTATTACAGACCTACAGTAAGTTTTATCTATATCTTTTTTACGACTTTTCGAAGGCTGAAGGCAGCAAATCCAGAATTCACATGACGTGTACACCATATATAAGAAAATATATACATGCAAGTTTGCAGGAATTGGCCTACAAATATTTTTGATTACCTTCTTAGTCGTTGCGTCACAGTGGAATTTAAGAAGTGATAGGCGGGTATTGTCAATCCGGATCTGATGCTTTTCCACATTTTTTTGTGTTTTCTATTACGACGATATTTTCATTCGTTGAAACTCTCCGGCGTTTTCTAAGGCTCATTTTTTCCTGATATTCCCTCGTGTTTTTTTGTAATTCTGTCACTCAAATTATCCAACAGGTGCAGCGATGAATATCAGCCTTTTGGAAGTATTACTGCAAAAGTAGATGCACAAGATGATGAGCGTTGGTAAATCGCAAATTTCTTTATTCATTCATATTTATCTCTCTTACTCGCACATAGTTATTTCTCAATTATGTAATATATATATATATATATATATATATATATATATATATATATTCGTTATTGGATTTTAATTGCTTTTATCCATAAATACGTTTATATTGAATTTTCTTAACTGGAATCTTTAGAAAAAGTTTATACACACACATATATATATATATATATATATATATATATATATATATATATATATATATATATGTGTGTGTGTAAAAGAAGTTTCATCAAATAACACTGGCAAGTCTGTCTATTCGATTTTTTATATTGGCTATCCACTTTCTAATGAAGTTTTTTTTTTTTAAATAGCAATGTAAATTGTTAAAAACAGTTCAAAGTTCATTGATTTTACATTCGAATATTTTCGACTCTCACAGCCATTGCTAACACGTATGAGTATGTTGATGCCAGATGTATTTGACTAAATGAAATTTTAAAAAGAGCATTGATTCATGATTATATATGTGTAAATTGTCCGATCGAATATATCTGTAAAAGTACAAAATATCAATAAAGACAAAATGAAAACCGAAGCGTTTTGTCCTCTGTGCGACCAGAGGAAATGCAAGGATTTTATTTTGTAAGAAGTATTTATATACAGGAGCAAAAATGATTTGCTTTTCAATTTTTAACATTTACAAAAGCTCTAATAAATATTCATCAGGTTAGACAAAATGTGTAAGCAAGCATTGCTGGAGGCCAAGTGACAGAAAAAATGAGAATTAAACGAAGTGAGTTAAATGATGTTCCGGATATTTTTATGAAAAATAAATTCTTTACGTTTCAGGTTAATTTATATTTTAAATAGTAGGAGGTTAATGAATTTAACACTTTTCGTTTAATTTTCTAAATGTTTTTATAGGCATGTATGTTGTCTTGGGAAAATAGTAATTCTTTTAGGAATATATATATATATATATATATATATATATATATATATATATATATATATATATATATCAGGAAGTGTCCTCTAAGCAGACAAACATAAGAAGTGACTATCCAGAATAAAATATATCAGCATCTACATTATCCTTCTCAAACAAATTAATGAAGGTTATTCTGATTATTATGAAGAAAATGCAAAATTTCTTTGTAGATTTCGTCGCCATAATTCACTTCTGCCTTTCAATCACAGTATGTAACCTACACATAGTAGCGGTGTAGTCAACGTACTGCATACACCTTTTCAACGACGTTTCTTTATTTGCTATGTATCTGTATTCAATTCAGTCGCTTGGCTTCTTCCGTGGAGTAATGTTGCGATGCTGTGTTTCGGTTATTTTCTTGTGGGTGTGTATTTGTTCTTCCGTTTTCGCTCATTTGCATTTTTTTTTTTCCTCCCGATGTTGTATATCTTCAGGTACTTTAAAAACTAACTTATGGTGAAAAGATAAAAATTATAAAATATGGTAGAATAATACTAGAACATAAGTTCTTAAAACAACGGAGAAAGGGAAAAATTATTAGTACATTTCAAATTGTTTGGTTGTTCGTCTGTACGACAACAAAAAAGACTCATTTGTTTCACATGTTTTGCTATTATCTTTATTTAGTGAAAGAGTGTGGATTAAAAGAACATTGGAATTTAAATAATTTTCACAATTTAGAAGTAAACATGAACGATCAGTAAAACATAAGGAAAGCGACATTACTCGACTTGCTGTTAGGTAAATAGAAGTGTCAGCATTGAATTCACATTAAAAAAACTTAAGAGAACAGAAATGTATTCAAATTTGTTTTAAGCAACATTTTTGATTAAACAAGAACATATTTTCGCGGAGATAATGGACAAAAATCATTGTTAATTCGTGGAAACTTCGTTGCGTTCCTGCAAAATTCGATGAAAAATAATCTCAACATTAAGAGAATTCATCGGTTTTTCTCTCTCTAGTCAATTACAGAATGACTTGATTTGAAGCAGTAGACACAATTTTAAAAGAATAAAATAAAACAAATCACACTAGACCCAGCCATTGCTATAGAAGTGGATGAAACAACACATGTCATGTATAGCACAAGTGTTCTATAGTATTGAGGTACATGTTAGACTCTGGTATCAAAGAAGTTTTTTTGTAAGAATTAATATTCTTATGGACAGAACTGTTGGAGCTGTAACAGAGTGCATATTTAATAGTTTGAATAAATACCACTGTGTTGCGAAAGTTGTATCTCGGGCGTACGATGGGGCAATGGTGATGGCATACCATTTAAATGGTGTTCAATTTAGTTACAGAAAAAAATAAATTCCAGCACCTTTATTTGATATGCCCATCAGTTAAATCTTGTTCTAACTCAGTCAGCAAAATTCATATCTGAAAGTAGAAGCTTTTTCAAGGCCATAACTTTACAAAGGAATGTAATTTCTTGAGGGGAGAACACTTATGCCAAAAGCAGCACCAAACAGATGGAGTTGACTAATTTGACCTTTGCAAACACTTGGACATTATGGAAAATAATCATATGTCTTGGGGATCCAGATACTTTATTGAGAAACAATTCTTTTAGGAGTGGTTAACAAAAGATTAAACATATTTTTCTTATGGTTTCTAATTAAATTTTCATTAAAGCTGACACTCTTTTCAATATCTTACAAACGAAAGTGATAAATATTTCATACCACATTGAGAGAATAAATGGGGCCAAAAAATTTACTTGAATATCTACACAGAAAAAAATCGAGGATTTGGATGTAAATATTGAAGAATATTGTAGAGAAAATAAGTAGATGAAAATCACGCACGAAATTTTCAAACAGAGAAAAATAGAAAGAGAGTATTTGATGTAATTTTGGATGACATACTAACAAACATGAAAGCAGGATTTGATGACTTCAAAGACTTAATGTTCATTTCATTAGTTCATGTGAATAAATTTCAAAATCTTGCTTGCCAAGTTAATAAGGACGCACTTGAAAGTTTAGAAAAGATCTTCGAAAATTATTTTTACGGTATAAAACTGAAAACGGATTATGCTGCAACTTACAATGCATAGGGGTTTAGAGATAAAGCTGTCAAAAAATTGTTTGATTTTATATTTGAAAATGGACTGACCCAAACATTCCCTTAAGCTGTAGAGCTGAGGCAATTACTTACGACAATTCTTGCTACAATTGTTTCTGTGAAGAGTCCGTCTTCTGATTTGAAAAGAATTAAGAGCTTCACTAGGAACAGAATGGCAAATCAAAGACTTTAATATTAATTGAAAATTGTGCAATTTAATGTATATGAAACATTTCCAGATATTTTTCTGTTATAAGGAAAAAGAGAAGAATGGATTTCCTGTACAAATAGGTAAGTATAATTAAATAAAGATTTTTTAAAATATTTTTATCGATTTATATACTGACAAATCTTTAAATATCATTTTATTGAACATAGGTCCCAAACTGATTAATTACTAATATCTCATATATCGATACGATTAACACGGTAGCTTCCATTTCGAGAGATCAAAGGTCAGATCGAACTCTTGAGACTCAGTCGCAAGGCACAGATACTTAGAAATAGACAACTTCTTGAAATTGTGTAAAAATATCTCGAAAAAGGCATCATAAACAAAACTCCGATATCACAAGGATGATTGAGGTTTTCTAGCAGATTCAGGATATCATCAAATAAAACATCAATGTCGATGAATGCTAACACCTTCATCGAGATGCTGGAAGCTATGTTCATAAGCTCGATCCAGAAAAAGGCCCATGTATGGTCATCAAAGTGTGAGTTAACAAGCTGCGGCACGACAATACAAATAGAAAATGCCAGGGTCACTAGCATAAACGTTGTAGTTAAGCTGACGGAGATCTACTTGAAACGAGAATACAAACTCCGTGTGTGGCTACACCGATTTCAGGCTGAGTACGGTTTTATTGAATCATTTATTTCAAATCCAACATGTTTGTAATTTTTGTCGGAAAACATACTTACTTAACATCCAATGTTATATCCAATAACTGTTTCACATTTCTTTCATAATTTGCGGCGTACAGTCGATGTGCAAGAAATATATTAAAAGCCTAATAAATATGTATTGAATAATGGCCGTAGATATTGAAGTCGTTTGAAATGAGGTAGCGGTAATTATTCCGAAGTAGAATCTTGAGCAAAAGAGCAAATCAAAAGTTTATGCAGAATGCAATAAGGGAAAGGAGAGTTGAAATTATTTGGCTTTTGCAATGAGATCGGGATATTGTCCAATCAGATAAGAATATTGGTGCCTACGTTTCAGCTGCTGAGTGGTTGATAGGATGAATGTAATCAGTGAAACTATAGCCGCCGGAAATGAACAGTTCTAAGTCGAAAATTCCTTCTGTCATCGGAATTGCTTCTCTCGAATTAGCCGGATAGCGTCTTGGAATGCGTCAATCTCACATACCGTTAAATATTTTTCTAGTTCTGCCTATTATAATTTTTTTTTATCTCGTCTTAAAGAAGTAGGAAGACCTCCACTCTTTCATAAGAAATTGAAAAGGATGAGGTTATCATCATTGATGAATGAATAAAATCCGCATCGTTAATTTAATAAAAATATATTTTTATCTTCTCCTATAGATATTGTATTTCCTTTTGCCTTGTTCGTTTCTGCTCAGCCAGGGAAAAAATGCCTTATCCTTTTTAATTAAACGGCCAAATTTTCTGATATTTACAGTACTTCTAAAAACATTAAATTGATATGTTTATTTACTTATTCAATTACAGGTTCTAAAGGCAAACATAGATCGAAATATATTTTCGTTCAAACAATATATTTGGATCTGAAAGGAAAAATAAAATAAAGAAATTGCTTATATTTTTATATTTTTAATATTAATATTTCTCTTTCATACAATCAAGTAAAATATCAAAAAAAAGATGTGTAAAAAGTAATGCAAGAACAAGATTGAAGTGACACAACACAAATTGCTAATGGCTTTGTTAAAAAGAAATAATGAGCGAGCGAAACTGGAATTATCTGAAAACCATTTTGAAATAGACACGCAAAATACGGCTTCTTTGTTTCTGTTAACCTGATATAATGACAATGACTCTCCTTAAAATTATTTCAATTTGTGTTCTTAGAATAAAATCTATCTTATATGAAAAATATACATTTTTAATGCATCGCAAGGTTTCATTGATTAGAGAAATTCTAGTTGGTGGACAAATAATTTGGATTGTTTTGAAATTGAGAATCTTTGATTCCTATTCACCATACAAATGTTGAAATAAACAAGTTTTATCCTTCTCGCTTCAGTACCAAGAATAGCATCGGATAGCAGAAGACGATATAAAGAATATAAATAGAAAATGGAAATCATTATTTCAAATCGTAATAGACTGGCTTTCTTGAAATCCAAATCCGGATTCTTTACTTGTGTGTCAAATGTCTTGCACCAAATATTTTCGTTATATTTCCTACCGGAAAAAAGAAGCAAAGCAAACATAATCATCTTTATTCGACCGTAACATATTGTTCACTGATGAGGACATCGCAAATTCTTGAAATGATGCCAAATTTTAAAATGAAAAATAACAGACATGTTGAACCAAATGTAAGGAATATAAATAACTGGTTTTCGCAGGTAGTTGTGATGTGTATATTATATTCCGAGATGGAAATTGGAATCGAAAAAAGGGTTCGTGTTTCAGGCAACACATTCCGCTTCGTATAAAATACTGTTAACGATCACATGAACTCTAGGCGCTTTGTCAAGTAGAATATCATTTTGACCAGGATTTAGTTACTGACATACTAATGTAATTAGTAACTATATGAGTGATTTTATACATTTCGTCTCCCCTACGGAACGTAGTATTGCAACCGCTCTATAATACTATGTTTTAGTTTTATATTAAGTAGTTTTATATTAAGTAGTTTTATATTAAGTAGTTTTATATTAAGTAGTTTTATATTAAGTAGTTTTATATGGCTAGCTTCACCTTTTTTTTTAATTCGAGGACTTCCTTCCCCTAGAATAGTTGTTAATCAAAGCTTGAGGATCCACTCTAGTCTGCAATAATCCTCTAAGTGGGGATAGAATGGATGAAATGATAATTATTCCAACAGAATTTGTGCGAGATTGGACGTAAGTGCTTCTATTGACGTTTGAACTTGACACGCCATTTCCAATTTCTATGCCAATAACTATGTCACTACTGGCATATCATGATTTTACATATAACTAAACTTACCTGCGTATGCAATAAGACCAAAATATTTATTATATTCATTATCACTTTTAAGTATTAATGGTTTAATCTTTTCAATGGTTTCTCAGAAACACACCAAGCTGCTTGGAGGCATACAGGTGTTTGAGTGAAAGATGATGAATTGTTGTCTTTGTGAAACCATTTAAGACATTACTCGAAGAACATTTCAGAATTCTCTGTTGACAAGGTACCGATCCGTAGAAGTATCTGGCAAACATAAAAATTCTGAAGTAATTTAACCGTAATCCTTCGCTTAAGCGGCGTAAAATATATCGCTGTTTCGTCAATGGCGTAAAAGACAACACAAAAGTATATAAGTTTTTAAATATTATTACAACGGGTAATGGTGCCCTACGCAGCAAATAAATTCCCAAAACACGGGACTTCACTTGTACCACAGGATCCTCAAAATCCTGCTGCTAAATAATGAATGATGAGAGTATATCTCGTGGTTGACTTTTTTTTCAATTACAGAATAAGCAGTCCAGCCACCTGAAATGTTACGGCTTCCAGGCTGAATATAGAGTACAGTCGCTTCTTTCAGAGTCTCTGCTCATTGATCTTGCACCTCACAAAAAAAACATTTAACAGTATTCCTGTATTTAGCATCGAATATTCAATGGACAATGCCCCATTGAGCATTGTGGTATGTATGATGAAAATAAAAATTATAAATATAAAATAGTAGTTTATTTTAAGCTGTTTAATGGAAACAGAAATCACCATATTGATACATGTTTAAATCTGATCTGAGCTTTCGGCTTACATAAGCCATTATCAAAGATGACAATTAAATTTCAATATATCACACAATACACGGACGAAACAATTATGATTTCATAGCAACGACAAACACCTGTATACGATACGTGGAAGTGAAAATTGCATCGCAGCTCATCACGTCACACATTTTCCTTCGTCGCACACACACACACACACACACACACACACACACACACACACATATATATATATATATATATATATATATATATATATATATTGAACAATAAAATATATTAAAAAATTAAACTCTTCAGACACACTGGGTTGTAGATTAATATTCTTTCGTTTTTTTATTATTATTTCATTTAGATTCCTCGACTAGTTTTGCCCAAAATGGCCATCATCGGCAGGAGAAATATTTCTGCTTGCTGGTAGCAGTAAACTACAGAAATGGATGTCTTGCTGGAGAAAATGAACTTTTGTCTGTAATTTTCATTTGTTTTTTATTTTTTTATCTTTTTATCGTGAATCTTTTAACATTCCTTGTGTTGGTCAAACAGTCTCTTTTAAGTTGTTATTTGAGATAAGAGCTGAATGGATTTTGACAGTTTTATTAGTCCTAGAAAGGGGATGTGTCTCTGTTTAGTGTTTGTGTGCGTGTTATTTGGTTCTCAGGGAGGGAGGGAGTATGATATGTGTAAGTATGTGTATTGCTGTGGGTGTGTGTTATCATTTGGCTCATTAGGGAGTGAGTATGATGTGTGTAAGTGTGTATATGTGTGTGTGTGTGTGTGTGTGTGTATAAGTGTGAGGCCTCCACACTCCGTAAGCATGTCTGTCTTGTGTGGTGAGAAATGTGGGTAGGTTTTGATTTGTTGAGTTATATATTAGTACTATTTATATTGTTAAATTTATGGTTTAGCCCGGCTGGATATTGTGTTTTTAGACGTTGTATCCACTTATTATCATGGGACTCTAAAATCTTTCTAATGTTATCTGCTCTGAACTTTTCTATTCTCTTAATTATAGTGAATTTGGCATTGGTTTTGAAATCATGTTTTTCCAGGCGGAAATGTTGTTCTACAGGTAATAATTTTTCATGGGGAGTCGACTTAATTCGATTGCGACAATTATTAATTCTGTAGTGAAAGGGCCATTCAGATTTTCGTACATATTGTTTCCGGCATCGTGTGCATTCTAGGAGGTAAATTATGTTATGACTTCTACAGTTAGAATCGTGGTAGATTTTGAAAGTAGATTTAGTGATTGAGCTAGTGAATGAATTTGTGTGTTTAATATGGTTGCAACATAAACTTCTTTTGTTGTTACATGGTTGGGAAAATCGTGTTGTTTTTGTTCTTAGTTTATTACGGATTACCTTGTCCCCTGAAATGTGGTTACTACTTATGATTTCTTTTGGGTTCTTAGGTCTACGATATGCAAGAAGGCCGGGTTCCTTAAACAATTTTTTAGGTCTGGTTTGAGATGTAGTATTTCCCAGTGACGTTTGATTATTTGGGATAGTGGAGGCAGAGTGGGGTTGAAAGTGGTTATTAGAGGGATGCGGCTAGATTTATTTTTAATCTTGTACATTAGAGTGTCTTCTCTAGGCGTGGAAATTGCTTTATTTATTTGTTCCCTGATTAGGTGTTGTTTATAGCTACGTGTTGTGAATTGATGCTCCAGATTTTCAATGTGTTTATTTAATTCTTCATTGTTCGAACATATCCTTCTGAGTCTAAGTGCTTGTGAATAGGGAAGGTTCTCTTTGAGGTGTTTAGGGTGGGAAGACTTAAAGTGTAGATAGTTGTGGGTGTCGGTGATTTTAGTGTGTAGTATCGTTTGTAGTTTCCTGTTTTCATCTATGTAAATGCGGGTGTCTAAAAATGTTACTGATATTGTGGATTTTTCATAGTCAAACTTAATTGAGTGGTGCACTGTATTTAGGGTCATAAGGAATTGGGTAAGTTTGTCATCACTACCCGTGTATACAAAGAATATATCATCGATATATCTTGCATAGAATACGCAGTCGCTACCAATGCTTGGAGAGATATGGGTCTCCTCAAATTTTCCCATGAATATTGTAGCATATGATGGAGCTGCAATGGTGCCCATGGCACAACCTCTTATTTGAATATATATATATATGTGTGTGTGTGTGTGTGTACAATTCAGTTACTCATATCGTACTTTTCTAAATACGCATACTAACAAAAACACACGCACAATTATTTATTAAAAGAAATGATAAAGAATTGTTCTATTACACTTCAAGGAAAGGTACATTTTCTCTAACAATCCAAGAAGAATTTCGATTACTACCACACACAAAAATCATAGGAAAACACAAAGAAAAAATAATTCCTTTACATAATATGTTCAAATAGCCATTCTTCTTCTTCTTCTTCTTCTTCTTCTTCTTCTTCTTATTATTATTATTATTATTATTATATATATATATATATATATATATATATATATATATATGTGTGTGTGTGTGTGTGTGTGTTTGTGTTTTGAAGCACAATTTGAAATTAATTCATTTTATCTGCGGTATATAAATTCAGTGAGACGAAGGAAACGTTCATTATTCTAAAAAAGAGTGATGAACATAAATCTTCATAAATAAAATCTCCTTCCTTTTTTTAAATTCAAATAAAATGCTTGTAGTAAAAAGACTTGACCTTTCATGTGTTCTTTCAAATGTGCAATCAATATAATTGTATATTTTTGATTTAATCATGTTAATCCGATGTCTCCTTCCCGCTTACAAGATTTTATATTATATATTATTAAAATATTAATCATAAATTGCAAACCCTCCGAATTGATGCTAAAATGTAACCATTCACATTTTTGCCTAACAGCATAATTCCCTTTCAAAAATAAACTTATTTTTTTCCAAAGAAAAAATCTTTCTCTTTTCTTCCCAGCAAAAGGAAAACAAAGTAAAAGGACAAAAAAAAGAAAAGAAATGATGCGTTCATGATAATTTAATGTAAGAAATTTATAGAAATATGCCTGAAATATATCTCTATCTTTCTCTCACCTCTTTTCTTTCACATTTTCATTCTTCTAAGTTCTCCCTATCTCTCCCTATCTATCTATCTATATATATATATATATATATATATATATATATATATATATATATATATATATATATATATATATATATATATATGCTAGTAAAATATCTATTCCTACCGTTATATTAAGTTTGGTTAGAGAATTTTAGTAATATATGACTAAGTTATACTGGAACTTTCCTAAACCTTTCTCAGTTGATGTGCCAAAACTCCTTATCAAATTCTCTTTGTCATGGAATCACGTATCTTTTATCATACTATTTCTGATTACTTTGATTTTTTTATGTTTCCGATTTTTATTTCGTATATTGACTTTCTGCTTTCTAACGAATTGTCATGCTGGGCGATGGTTGTTTAATTTGCTTGTCTCATAATTCGTCCTGTCGACCTGCCAATCACAAATCCAGTGAGCATTTTTTGTTTTCGGAAATGAAAGGAAAGAGAAAAAAAACTACATTGTCATCAGTTCCCAAAATTGAATTTTATAACCTCATTAAATAGTTATGCCATATTTTCCTTTGTTTGAAGTAAGATAAACTTGTAATGGTATATCCGAAACCAACTTGCTAAGACTTTCTCCAAGCTGGTGCAATTATATGTGATTAATCAGTTCAGGTTAATCAAAATCAAACCTAAAACTTATACGGCAGACAGTGTGAATCAAAATTAAAATATTATATGTAGCTATTTTTAAAAATATTTTGTTAAGTATAATTTTGCGCCGTGTCAACCATTTTTCTTATTTACAACAGGATTACAAATAAATGCCAGACGAAGAGAAGAAATAAAGCTTTGCAATAAATGATGCTTCGATTATCTAGGTAGAAAGATAATTGGGTTTTTTCATTCTCATTTGTTCTACTCCTAAGCTTTTCCAGAAATGCAATATTCTGCATGGTTGCAGAACAAATGTGTTATCGTGGTACACGTAGGACGCTTTCATATTGTTTTCTTCTCAATTTTCTGAAATGTTATAAAATTTGGTCAATATTATTTCATTTTGAAAAGGCGTTTGTATTAAATGTGAAATTAAACAAAAACATAAAAAAACAAAGATCACAAATGGCATAGAGAAATATTCTTTTTATAATTTCCATAAGGGGGTCAAATAATTTGGGACTACACCAAATTTTAGAAAATTCTATAATAATGGCAATAACTTCTACAAAATTTTCGTATTATTTAAAATTAAATAGGGAAAAAATGATCGAAGGCAAATTCAGTAAGTACTTGAAAATATTCGAATTCCTTTACAAAATATTCAATGGGAATAAATAATTCTGACATCATTTGTATGTATGTATGTATGTATGTATGTATGTGTGTGTGTGTGTATATGTAGAACGGTTGGACTCTCAAAGAAACTGCTCCTTGAACCGTCCCAGAATGTAGCTGACTCTTACTGGCATGCCATACATTGTAAGAGCCAAATCAGATCGAAAACAATTTACTGCTGCCATAATAGATCTGGAGCTATCGAGACCATGTTTGTCAGTCTTGATAGAGTTCAGTTTTGTATAGCGGGTCTTGTGAGTGATTAATGATTTTCAATTCTACAACTTATTTCCACAAACCATACGTCACAAGCCTCAGACAATTATATTGTTATTTCTTTAGCAAATGTTCTAACAGCCTACATTCATTACTTCCATCAGATTTTCACAGCTATAGCCGTCATGTTATATAGACATATTCGAATCAACAAAATCTCTATCGTTTTCAAGTAGAAAGATGGAAGTTCCAACTTTTCCCCCAAGACTTTACATTCTGGAATGCACTCGAGTTCAGTTTTCCGATCCTTATAATCTTAAAGTTTCCAATCTATTGCGAACCGTTAACTTTCCTACATGTCCTCATAATATGTACTTCATCTCATGCGTTCAGAAAATATTGTCATTCAGTAATCCACTACTCTGCCTACAGTGGCTCTTGAGAATTGTAAACAATTGAATATAATTATATATATATATATATATATATATATATATATATATATATATATATATATGTATGTATGTATGTATGTATGTATGGTCTCGTTTCCTGATTGAGCCCTCTAGAGAAAGGGTAATTAAAAAAAAATAAAAAAAAAAACAGCGGCTGTCTGTGCTAGTAAGGTTATGGCCATTTAGGACTTCATCGGATTTCAATAAAGTCCTAAAAGTTGAAACCACTTCCGATGTAAATAAAATTCTTTTATCCTCACAAAAAACACCACTAAATCAACATATGTCCAACCACGAAACAGATAGAATTTTCTACTAAACATTCAAGCGCACATATGGACAAAACTGAATACATGATATATAAGATACCCATACATAAACATAAATTATACACGTTAGCGCTGCTTGAGATAACAGATACATGTGAGGACTGCTTAAAGAATCAAAAACAAACAACACAAAAATCACAGTATTTTTTAATCCTCCTTTTCATTTTCTTATGAAGCTAAAATAAAAGCGAAACATGTTAAATTTTGTTTAAATTTTCTTTCTATCGAATTCTCATCCATATTTGTTACATATCTGATCACACACACGCATATACATATACCTGTTTATTTATGTATATATATATATATATATATATTAAAAAGAAGAGGGGTGCCGCAAACGTTTTTGGTTGTAATGTGGATTTATTGAGAAAAAATATTATACTTTGTTTTACATAATTTCATGAAACGTGTTTCTGGTCTGGTCTCGCAACCGTCTTCAGGTGAAAGTGGAATTTTTACATATTATTAAAATAATTAAAAAAAATATGTTTGGAATTTCTCGATATGAGATATGTTCAAAACTGAATTTTCTTTTGAAAATTGATTGCCAACACACAAACATGAAGAAAAATAAATTATTTTTAATATGTAAAAAATTCCACTTTCACCTGAAGACGGTTGTGAGACCAGACCAGAAACACGTGTCGTGAAATTATGTAAAACAAAGTATAATATTTTTCTCAATAAATCCACATTACAACCAAAAAACGTTTGCGGCACCCCTCTTCTTTTAATATACATACTTTTTCTCGTTGGAACCACTACAACATATTTTTTTTTATATATATATATATATATATATATATATATATATATATATATATATATATATATATATATATATGCTTATTTATTTTATATATCACATCATTTTTTTTCAGACTATCACATCATTGTTGTTTTATATATATATATATATATATATATATATATATAGGTTTTTCTCTGTGTTGGAAATTTTCAATTCGAATGACTTAGAATCTTGCCAATCATAATCATTATTAGAACGGCTTCTTGGTCGACACCAACAACTTTCAATATTCTCTTGGATATTTAATGTGTTTTAACATCTTACTGTTCGAAAAAAATTCTATTCTGAATTATCGTTTCATTTGTTACTTTCTGTTTATTTTTGCTTTTATTCTCTCCGTTTATCTTTAAATTATTCTTATTTCAAATTTTATACTCATTCTGATTTTGATTTACATTCCATTTTATTTGTCAGTCCAGATTTTTCACATTTTTTCTTCAATGACACCGGAATACTTTCTTCCTATCTTTTTCATTTTAATTGTACACTGATTTTAATTTCACTTTTCACTATATGTTTCTTTTTCAATATCAGTTGAACGGACATATTTTCTTTCATATCTTATTGTTCTTTCTTTTTTCTACTTTAACTTCCATGAATAACGTTTCTTTCCGTGAATAAGCCTTTCCTAATCTATTTTAATTCTTCTTTTCATTAATCATATATATTCCGTTCGAGATTATCCTGTTAAAACTATCCTCGGATGATATTTTAAATCAAGATTTTCTTGTATATTTTCACAAATCCCTGTTACGTTCATATCAGACATACTTAATCATATCTGACTGGTTATATTTTTTGTACTTATAGAAATTTTGTCTTGGCTGATAATTTTCTCTCATTCTAGAAGCTTACTTTTACTTTAGTCACCTGTAATGTGTTTATTGAAAGTTTTATTAGTTTTGCCTTCAATATTTCCTTTCCTTTTGATCATCTGTGGATTTCGATTTGTGTTTCTGAAGAGAAATGAAAATGGAATTTGATAAAGAGAGAAAAGGGCAAACCAGAACTGATGTATTTGAAACAGATTTTTATGGAAAGGGTAGGAAGAAATATATATATATATATATATATATATATATATATATATATATATATATATATATATGTGTGTGTGTGTGTGTGTGTGTGTGTGTGTGTGTGTAGTGATAGATAGATAGATAGCGATAGATAGATAGATAGATAGATAGATAGTTTTAAGCTGTGCTCAATATCAGAGATAAAGCGTAAGTAATTATAAAAGTGAACATTGAAGTCAAATCTCAGAGCCGACGGGCTGTTTCATTTCATGATATACGTAGTCGTCAGGCCGATTGCGTCAAGCATGAAACTGCCTGCATGTATCTATCTATCTCTCTCTCTCACTCTCTTACTCTCTCTATATATATTTATATATATACATATATATATTAAATAAATATACATACGTTCTGCACTTTTTCGAAGCAACTTCCAGTTTCATGCACGTATTTATTTATATACTACTGATAGGAGAGTAGTTAATTTACATATATATATATATATATATATATATATATATATATATATATATATATATATATATATATATATGTGTGTGTGTGTGTGTGTGTGTGTGTGTGTGTGTGTGTGTGTGTGTGTGTGGTCTGCAGTGGGCGATCCCAGCGTTTGCCCCTTTGAAAAGTGCCTGAAAACCATACCGTAGGTGTGGTTTTCACCCAAGCTTTGTGTGTGAAATTGAGTAGAAGCAAACAATAGGAGCCGTCAATATATGTGCTAGCACGATGTCACAAATCATCGTGACCGAGGGTTTGATTGTGCTGGCCTTGTTCAGATTGCTGATCCCGCTTGATAACACTCTTTCTTTCTTTCTCTCTCTCTCAGAAACTGTAAATGAAGTCTTCTCAGCAGAGTTGCACTATAAACCAAAGTTTGTCTCTATCGGTTTTGAACAAATAAAAATATACCGGAGCGGGCATCTGCAATACTGATTGTCTAGCATCTCTAGTAGACGGGTATCCTTGAATATGAGTGGCCAGCTTTTATTAGGAGTAAATGGTAATGTTTCTGCATAGTTGCCTACTTGAGAATTGATAACATCAGGAAGATTATATTGTTGAATATCAGAAACAGTGTAGGACCCAGGATAGAGACTTGGGGCATACCAGCGTTCGTATGAAAGGAATTGGAAGAGATCCCGTTCATTTCACGGTTTTACAGGAATAATTGTATTAAAGCAAATAATCGTCCTGTAATAACGTATCCCTAAAGCTTACGTAGAAGGCCGGCATGCCAAACCTCGTTAAACGCCTTCATATAACTAGATCCACAGTGTGAGCTTCGCCGTTATTATCAAGAGCTTGGTATACATATTCAGATGAGACCATCAGCACGTCAGCGGTAGACCGGGCAAAGCGGAAAACATTGTTTGTCAGTGAGTAGATCGTGGGAGGTACGATGCTTAATCGCTTTGGTATTGATTAAAGCCTCGAAGATTTTGCCGATGAGTGGTAAGAGATTCATAGGACGGTAGTTAAATGGGTCAGAAGAAGTCTCCAGAGTTCTTAAAGACAGTGACGAGAGAGGAGGACTTCCAATAGGCTGGAAAGTAAGAATCAACGAATTAATAGTTGTAGACTTTGGAGAGAGTGTACTCATGTCGTTAAGAATTAAGGCAATTGTTTTAATAGTGAGATGCAATGAAACAAAGTTTTGAAACTATGTACAGTTTATATCTCTTTATATTTCATATACTTACTTTGACATCTATGATTCATTTATTACTCTTGGTATTATATGTGTATCGCTTTTGTTCAATATCTTCTCATGTCAAATAATTTACATGTTTAATATAAAAGTGAAATCTCTCCGAAGAAAATGATTAGCAACAGAATGACAAAGACAGTTACGGCAAAACCTATTTCAAGAACAAGTTGAAATAAGGCGATCTCTTAGTAAACATAAGCATCTGAGTGCCTTACAAAGAAAGTCTGAAACAGATAAAAGTGCAAGCCTCAAAACGTAGGAAGGGAAGTCATAAATTAAAAGATTATTTTGCTCGGAATCTAATATTTTTAAAATGAAGACGAATGTTTTAATTGTTTTAATCATTAAATCTACCCTGAACACTCATCAATTTACTAATTTTGTTATAAATCCTTCTAAAGCAATATATACATAATTAATTCAAAACAAAATACTATTCTAAAATTTTAAGCAGGAATTTACTCTATTACATGTGATAATGTCCACAAGGATTTAAAATAAAATATTGTATCAACACAAAAAGGATATTTTATAAAGCAACGAATTAAATGCATTAGTTGCTCACCGTAATGGGACTGGTCATTTTTTGATTTAAAAATGTTACAGTAATTTAAAAAAACAAAAACAAAAAAATACAGAGGTAAATAAGACTTCGGGAATATGTCTTCCAATAGTTAAACAAAGTATTAAGATATAGGAAAATATCGAAAGAAACAAAGAGGAATAGAGACATATGTAATACATAATATCCTAGACAGTCTCTTCGCGTTTGAAAATGATACTTCCAGCGACCGAGATGTGGTCGAAGCAGCGAATGCTAAGAATACCATAGGCTGAACATGTGAGCAACGAGAAAGTTGTAAGGCGAATCGGAACTATAAGGAAAATCGTACTTACAGATGAAATGTCTGGGACACATTATGATGAATATTGCGTTAGAAACCTAATAATCAAGAAAACCAAAGAAGTGTGTGTATTGGGGGGGCTAACAGCGGTTAACTCAATGAGTGTTTCTAAAAATGTAAATAGTTTGTGTGTACGTATATTAAGACAAAGACGAATAGGAAGAAAGAAAAATATCAAGGGTAAATAAAAGGCTAACAATTACTTATAACATCAAAATATAGGAAGTTATAGCCAGTCACGAGCGGGCATGTTCTAGTGGCGAATGGCATATAAAAAGAGAACAATTTCTTTTATTGATATAAAATGGTGTGCTGAAAGATTTTTGGCCAGCCTAACTCGAAAAACAATCTTGGTTGGACCGAGAAATATTCAGAATCACATATCTATCTATCTATCTATCTATCTATCTATCTATCTATGAATTTTTGTTTAGTATATCTGTACTACTTTTAATACGAGAAAATCTCATCTCTTTTTCTAACGATTGTATTCGATGTCGTGTTGATGCAAAGAACAAAACGATCAGAATTCATCAGAGACAAAATACTATAACTAAAAGCGGTTATTAGTCAGAGAAGTGTAAAGAGAACAATGTGAAAACAAATCACGATTTCAATTAGGGGGTAATGCGCAATTAAATGTCATCTCGAAATGACAGATGAAATAAAGAAGACGTTAATTTAATAGACTTTGGTGAAGATGCTGCTAAGATTCATCGTCAAATTAAAAAAAAAAACAAACAAAAAAAAACATTGAAAAGAATCAATTTAAAGAGTTAACAACAAAGTGAACTTTCAACTGAGCAACGCTGGGTAACCTTATAATATTTACATAATAAAAATATCGATTATTGCTATCTTTTTTTCTATTTTATCACCAAGACAGTAGTTCACACTATTTTATTAATACGTTAATTTAATATTTGGCGTCAATAAAGGCTTGCCGATTTTTTTTTTTACTACCGCCTTTCAAAATATAAACATCAAAAGAATTCGACAACATAACGAACGGTAATGTCTTCTTTTCTTTCCTTTTCGGTGTTTTACTGTGAGGCTCTTTTTCCAAGTCTTCCCCAACGGCACTTGAAAAGAAGAAAGAACACTGATTTATCAACATTTTTTGAAATTACTTGTTTCTTTTCTATTATTTATATGCTTACTCTTTGTTATTAGATATAATAGACTACTACTGCACAATCTCAAAATCGACTTACATATAACTTTGCTTCATCTGAGTGCAGAGTCTCAATATAGTATTAAACATAAGAAAATCAAAGTAGTCATTGCTCTGATTAAAATGTACAACAGCTTTGCATAGTATAATTACATTCCTCATATACAGGATATTCAACATTCTTTTAACAACTCAATTAATTCATTGGGCATATATGGATTGTCTTCAAATGACAGCTCGTTCGACTAGTACAAAATGTAGTCGGGTATTATGTAAATATCTCGGTTTCACATGATTTGGGGCTTTCCTGACATGCTATCTCTCTCTCTCTCTCTCTCTCTCTCTATATATATATATATATATATATATATATATATATATATATATATATATATATATCTATCTATTTTCTATCTATCTATCTATCTATCTATCTATCTCGGTCTCTTCATATCTATCCATTTCCTTTGATCGGAATCGCCATAAACAAAACAGTAATGTCACTATACACAAGGGGTTGCAGGGTGTGGAAGAATTACAAACAGAAGCATTAATAATATGCAGAAAGATAAGAGAGTATTCAGCTGCACAGAAGATAGCGATTGACAATTTTTATAGATTAAAGTTGGCTAGAATGCAAGAAGCCGGAAGGGAGTTGCACAAGCGAAAAGTGCGAAAGATTAAAATGTTAGTATAGAATTTACGGCTACATGTAACCAGCTCAACTGTAAATTGATGAAATCTCGATGTCAGTCAAATACTGCGCTTAAATTGAAAACTTTAGTAAAGAGCTCATCGGAAGAATTAATAGAGCATTCTTTATAGAAAAGATATAGAGGCAACCTTATGGCGGTGAGAAAGTGACTGGAGCTGAGCTGCCAGATCAGGACCAATAATATTGTGGATTCTTCTTTGGATCTTATTAAAGAGCACAAAGTAAATAGTTGGGGCACTGGACCATATATGTCAACAGTATTCTAATAATAGACGAATGGTAGAGTTATAGATATGCAAACATTAATTCGACCGACATAGTGAATAGACTTACTTAGCAGCTGATCTAGCAATGGATAGAATATGGTCTTTCCACTTCATATCAGCAGAGAACGCAAGCCCGAGAAATCGTAAAGTGTCACTTTCCTGGAGGATAGCATCAGCCATGATGATGGAGGGCAGCAAGGCGTCTGTCAGATGATTAATGAATTGAAGTTTATTTCGGGAGGCGTTAAAATTAGCAAGCCAACTTTTGCCCCAGTTAACTACAGATTTGAGGTCGTTTTGGATATCGGCTGGCATATTGACCTTGTCAGACCGATAAGGCTTACTATTGATGCAGGAATAAATTGTTGTCTTGTCAGCGTTGATACCAAGTTTAGAGCTGATGTCTTCAGGAAAGTCCCTAATGAAAGTAAAAAAATAGAATGTGACCAAGGATGATGTATTGATGGAGCACCTGCTTTTAGTACGAAATGATTTATAGGAGGGGCCGTTTCACGATTTGAAAGGAAAGACTGGATCAGTTCCAAAAAGTGACGAAGATTTTAGCTTGTGGAGAAGGCCTGAATGCCAGACACTGTCAAAGGCTTTCAAGATGTTCAATGCAACAACCCGGGCATCACCGTTTTTATCTACAGCATGATAAAATGTCTCCGGAAATATCGTCAATACATCAGCAGTAGACCCGGAGAAACTAAAGACATATTGCTTGTCTGAGAAAAGGCCCTGCAATGAGAGATAATGAATCTATTCAGTATTGATTTTATTCTAGTCGTTTCCCCAAAAAATGGTGGCATCCTAATAGAACGATAGTTGGAAGGGTCAGACGGCTCACCATAGTTCTTAAAAACTGGAACAGCAGATGATGAGTTCGAACAGGCGAGAAAGCAGGAGACCGCGAGACATTTATTACACATTTCCGGGAGAAAAGGATCCAGTTCAGCAGCACACTTCTTAATGACTATTACAGGGATACCATTGGGTCCACATGATTTTGGGGGATCTAGGTTAGAGTCGATAGCAGGAACAATGGAAAGAGTTTTATGTATATCACTCAACAGACATACAATTCTAGGAGGGAAGTTAAACGGTGATATTCTAGATGAGAAGATTTAGAGGATAATTTATGGGCAATGAATTCAGCGTTATCAGCAGAGGATGATAACACCACATATTGATCGAAGGGTGTGGGGTACAAACCGTACACATATTTAAGACCCTATTACAGAGCTGCCAATAATTGCGAGAGCCAAATTTGTTAGAGGTTATGGCGTGCCTTATTCCCTCGGCAAACAGTGAATTTGCTCCTTCGAGGACTCGTTTACATTTAACAACGAATAGACACATGTTGTGACGAGAGCTGTCGCGCTGGTCTAACCGAAAATAGTGGTTTCCATGTGCTATAGCGGCAGAGCATGCTGGTATAAATCATTCAGAAGATTGAGGTTTCTGCTGGTATTTTCCGAGAAGGGATGAAAGCTTCCATGCCGGCTTTGACACAAGAGCAAGTGGCGCAAGTGTCAGTTAGGAGTTTAAAGATATCAGTTCAAGTGACGTCACGAAGAAAATCTCAGGGTGTGTCCCAATCAGCATGCTCGTAACGGAAAGAGGTCTTTTGGACAGGGGGGTCTTTTTTAAATAGATGATTTCAATGAAATATCAAAATCTACCACAGATTAGTCAGTATTACCAAGAGGATAGTGTTTTGAAGCTCGGTAAGAGCGAGGAGAGGATGTAACAAATAAATCAAGTAGAGAAGCAATGTTGGTCGGTTTTGTAAGGAAAACGATTTGAGCATGCGATTGTTCAATGGAAAATATTTTTTTTATATCTGAAGTCTCTTTAGAATGTTTGAGCCATGTGTTTTGGTGAGAACTGAAGTCAACAGAGACAAAGATGTTCGCAGCTAGGTGAAGGGAAATTTACGTTTCTATCCTGTCAGCAATTATGTCTAATATACTGCAGTCCTGGGAAGAGGTAGAGCGATAAATGAAAAAAGCGTTAGCTGTCAGAGATTAGAAGCGAAAGACGGGAGCACATGAAGGGGTAGTCTGGTGCCTCGCGGGATAATTTCCTGGACATCGGAAGATTATCCCGGATGCAAACACTACGGCCATACATATGAATGCTGGAATTTTTTCGGCAAAGGGTAAGATAGCCTCGAACCAAGAATTCAATGATATCAATAGAAGAACTACAGTTAGTTTCACAGAGCGCAAATAGATTTGGCGACCGTTCCAAGGCAAAAGGTTCTTTACATGGAAAAGTTGGAACAGATACCACAAATATTACTGGAAGAAAGGCTGAGGGAGGTAGGTGATATTTTGTTTACTGATTTAGCTGAGAATAAAGCATAGTGTGGTCTCAAGGTAGCCCACCGGATATACATGCAGGAACACCTAGCCATGCACGAAATAGCACTACAAATATTATAAGTCTGTTGATCAGAGCAGCCTCTCTAATCATTGCAAAAGTATTCGGTAATGCTTTGGGTGGCTATCTATCTATCTATCTATCTATCTATCTATCTATCTATCTATCTCAGTCTTTTCATATCTATCTATACGAGAGATGTCCGTATATAAAATATATCTCTCCTACTATCAACGTAACTTTATTCAACAGGGTGAATGGTGTGTTGAATTTTAAAAAGAATATAAAAATTCGCTCGAATTCCAGCCGCACTCAACACGAGAAGGCTCGGAATAAACTCTCTTATTATTATTCAAGACTGGACAAAACACATTCTAAACATTTAAGGATGAAGAGAAATTAATAACACTTACAAACAACCCTCTTGGAAAAACGGACAATATTGACAAGTCCTAGAAAGTAACGTTTTGTGATATGGTGAAAATATCTGACAAGCCACAATCTAGCTGAAATTATTTTATTCTCTTTAATAATTATTACAAATATCTTCACTTATTGAGCCATATTAGATTAATGGGAGAGAAATATCATATTTTTCTCTTTATATTCTATTGATGTTTTTCATTTACAATAATTTTTAATTGCAATCTAAATATCATCCAATTCACCCGACCGCCAAATACTTACAGAATAATTTAAGATCTCACTGTTTCAATTAAAATATTAACCAAATAAGTACTTGAGATTCCTATCTCAAGTACCTATTTGGCTATTATTTTAATTGAAACAGTGTGAATAAAATGTTAGAAATATTATGTTCACTAAATGCGGCTATAGAAAGTAGTATACACTAAGAAATTATGACTTCTCATTAAATGACTGACGTCCTTCATAAAAGGGAGATAATAAGTGTATTGGCAAATGTTATTCTATCACATTACGATCAAATATTTAGATTTGATGATAAACAGAGGAAAAATTAAGATGAAAATCATCAGGATATATAGAACAGACCACCTCCAAACATTACGTTAATGATTGAAAACAAAAATCATTTCCGGGATTTTGATGACTTGGAAAATACTTTTGACTCAGCTGAACACTCGTCTTCTCTACCTCACGACGTCAATGCATATGTAACATTCATTGATAAAAGACGAATACATTATAGCAAAAATTCTGACTACTAGAGTGCTATGTAAAATAAAGACTCGAAAAAAAGATTTTCAAATAGAAATCTCCATAAAATATTCTTCATTTAGATTTATATGACATTCTCCAGTATAACTAATCTAATTGTATGTTTCATTTGATAAACTAATTTTAGTCGTCAAGTTGTAGATTTAAGGTTTAAGATTTTGAAGGACAAAAGACAGCACTGCGTATAAAATGTGAAATACCTTGTGGCAGACATAATAAACATAAAATTTCTTCAATTTACAAACTATTAAGTATCAGCTATGTCATTAATTGACAGAATTATGGAATTTTTATAAAATCTCTTCTGCATCGTGACGAGAGTAGGGAAGAGAGGTTAGAAGTTGAGATACATAGCCATATAAAAACTGACAAGGGCCAAGGAAAAATAGCTTATATGATAAACAACAAATGAATAAATAATGGACTATCGTCTGTTATCATTGACAGGTTACTTCGCATTAATTTCCACCTTTTCGTTAAGATTTCGTTTGCGCTTTTCTATTTCTTACGAAGAAATAAATATAAATCTTGGAGTTACATGATGAATGGAAAACATAAACGCACATATACACAATACGCACACACATTTCCTATGTCTGTTCACATATATAACACACTCATATATATATATAAGTTATGTATATTTGTATGCAAGCAAATATATATCATTTTCCGACATTTCATTTCAATAGGAAAAATTAGTCATAAACCTAAATGTTTAAAAGTTAAGAAACATTGGTTAAACTTTGGTATTTTATGTTTGCGAAATATCCTCAAATCTCAGGTGGCAGCATGAAATTGAATTTAGCTGAAACTAAACATTCCAGTTAAGAAAACTCAATATGAACGTATTTTTGAATGAAAAAATTAAAATCTAATAACGAACCGAAGAATAATTTATTTAAAATTATTAAATGTTTTCTGCGTAATATACCATTACTTATCATAAGATCTCTGTTATTTCTTGTATCTTGAAACATTCAACAGAATAAGTTCATTTCAGAAATACCACAACAGTAATTGCTTGTAAAAAGGTCTAATAAGGTTTCCGAAAAAAATCGCTAAAATTTGTGTAATCCCCTCATAAACTCGCTCTTGTAACTGCCATTAGAATCAAATCTAGCAAATATCTCGGTGGCACCACAGGGAAGGTGTCTTTATCCCGAATTATTGGACGTGTATTCAATAGTTTCATTGGTAAGCTGATCTATAAATTATGCACAAATGAGAATGGATTTTCGTTCGATTGACGCATTTTATATAACTCTTAAAACCTCTACCAGAAGATTAGTCTTGTGGAATTCTGTATCGGCAAAGGCAGTAATTTAACGACATCGTTCATTGTCCTAGGATCAACCAAATGGTTATCAATGATTTTATCCAAAATATAATCCTGCATGATACCTTAATTTAATAGACTTAAATAACAGACCGAATTTCTGGGATATCCAGCGTCAACCTATCGTCATTTGGGCATATCATTTCCTGCGAGTACACTTATATTTAATGGCAGCATGGGATTACAACTTTCCTGCAGTGATTCATCTTTGAAGAAGCGCAACGAATCAGATTGTTGACTATACGTAGTCATTCACATATGCAGCATAGTGGAGTGTTATGAAGACTAGGTGCCTCTCCTTGAAGACATCTCTTAAATAACCTTATGTTTGTACTTGGGTTACTTTTCAATCCGCTCTGCATTCATCGAGTAAAAGAAATTCCTTTGATGGAGTTGGGGTTGGAACATACAGATTGTACGAAGAGAAGAAATTTAGAAACTGCTGCATTCGAATCCACACTCATGCGTAATAAATAGATTCAATTATAAGTTCAAACATAACTGTTAGGATAATACGAAAAATCGCGCTATACTTAGTACACGTTTGACTAACATACATAATGGTTGGGCCTGAACACATGGCCTGAAGATTGCGTCCACGCATGAAATAGGCTGTTGCCGCTTGGTGTTGACCTCACTGTCCAATTATATATATATATATATATATATATATATATATATATATATATATATATATTCTTTAAGCACTGCTAACACGACGTATGATTACACATTACAAGTTCTAGAGTTTTCTTCTATTTCGAGAGTATCTTTCTATACAAAAATCTGACTGTAAATATGGAAAGTAGAAATAATCTCTAAACAAAAGAAGTTTATTCTCATAAGCCTATCCTCATTCGAATCTTCCTTCTTCCCATTGTCACTGGTCAAGAAATGTGACTTATGTCCGGCCTAATTCCTCTCATTTACAACAGATACTTTTTTCTGCTTCATGTTCTTTAGAAAGACAATGTACATGCTACAAGTTTCTGACAAAATTATTCGAAATTGCAAATAAGTTGGCTTCGTGATTACTTTTTTCTTTCATGCTTTAGATAGACAGCAGGTGGCTTGTCTTGTCATTGCTTCTACTTTACACAGGATCTATGAGAGGATCAGTCACAATTGATTCTTTAACTTTCATTTGTCAAGCTTTGGGAAAAGTAGCTGAGGTTTTCATTTGACTATTACATGAATCATTTCTGATACACTTGTTGGATGAAATAATTTAAAATGGATTTCACCTGATTTCCCCCCAGGCAATTAACTTGAAGCTATTCATCTTTCTGTAGATTTGACAAGCGGATCATGTGGAAGAATATTGCCATATGTATTCTTCAGACAGTAAAAAAATAAAAAAGTATAATATTTGTCATGGAATCTTACCCATAATAATGATAATGGACTATTGGACTTAATAAATTCACTCAGAGGGCATAGTTCAAGTTTTGAATAACTGCACGGTTGTACACTCTTCCAGGAGGGAGGGAAGGAGGCTCGAAGGGCGGAGTCTCCTTAGGTAAATCGGCCCAGAACCCGTTTATACGGGTTCAGTGGCCGAGTTCGGAAATACCCACGTTAAAAAGGCCATGACGCCCTCGTGGGGGACGACTAAATATAGTCAGTAGTTCAAGTCAGTCAGTAGTTCAAGCCGAGTCAAGAGTCGAGTCAGAGGCAGTACGAAACAGAGTTGCGTTCAAACAATTACTGCAAGACATTGGAATAGTGATACTGGTCGAGACTACATTGTTCTCTCTACTAAACCTGATTGTTCATACTAACACTTCTACTTCTCTGTATATATTCCTGTTTGTAATATATCTGTGTTATTCCATACCTGTGTTCGAGTTCTTCTTTGTTGGTTCTACCTTGTACTATCACCGTGGTACAAGGAACCGGACCATAACAAGTGGCGACGAAGATTCGAATTCATTCGGTGGAAGAAAAAAAGTTTCGTTCGCCACAGCATAACAAGTGGCGACGAGGAAACCAACTCTCGACGCGGAGGACTTACCTTTTTTTTGCTATCTGTCGCGCATAACAAGTGGCGACGAGGAAACCCTAAAAGGGTAATACGAAACTAATTCTAAAAAAAAAGAAAAAAATTCTTTTTTTTTAATTCAAATTTTCACTAACAACAAAGGAAAGTGTTTTTTGTTGCGTGCACAGGCTACAGAATATCAGGTTACAAAAAAATACGTTAACATGGAAGATTTTAAGTCAACCTTTATGGAACTTATCAAAATCCAATTTGAAGAGCAACAAAGGTACGAACAGAAACATCTGGAATTGCAAGAATTATTGTTACCTGCAATGACAAATAAGGAGCAAAAATCCGAGAACGAAGCAGTTCTCTCACAAGACGCTATTTGGAGTAATATCGAAGATTTCAAGTACGCACCCGACGAAAATAAAACTTTTCCAAATTATTTCCGAAGTTACGAAGATCTATATGATTTTGACTGCAAAGATTGCTCAGATGCACGTAAAGTACGCCTATTACTAAGAAAATTAGGCACAGGCGAATATACCAAATTCGTAGATTATATCCTTCCAAGAAAAACAAGCGAGTTAACGTTTAAAGAATCTGTAAAACTGCTAACGGAACATTTCAGCCATAATACTTCACGATTCCATAAAAGATGGAAATTCTTGAACCTTACAAAAAAGGACAGCGAAGATTACATAACTTTCGCATCCATTGTTAACAAATATTTTGACGACTTCAGATTATCAGAACTCAGCGCGGACAATTTCAAATGCTTAATTTATGTCCAAGGCCTGGTTTCAACCAAAGACGCGAAAATGAGACGCAGAATACTTACTAAATTTGAGAGTGAACAATATCTGACACTTCAAAAACTAGCCGAAGACTGTCAGAGATGCATCACTGTGAAGAAAGACACAAAAGACATAGAACAAGCTGGCATAACACACGTACGCAAAGTACGAAGGCAAACACATTTTCCCTCCTCACAAACAA
The DNA here is from genome assembly GCA_903632075.3 of Acanthosepion pharaonis. NCBI lineage: Eukaryota > Metazoa > Mollusca > Cephalopoda > Sepiida > Sepiidae > Acanthosepion > Acanthosepion pharaonis. The sequence continues at coordinate 2,657,695 of CAHIKZ030002666.1, forward strand.
ACCGAACCGATTTTAACGGCTCAAGAACAGGTAAAACAAAATGTTCTAATTATAATCAACATAAAAAAACTACCACCCAGTCCGTGCTATCGTTGTGGATCTTGGCATCGGGTTAAAGACTGTACATATCGTTTTAAAACGTGTCTATCATGTAAAAAAATGGCCACAAAAGTTCTCATTTTTGGTACAGAAAAGAAAGCAAAAGCAGAATAAGAATTACGAGGACTGATCAAGCAGATGAGACTAATATAAGAAAATATGTACAAATTGAAATGCAAAACAGAAAAGTTAGGTTACAGCTGGATTCCAGCTCAGACTTAACCATCATAAACCTACAAAGATGGAGAAAACTGAACAAACCTGTCATGTTAAAAACGGATAAAATTGCTAGATCAGTTACGGGGAGAAAGATAAAATTCGAGGGTGAAGTAATTACAAACGTAACATTTAATGGAATGACGAAAAAACAAAAAAAATGTACGTCATAAGAAATACCGAAAACCTATTCGGGACAGACTGGATGCAAAAATTCAAATTGTGGGATTTACCTATTAGTACGTACTGCCAAAATGTAAAAGCTTATCAACCGAGGCAGACAAATTAAAAAGAAAAGTAAAAACGAGTTTCCCCGAAGTATTTTCAGCAGGTCTCGGAAGATGTAAGAAAATGGCAGCTAATATCGAAATAAAGGAAAACGTTCAACCTGTTTTCAAGAAAAAAAGGAGCGTACCGTTTGCGTCAATAGAAAGAAATTGACCAAGGATTAACTAGACTCGAAAATACGAGCATATTGAAAAAAGTAGAATACAGCAAATGGGCCGCACCGACGGTCTACGTCAAGAAAAAAATCTGATCAGCGTTCGATAAAATACTACCAAGTAAAACAAAACAAGTAACACAGTCCTACGCACCAAAAAGAAAATTCCTCCCAGGAGAAAAAGTTTTTTTTTAAGGCATATAAAAATAATACCTCTTACTGGGAGAAAGTCATAATGGAGAAAAGAATTGGTAATATGATGTACATAGTACAAGGAAAAAAATTCTCACACAGAAGACACGTAAACCAAATAAGGAAGAGGCCGTTACAGGATGCTAACGGTTCACCTCAAGAAGAGGTATTGGACGCGATTTTCGACACATTCGATATAAAAAAAAGACCGCAAACAATGCCAGAACAAAGAAAATCGACAAGAGAAAGAAAATTCCCTGAACCTTTGGAAATAGATCCTAAGAAAAAAAGTAAAAAAAAAAACTGCTACGCAAAAGCTGTATATATTCCTGTTTGTAATGTGTTATTCCATACCTGTGTTCGAGTTCTTCTTTGTTGGTTCTACCTTGGACTATCACCGTGGTACAAGGAACCGGACGATAACAATACTTTTCTTGCTTTATTTGATTACTACACTTTGATATCTACATTTTAATCACTCAATTAAAAGAATTAAATTCTTTCATTTGGGGGAGAAACTTGTTTGAGAAAATTATTCCGGGCCGTATTTTTTTCTCATTACTTGATACATATTAATGTCAAATACAGGATTCATGTCGGCAGAATTATAAACTATATATTTGGGTGGATATCTGAGATTTTTGAAACAAAATAAAATTATTAAATGTAATTTCAATAAATAAATAGTTTTTAATGTTAAGAAAAAAATTATAAAGAAAAACTGATCATGTTAATCTATTAAAAAGCTAAAAGAAAATAAATGTACTTGAGAATTACGAACAAATATGTTTATTGTTTTACATAAACTCAAATAACGAGAATATATATATATATCAGATATTAATCTGCAACAATATTCATGTATGATCTTCACGTTAGAAGACAGAGCCTTTTTGATGTAACTGATGTTTTATAATTCTGAATTATCACCATTATTTTATGTTCAAATCAACGTGAAAACCAAGATTTAATTTCCAATTTTAAGTTATGTATGCCAATTTTCCCGTAGACTATTGGTGCGAAATAATTTCCTTGGTACCTATTATAACTAAGTAATATAAAACTAAGATTAGTCAAGCTGAATCGAACACAATGCATGTGCAATATACAAAGAAAATTCACACATCAGATAACTCAGTCGGAGTTCAACATATATAAAGTAGAATGTGGATATATTATTCCAGAACAACTGTCCTACATATTCAGTTTTTTTAGTAAAAGAAATGACAACACTAAATTTGCATTCAAACTAATAATGTCTGTCAAGAGTTGTCCGAAGAAATCGCAAGGCAAAAAATGTGATTATTATGTAGAATTAAAAATATGGAAATTTTCAAAATACCATTTACTTATTGGCACGTTCTGTTTATTTTTGATAAAAAAAATTAAAAAATCAAATTATATGGAACATATCACCATTCTGAAAAGTGATTCTATATAAATATGAAAAAAAATCGTATGGGAAAGATTAATAGAATAAGTATCCCTATTTTTAAAATAAATTATGGAGAATTCATTTTTCTTAGCCTTGCGAACGTAGTGATTGTGGTAAGATGACTTTATGATTGATTTGCCCGGTCGAAAAAAGTTCATCTCATATATTTGATAAATATTCATTACTTTGCATTTATCGGACATCACTAAAATAAAAATGATATTTTCTTGTGACCGAAAATTATTACTGCGTTATTTTTTGCGTTTGGTAATCTTGTGTCTAATATAAGTTATATTATTTATTTAACTGTATCTCTTCTTATTTGATTGCATAACAGATGTCAGCACAATGGATTTTGCATAAAATATTTTACATGAAATCATTCCTTGAAATGTTGCATTTAATCCAATAACACCTGACATATCCGAATGTTGTCTTACGATTGATTAACATTGAAGGAAGTAATTGAAAATATAACAATATTATACAGACAGTGTCAATTGGTGGATTGATTAATTTGTTTCTCTTTTTTACAGGTCAATGTAACGAACCAGATTTCTCATTATAAGTTGCTCTTTTACACAGCTTGTAACAATATTTTACGGACGAATCGTGAGTGACACTTGATGGACCTGATGGATTGACAAAAGGATGGATTTTATGCAATTCAGACGTGCCTGTAGTTAAAAGAAGGCAGCCATGGGGTGCTAGTATTCTGATATCGGCTGGAATTGTCGTCCAACCTATTATCAAACCATTCAAAAATCGATGAAGGTGTTAAAATTGACAGTGCTAACTATTGCGATTTTATGAACAAGAGTTTCTTTGCATGATACAAGTCCCAGTCTCGTACTTTCAAAGTGAAGTGTGTATTCATGCACGAAAATGTTCCTTCTCATGTTTCTAAGATTAGCCATGAATTATTTGAGCACAAATGGAATAGCCACCGCGAGGTCCTAATCTGAATCCGATCGAAAATCTATTGTCACTTGGTAAGAGGAAGTTATATGAAGGTGGCATATATATATAAAACGGCAAAGCAAACCTATGGCAAGCAATTAAAACTAACATTTCTGAAATTGAAGCTGCTGAAGTAAAAAAAAAAAAAATGAACAAAATCAATGGATAATAGATTACTGGCTATTATTGAGAAATCCCTGGGATTAAAATGTAAAGGATTCGAAGAACTATGTGTTTGTTATTTGTTCTATTATAGATGCGATTATTTGTTTTTGCCAAATATCTTCAGACGGCATTTTTTTTTTAGAATATAACAAATAACTTCAATCACTTGAATAACATATATTGATACTATCTGTTATGGTAATTTACCCACGCACGCATGGAATCTCCCAGCAATAAATAGGGGCAGGTACTGCCTTTTTGGAGAGGGAATTTTCCAGCAGTTAGCTCTGATAGTCGGTCCGAACATTCTTGCTGTATATGTTTGTATTACGGTCCCTGTTAATATACTTGTTTAACTCAATTCTTATCTTTGTGTCTTTATTTCTGACTCTAACAACGCCACAACATTAACATTTTAACGCAGGGTTTATTTTGACATCTAAATAAAATGTTTAAAATTTGACAAAGCAAGGAATTATTGAATTTATATGATTTTCTTAAAGACTTCTGACAGGGTGTAGTTCCTAACTATGGTCTGTAATAGTGTATACCTTGTGACAGTCTAAATTAACCTTGGTAAATATGAACCTAATTTTCTTGCCAAGAAAACCTAGCTATATTTGAGGAATTTTCTCACAGACTTTGTGTATGTGTTGACTCCATCCTGTCTGGATACTTCATTACCTTGGCACTAAGTAAGAGTATTTAGCTAAACTTATTCAATAATAATAATAATAATCAAAAGATAATGAAGAAGAAGAAAGCTTACTGCTGATAATAAACTCTTTTGTCGGAAGAAGATTCGATGATTCATAAGGAATGTATCAACTTTGAAGATCAAACACAAAGATTAGACGTCATTTCTTAACACAAAACACGAGATCATGCACATCAATAATGTGAGATTATATCCAAAAACATGGATCAAGCATATATCGCAAGCTGTTGCCGGTTGGTAGGAATTTTGAACGAGCACTTATAAATTATTATAATGTATCTTTTATTGAAAACAAACAAATTCAATATAATTGTAAGTGCACAAATACATTAAATCATTTATTAACGCAAGAACAATATTCGATACAACGTATGCTAAAATTTGCGCCGTGATGCCTACAAACGCACACTCACACACACACGGACACACCTATATATATGCATATGCTTATGTGTGTATATTTATATATACATAGCACAATTTAATATTTGCAGAATGAATATATATATATATATATATATATATATATATATATATATATATATATATGATAAAATATATATTTCATAATTTATGTCTTATTTATGTGTAACGTTGGTTTAATATGAACGGATAAAGTGTATACAAATATAAAAGTAGACAATGATGTCAAAAGCGAGAGAGGGTTGACGTTAAATCTTATTTTCGGTTTGTTGTAGGTAAATAAAATTATAATATACTCAAAATGTGCAAAATCGTACATTGTATAATTTATAGTTAATTTAAACTAAGCGTACTTTACGCAAGTAGAATAAAAGCTGTTGATGTCCGCGATTAAAAGCCATCTCTTGAAATGATGAAACACTGGATAAAATTAAAAACAAATCTCCAAGAATCCGCATCAATCGACAATGATTACGCCTCTCAGGGGCAAATCATGCTTAGGTTTAAAATTGATTGGAACACAATTCACTGATAACACAGAAATCAAAACATATCTGATCAACGATAAACAACGTGAAAAGAATACCGTAGAGATTATGATGGACAATATCAAAACAGTTTTGTATGCTTTCAACTATTTCCCTTAATAAAAGATGAAGAAAAACTGCAATTGAAGTAACCTGTAACATCTGGAAGAAGAGATTAAATATTCGAGATGATATTTCCATGCTAATAAACAAATTAATATATGGAAAGACGGCGTTAAAAACAATCGCCTAACTGATGCTGAGAAAGAAATAATCAAAGAACAAATAAATTTGATATCCAATATAATAATGTAAAAGATGGTAATAATGCTGGTGATGCTATAAAGGAAATAGGATAAAAAACAAAAGAAATGTATAAAGAAGAAGGAAAGAAAATGATGTCTTACAAACAATATAAATAACATATTATATAATAACAATAGAAATTAATACAATAACACGGAGGCTGAGCAAACTGCAAACGAACATGCAGATTGCATGGGTAATTCTAAAAACCCAATCACTGAAACGAAATTAACATATTTAGAGATTTCGGGAAAACAAATCAACATCAAAGAAAATACAAGATGGCAAAAAGAAATTAAGGCACAGTTGCCAACTTTTTCCCGTGAAGACCTCCTGGAACTAAATGAAATAATATATAAATCTGTACACGCCCACAATAATGGATAAGAAGACCAAGAAAAAACAGAAGCAGCACATGTGGCAAACAAAGTAGAAAAATAAATAAATCACGAGGTGAGATATTCAAATTTGAGGAGTTGGCGGTATTAAGCAATTATTGGGTAACATTTATAAAATATATGAGATTTAAATATAAGGGATTTTGAAAACGAAACACCAAAAAAAATCATACGGATCGCAAGATGTGAAAATGATGTGCATCTTCTTCAGAGACTCTCCCAAGTTAATACAATAAAATTTTAACGTTAATTCGGAAAAGAAACAAGATGTTTGAGTTGAAGTAGTGAGATAATTATCGAAATGTATTTGAAATAATGGAACGTCATTTTATGCAAAAGCAGTGTAGTTAATAATTAAAATTCCAACACAATTCGTTTCGAGCAAGAGAATTCCCTCTGTAGAATCTATCTGGAATATCTATGACTACCATTCGTCCATGCTTAGAATATTACTGTCATATATGGGGAGAAAAAAGACTGCTGATATTTCTAGCGCATATAAGAGAAAAGAAACCTTGCCACACACAGGACATAATTAAAACAAAACGGACAGAGGAAAGCAGTGCATGACCTGCCTAAAAAAGATGATGATAAGAAGAAGAAAAAGAAGAAGAAGAAGAAGAAGAAGAAGAAGAAGAAGAACGTCTTCTCTCTCCCCCCTCACATCCTCACTTCGTTAATTTGCATATGTTTCATACGGCCCGTCAAAAATGTGTCAATTTTCTTTTCATTTTTTGTTTGGAAGTAAAGTCTGATGATCCGCAGTCCTTAAAAGGGCTGTGTTGAAATAATTTATTACATGGAAACTTAAAGTGGTTATTTGCTCTGAACTTACATTGAGCTCTCTGGATTACCTAGTTTTTTTTATATATATATATATATATATATATATATATATATATATATATATATATATATATACACACACATATACAAATATATATATATATATATATATATATATACACACACACATATACATACAAATATATATATATCTATATATATATATATATATATACACACACACACAACACACACACACACACACACACACACACACACACATATATATATATATATATATATATATATATATATATATATATATAAACAGGTCCGACAGTGTTATTCTATGTTCTCGGTAATTTGGTATTGCGATTCTTCCACCTACATTTCAATATGAAAATATCTGTCAGTTGAGAGATGAATAGAATTGAGTATTTTCATGTAATTCCCGTAAATTTGCCAACTAATTCCCACAGACGTGTTATGGAATTATTCGAATTGATTTATATAGAAGTAAAAATGTTATTACGTAATTACTTTATACGATTCAGTGCTGGATATAAACGTCCTGTCAAGCATTCCGTTATACTTAGCCAGACAGAGATCCAGAGCCGCCGAAAATGGTCAGTTTAGAGAAAGACATTGCCATTCAGAAAGCAAATATCTAATTCTGTAAAAGGCAACTGCTTTCATATCTAGTGAAGCTTAGGCACATCCACATGTCACGATAACTCATTTTATCGATTTAATAATATAAGTATTTACGTATATTTTTACACATTTCTTTCTTTACCCGTCTTCATTGTTTCTTTCTTTCTACACCCCTGAGTGTGCGCGCTCACACACACGCGCGCTCGCGCACACACACACACGTGCATGTGTGTGTGTGTAAGAGAGAATGAGAGAGAGAACGAGTGTTTGTGTGTGGTGTGTGTGTAAAGAAAATGAGTGGCGTCCATGTGGGGGAGGTTTATTAAATAAGTGTCTGCAATGTCTGTTTCTACTGATATTGGTGTATTTTTGTTATGGACAATCGATTGCAGAAGTGGGAACGGTTCAAAAGAATGATTTCGGACATATTCACTGGAAATGACTATAAAATTCTTCAGAATTTCTGGAATGAAATAGAAAGGGTTATCTTCAATAACTTTTGAGAGTAGGGAAAGAATGCAGACTGGCAAAATCGGAACAAAAGTTACTCGTTCAATGTTCCTTGCTAGATTGTTTTGTGTATCTACCAAAAGGAACGATGGCGGCTGTTCGAGAAAATTCATATATCCAAAGAACGCATTCATTCACTGGAACATTCGCATAAACCAACTGTCATTATTCTAGACTTATAATTTGTGTCTAATCACACATTTACAATGACGCTTGAAAACCGTTGCAACTCTATTCACCTCTCATAGGGAAATATACATTTCATAAATAATTACACATACATCCATAACATAGATAAATGTTCTAAGTAACCTGAAGTTTCAATATGTGTGCTTTTATTCTGGCCTTGTGCCAGACTTGAATATGCTTAGTATATATATAATATATATAAGGAAAATTAGTTAATGCATGGCAAAAAGAAACAAAAAAACAAACAAAAACACGGATAAATATATATTTAAAGTATTCAAAATTAAAAAGTCTCTATTGGAAGATACATTGCTCTCAATCTGACCGTACAATCAGTGCATTACAATCTGGATTCATTTAATCATTTTATTTACTTCTTCCAGTTGAGACAATTAACTAACGAGACTAGATTTATGTTCTTCCATCTCCAACACGTAAGAAAAAAAGAAGGTGTTATATTTTATTTTAGGCAGCAATTTTTATTCTGGGTGTGGCCAATCGTGTCAATGCACCTTTATTTTCTAAGAAACGTTTGATTTTTTACCTTTACTATTTGTCTCCTTTCTGCCATTTATTCATCAAAAGCAGATCTATTACCCACTCATTGTTTTCCTCTAAAACACCCTCCTTCTAGAAGTCCTGCCTGTGTTATATTTTCTAAGACCATTTCTCTCATGAATTGTAACAGAAATTTCAACTATTTACACTATCTACATTTTTCGGAATTTGTTGCTATATGCACGACGTTTCTGTCGTTGTGCGTTCCTGCCTTCTTCAGGTGATTGTAATTTCGAAATGGACACTTTCTTTCGTTCACCGGGCCATGCGTCTTCCGGATATGACAGTTGCCTCCCTTTAACTGGACTCTCCACATTTTTGTTCAAAATTGCAGTAATCAAGTAATGAAATGACAACACTTTGGATCAAGTCACTGGATCCAACTAATGCTTTTACCCACTGGGCCATGTGTTCTTGGGTGTACGACTGCAGAACGTCGTGAATATAGCAAAGACAGATAAGGAAAACAGCCAGAAAAATGTAAATATTATAGGTACCCTACCTCAGCTCAGAAATATTAACAGAAATTTGCACTCTAATTCTAATTATATTTAAAACTAATTGTTCAGCTGTTTTGTTCAGGATACATTCATCTGCGGAATCACACTTATAATATTTCGTGTCTGTTCTTAATATGGGAGACAATTCCCCAATATTTAAGACATGCAGAGGGGATAGATACGGCATAGTATTTCAGAACACTTTCCTTTGGTTTTAACGAAATTTTCACATTTCTTAATACTTTGCTTATTTATTTTGGAAAGCATCATTTTTAATCTGACGCGCCTTTGAATCTTTGTGTATTCATCATGTGTTACTAACTATCCAGTTACATGTTTGCACCTGCAAGATTTGGAACTATCCAAATGGAAACTTATACTGTTCTTTGCCTGTCATCGTAGTTCTTCTTTCCTTTTCTGCCTTCTCTATAATATTTTTTATAATTTGTTTTTATTTCTGAGTCCGCCATCAGAACAGATTGATCGGCGTACCCTACGCTGTTAATATTATAGCGACGAATCCTGGTAGTTCTTCTAAGATCACATCTCACTGTATAGTTTAAATAAATCCTGGTAGGTCTTCTAAAATCACACCTGGCTGTATATTTTAAATAAATCCTGTGACAAAACGCATCCTTGAATTTTCTTTTGGAATTTCGTGTATACATTCAAATTGATTATTATCAGAGTGTAAATGTTTTTTTCCCTGTAATTTCTGATGATTATTCTACCCTTATTTGTGGAAAGCATTTCAAAAAATATTAAATCTTTGCTCATTATGTCAAGTGGTTTAAACATTACTAATGTTGCCGGTATTCAAATTTTCACTTTTTCACTTGATCACACACTCAGTCAAATAATGGATTTCCTTTACTCATTTCCCTAATAAATGCGATCAACATGCTTCTTTACTTGCTTCGTTTCTAATCTTTTCAGATTGTCTTGTCACAAATCTGTCTTTTCGGAATTTTGGATGATGCTTTAGTATCTGTTGATATTTTATAAAAAAAGAACAATGGACAAAGTGTATTGAGAGAGAGAGAGAGAGAGAAAATTAAAATCGTAAATGGTAATTACCATTTAATTTTTTTTTCTCTTACTCAAATACACTGTTGATATTTCTTTTCAGTCTTCTAGTAGAGAGGAAATGATTATTCAAAAGATTTCTTTCTGTTACAAGCATACCGACCGGAATTCATTTCCTGATTTTCTTTGCAGTGTCCCTTGGTCGTACATTTTAAGATTTACTTTTGAGGATGATGTCACTGATGATATATTTTGGGTAAAAGAGAGCATCACTGAGTCTTTAACTTCTCGTAAATGCCAGCTAACATCAACATCTCTTTGGTTCACACCTGCCTGTTTAAGCTCTATGGGTTACAATAATTACTCATTCAGCCTTGTAGTTGTGATAACCACATGTGCCATTGCGTTCACTCGTAAAATTGGAAACGTGTTCCCAAAAAGGCTTAATCTTTGTTCACTGAAAGAATGACTCTCCGTATAATCTCTAAACAAATTTGGTTTTCGTGCCTCTACTTTGTAAGTCTTCTAACTCTCTATCCAATATTTGTCGACCAGAAAGTAAAGTTCATTTTTAAGATTTCTTTATTTTCAAAAGATTTTCTCCCTTCCTAGGAAATTGCTTCCAAGTTAAATTTTTTTTACTTACGATGTACGTGAAGGAATGATCCACACATTTAACATTAAGGGATAATAGGCAAGAAAAAAACAAAGGCTCCATATTCTTTTCTTCAACCTCTTCATCTTGAAACATTATATATTTCTCTCTTATACCTTTAACAAAACTACACAAAATCCTTTTTCACGATGAAATTCAGCTGCCCTCGTTAGCTTCTATTTCATCTCGTACTTTTTTTTCAATGGAAAAAACGAAGACATCACAAGGAAACAAGTCTGTATAGAAGCACTGTTGACAATCCTTGGTGTTGCGATGATTTCCCAAGACAGCGTTCAGAAATCAAATCAAATCAATTAATAATTGTGAATGCGACAAATACACGGCATATAATATTGCATAATAATATTTAATAACATTTAAGCCCCGATAAAAAGGAAAACAGAAAAAAAAACAAAGAATAGTTGTTCATGCCTCATGCACTATAAAATCCCGCTAATTGCTTGCCAGGTTATCTCAAATTTACACAATCATAACATTTGATATTCCGATAAAGCAGATAATTAAGATATGTTTGTACATGAATAAAAAAAAACAAGGGAACGCAATTTATTCTTTATTGAAAAAGCTGGAAAAACGCACTGCAACAATAGAAAGCCCTCTTCATTCTGGTAGAAATAATATATACAATACTGCAATTATGAAAAAAGTTTTATTTACTTACTTAAACAGGCAAATCTAGCATCGTTCAGAAATTTTTTCCAAGATTAAAATTTCAGAACAATGCAAGACGCGCCAGTGTAAGTAAATAAATAAACATTTTGAGAATTACAATATTGATTTTTAATTGCGAGTGACCACCAATTTAGATTTACGGAAATGTACGGGAGCATGCTTAAGGTTCAGAGTCTGATTAAATTTCCAAAACCATCATTCTGGTGTTTGTCAATGAAATACAGATTATCGGAAATAGGTCCGAACTAAGAAGATTACAGACCGTAAATACATAAATGCTTACGTATTGCCTCTGGAAGCCCCTGAAAAATTAGAGTGTGACTTTATTTACCTATCGAGTACGGGCTTAATCGTTCTAGTTCTTTCCAGCATATGTAGTTTCATGGAATATGTAACATATGCAATATATTTCCTTCCAGCATATGTAATTTGATATCTTTGTTAATGCTCGTGTTATATTGCTATAAAAACAGTTAAGGTAGCAGCAAATGTGGTTCTTTTTTATGTTGTACTTGTAGATTCTATTGTAGTTATTTCAAAAGAGTCCCTTTGTGGTTCGTATTTTGCATCTGATATAACGTATTTCATACAAAAAATCGCCTTTTGTTTATATTATGTTTTCTTTCTGTGCATAAAATATATCGACTTTAATATGCGTGGTGATATTTAAATCAATCAAGATACAAAAAGAAATCAATCTAGGAGAGGAAGGATTGGTCTCTTCACGATTGACGATAATAAATTCTTGACATTGCAGAAAGGATACCTTCAATAATTTCTTAATAGTTTATTAACTCATTATGAGCAATGTTATTATAAATAAAACATTTGTCAAGGAAGACTTTTTAAGACGTTAAACATTTATGACAGAGGAAAAGTGACAAGTTAAAACTAATTTTTGTTGGTCTTTTTTCTTTCTTTCTTTCTTTCTTTCTTCTTCTTCTTCTTCTTACTCTTTTCCTCTTCCTCCTCTTCGTCCTTCTTTTACTCCTCCACTACCACCACAATCGTTTTTCCTACGCCTACTCCTCACTTTCTTCGACCTCCCCTTCTTCTTCCTCCTCCTTCTTCTCATTAACTAAACGAATATAATGTTCACCGTCCTTGTTTTACGTTTTTTCATGTTGTCTCCTTGGCTTTCCAATGTTGATCTTTCAACTTTCACCACTAATAATCTCGACAATAAAAAATAATTCTTTCTTTGTCTACTTTCTTTTCTTCTGATGATTTCTTATCGTTATTTATTTTTGTTTGATCTCTTCGCAATTCCATAACTAAAATTGAATCTTCTTTCATTCCGGTGACGGACATTAGAAACTATTGCCCCGAACCATTCGTGAAAGACGCGAAGAAAAATTATGCCATTCTTCAAAAGACGGTATTGTCAGGCTTGGACAGGATGCGGTATTCAGCGGAAAGGCCGTGGGCATTTTTAGTTTATACTTGTTTTCGATTTAACATAAGACTTCAGCTTTCAACTTTTGTCTCGCTTTTACATCCGTTCATATATTCATTTTTTGAAGTATTAATTTTTGGTCGCAAGACAGTAAAAGAGGGAAAGAATTTCTCTTTGAAGGCAGAATTGGCAGCTGGAAATTACCACAGAAACTGTTGCTAATGGATTGAGTTGTGGATTTCTTTCTTTGTTGCCATCGTAAGACACAACACCGAACCGAACAGATATTAGGAAGTTATTAGTCGGAATATATTTGAAAATACAAGAAATGATAAATATTTACATGGAGATATTTTGTTATTTCGAAAGAAACGAGATAAGATGCGAATACAGGTGAAAAAATTGTAAGGTAACAAGGATAACAGCATCGAGAGATAAAGAAATCGATCAGTCAGCAAATCGATGCTGCATGTTTGTTCACACGAAGACAAGACATAAATATATATGCATATAATACCGACCATACCTGTCATATATATATATATATATATATATATATATATATATATATATATATATATATATATATATATATATATATATATGATGAACTCTCCTGTCGTTTTCGATGTCTTTCAGTTCAGTTTTTAACCCTGTACCTGTCCTCGTTGCCTTAACTCTCTCGCCAGTGAACTTCTTGCGCAGGTGGAATTGCAAAGAAGAAACACAGAACTGAACTGCAGATTATCCACACAAAATATTTGTTTAGCGTGATGAAGGCTTGTGTAGAACCAGTCACATTTATTGAAAGTGCTGATAACAAGGAGTTGGTGCAAATATGTGCCACGAACACAATGAACAACACTCTCAGGTTTTATTATCACGGAGTTATACCTCTCCGGTACTACCAATGCACAGATGGGCGCAGCGCCGTTCAATGGCAATTTCACGTGATTTAACTCGCCGACAGCTAAAGCGGTTTATAGGGGTTGGCGCGTGGATATTTAGTGGATAGTTGAAGACCAGTGTTGCCTGTCCATCTTTATAATAAGTGCAGCAGCCGAGTAACAAACGTACTAATTCTACGCACTGCCACTTAAACACATAGAAAATAGACTGAATATCGGAGTAAACAGTTCGCCATCAATGTGCAATATATTACTACAAAGTATAAACTATTATAAAGTATAAGAGAACATTTTATTATTATTGTTGTTGTTGTTGTTTAAAGAAATGAAAGATAAATAATAAAACAAATTGGCTAGTAGCAAAAACGAAACAAAATAACGTTATAACTGGGAGCGCCTTACGTTACTTTGCAATTAATAAATAAGAAAATCTAAAGAAATAAAATTCATACTAAATGCTGTAAAAGAATCTTCGAATTTAACTAATAATAGATAAAATAATAATGAGCCACTAGTCAAACAAAATAAACATTAAAAAAATTATTTCCTCTAATTCCAAAAATTTTACTTTCGTAAAAACAAAAACAGATAAATAAATGTTACACTAAGATATAAATAGATGAAAATTATTCATGCCACTATATAATTAGTTTAACAAATACAATACATTAAATTTTCTTAATATATATAAATCTCAGCGAGAAATTTTACTTGCGAAAAAAATTGTTTTGAAAGAAAGAAATAAAAAAAGAAGAAAAATCGTAATATACCACGAATGAATATAGACAAACATGGACAAAAAATATAAAATACGTATATTAAATAGTGTAAATAAATACCATGAGTAATTATTTTAATAAACAAGAAAAATATAAGAATAATATATGGTTAAAATAACAACAATCGAGACTTTTCTTAACATCACTTTCTTAGAGCCATGAAAAAACACGTCCGTTTAATCCGACATCAGAGTTCTAAATATTATATATATATATATATATATATATATATATATATATATATATATATATATATATATATATATATATATATATATATATATGTATGTATGTGTGTGTGTGTGTATGTATATAATAAAGTTAATGATCAGAACTGAATTAGACCAATAAATTGTAGTACTAAAAAAGTGCTCAATACACATAAAGAGATAAATATTTAACATGTAGAGTTTTAAATATTAAAAAAAAAATTAGGAAATCAGCCGATTCCGCTTCCTTGCTTTCAGCCTTGTGGTATCTTCAGACGATTTCAATCTATTGATTTCCAAATGCTTTATTTTATTTTATAAATAAAAAATAATAATTCTGAAGGCTACCGATATATTTCCGAGCCACTTTATTTCCCCCCTCCTCGTTATCTTATACCACACCTTACGTCGTGAGCTTATTAATTTAATTTTTTTAAAAAAGGTTATGAAATGAAATAAAACATATTTTTTTTCATCCCACTTCATATGAAGTCAAAAGGAACTTTTTAGTATTCATACAACGCCGTTAAATGACAGAGAATTTCAGATTTAGCAAAACGCGAATTACTGCTTTTAAACTTACACCTTCGATAACGAAATCGATCTATGATATCTGTTCTAAAATTGTAGCCTAACGAAAACAATGACGATATGAATTAAATTCGACAAATATTTTAATGTAATTTCTATTTATACATTTTATTTATGGATACATTTATTCGAGCAAATGCTCGATTTTTTTATTAAACAGAATTAATTTCATTTGCCGGCCATAAATGTTCGAGAAATATATATATATATATATATATATATATATATATATATATATATTGTGTATTATTGATTATTATGATTATGCTGATAGAGATAATAACTGTCATATTAATTATTATTAATATGTTAATTATAGTTATAGATGTGTTAACGGCAAATTTATCCTTAATCAATGGAAACGAATGTACAAATGCAAAAAATCAGCAATAATGACAATCATAATTAAGATACTAGTTGTAGTAACCATGATAATGATGATAATAATACTAATAATGATAATAATAATGACAATAATAAAAAAAAGTTGTCAATGTTATATATATATATATATATATATATATATATATATATTTAGTTTATGAAAAACTTGGTAATCCGTATGGGTAAACCTAAGGAGGATAAAATCCAGAGAGCTCAATGTAAATCCAGAGCAAATAATTTAAATAAAAACAGACCACTTTAAGGTTCCATGGAGACTTAAAGTGGTCTGTTTATATATATATATATATATATATATATGTGTGTGTGTGTGTGTGTGTGTGTGCGCACGCGCTGTGTGTGTTTGTGCGTAATGTTTCAAATTTGGGATAAAATATGTCTTCGTAAAGGAATAATAATTTAAAACAAGCTATCGTAACCGTTCATTATATGTTAAAACAAAACAATTAACATTCTAGAGAAGACGTTTTACCAATAGCAATTGCTATATCAGGTTTAAGCTGTTCGGTGTCTAAAGAAAACACTGACGTACAAAGATTTGAGTGAGTCAGCTTTTGAATTGACTGAATAGTTTAGCGAAGTGAGATTTTAAATGTTATAAAAGAGGTCTTAAAATGCGACACCGAAATCCGAAGACACGTTGAGATAGCCAAAGATGCATTGCAAAAGTTAAGCAGCGTTTGAAGAAGAAACTAAGAAAAGCGTACTAAATTATGACGTGATATAGCTCCTCCTGTATGGCATTGAATACTGGACATTTTTACACAAAGATGAAAAAGAGACTTGAAGCAAAAGAAATATGGTTTTACAGAGAGATGCTGAGGGTACTATGGATCGGACATGTGAGCAACTGCAAGGTTTTAAAGAGAATGGAAACAAAAAAATAAACTTATACTTAAAATCACAAGCTTGAGTAAATGGATGGCATAAAAGGGTTTAGAGAAATAACGAATAAACGAAATTCATTAAGAGATAAAGGACATAAATTTGTAGTGAGCCATGATCGCCTACGCGCTGTGGAAACACAGCGCATAAGGAAGAAAACGTTGCATCGCAGAAACTGTCCAATACTCATAGCAAACCAAAGTAGAGTATGAGCCATTCCTCTACATAGCTACCTTGGTTTTCTGTTCTTTATTAATATATTTGTACATTTTAAGCATCCTAGAAAAATCACGTTAAATTCTAAAATCTTTATTATAACTGTTTGAAAGCTTTATCCATTGTCGAACAATGTTATTTTTTCAAATAAAACAAACACACTTTTTCTATTAGTCTTTTAAATTTTTTAGTGAAACAAAAAAGATTTTTATCTAATTTGGACATCTAATGATCTCCGTTCGGTACAAAATTTCATACCATATGGACTTAGCCAAGTTACAGTCAGGCAGTCGTTCATTTTGGTTATAGGATGTAGATTGAAATTCCAATTCTTGATCAAGAAGGTTGCTGCTGGAAGAATCTATCTTTGGCAACAGGCCTCAGTCATGGCTGTCAGACAATTTCTGCGACCAGATCACTCCCAACATCTGACCACTCCTCCGACTAACACACTTGATTAATGTGCATGGAACGTAGTGGAGCGAGAGAACCCCACAAAAATATAACTACTTTTAACACCGAAAATGGCAGCCTTCACTAACTTAAATAAGTAGGCCGTCCAGAAGAAATGCAAGAGATTCCGAAGTCGTCTGGAGTCTGTGGTTGAAGTCAATGGCGATTTTATTGAATAAAATTACTCTTTAGTATTTCATGATAATTTCTGTGTAATTTTTGTGAATATATCTTATAAATGAGTTGCCTCTGTTATTTTCATTTCTACGTAATTTAGACGGCAATTTATCAATCGCACTCTTTATATTATTATTGTTGATGATTGACAGTGTAACGCAGATAGAAAATACATGAATTAATTTCAGCTGATTTAAAAAATACCTACAGATCGATTTTAACTTGGACAAAGATTGACGTTAATTTTAATGAAAACTTCTCTCTATTAATCAACTGAACAACCCCCCGCCATTTCTGTCTTCCATCAGCATAAGGGTTTCATTCCGTTGGGCGTTCATGAGTTAATATTCTCGGCTAATATGAAGTGGAACAATTATATTGACTCTATTTCTAGGCCGGTTGCTTAGAAATTTGTTTCACTGTCTCGTGCTGTCTCTCCAGAATCGTACATATTTATAAGCCTACCATTTGTCAATGCTTAGAATATTGCTGCCACATATCGTTCAGTGGTACTGTTGCATTTTTAGAGATTGTTGATAAAATTTGAAGAAAAAATCAGCAATATTATTGATCATAATCTGGAGTTTTAGTATCCGTCACTTTCTAACCGATGAAATGCAACTTCACTGTGCCTTTTTTTTTCTAACTCCTTTCTTGGTAATTGTTCGGATGAATATGTTACATAGACTTTATGAATTTCCACGCAGTACTAGATTGGCGGTGAGGTCTCATAATTTCACAGTTGAATTAGTTAGATATAACCGTTAGTTCTATGCTGAGAGTTTCTGTTTCTTTTCTCAAAATCTAATCTCTTCTTGTTTACTCTTCTATTTTTCTCGCTCCTTAATTATGCTTCTTTTTTTGTTTATTTCTCACACTCAGTAACCCCTTGACCTTTAGTTCTACTGTTCTACATAAGGTGAAAAAAAGTTGAATAATAATTTGATTTAGGATTGAACTGAATAAAACGCATTGAATGAATCAGTGCCAAATGATGACATTCTCAAAAGTAGGAAATATCCTTTCTGTTTCTCAAATATTCTAAGACGATCAAAGTGATGACAATTTTCTTTCATGAGAATAAAATGCTGTTATTTACGAGCGTAATTAGTTATTTATACATTGACAGTATTAGATAAGGAAAACAATACACATTGTGATGCTGAAAATAGGGCCTGTAAATTCTAGGAGAAACTAAATGGGGCGAAGAATGAATTACGTTTATATATTCATATTTATGTCATCTTAATTATTTAGTACAGCATGAACTCAAACAAGGAAGCATGTACATATTCTGACATTTATATTCGTAGATTGTTCGTTTTCCTTCGCTTATACAGAAGTCTTTGCAAATGCCAGCACATAGGTTAGATTATGTAAATGTTAGAATTCTGTGCAGACCAAACTTGTATATTTGCAGCGTTTTTTGTCATGTTAGATTTTTTTGACATCCCAGTATATCTAATTATACAGAAGATATTCTCAGAGTAATGCATACTTCGCTGGTCAATATTCCATCGATTTTTATCCTATGCTTAAAGCATGGTTTTGTTTCCAAAACCATAGAGACATATATCCGCATTTCATATTTACTAGGGACATTATAGCTCATCCATTTCATCCTGTTTATATCTATCTATCTATCTATCTATCTATCTATCTATCTATCTATCTATCTATCTATCTACATTAATATGTACATACCCATATATCTATCTGCCTCAGGGATGATTTTATTATGAAAGCCGTTTTTTCCTAATGGAATTAATATTAAGCTATGTTTACTGGTTCATTTTCCAAGTTATACTTAACATTACATGACAAATATATAATCTTTCCCAATACACAATATATTCGCTTTTAAACATCCACACTATTAAATTTATTCTGCAAAATAATAATTGAAAACAGATAAATAATATATATATATATATATATATATATATATATATATATATATATATATATATATATATATGCGATAAATATAAAATAAATAAATAAAGAACATCTAGGAATCATATATCAATTTAGCATGTTGCACTTTTACTAAAGCTTCGCTAGATATTGAGAGAAAAATTCACTAATGTCACGTTAATTTAAAAAAAATTCTTTAACGAGAAAATAATTTGAAAACTTAATAATAACACTACTAACTACAGCCTGTATGATTCAAATGAAGTAATGCTCAATAACTCAAAAAAAATTGAAACAATATTTACCTAATTGAAGCTAGTCTATTTCCACCGTTAGTAAAATATTTACTTAAATGTTTTGCCATTTTTCACTGTTAGATTTTGAGATATTTCTAATTTACGAAAATGAAATGACTGAATTAAATATGCAGATTAAACTAATATTAGCTTAACACATCTGAAATCTAATACAAAAAACTATTATTTTGTCTATAATATATGCTGAAACATGGATAAATGGAAGAGACAAAAGATATAGAATAATTTGTGAATTGGGATCTGTAAAAAATATCTTCTAGGCAAACTGGGCCAAGAAATACCTGACAATTGACTTTTCTGAAGTAATTTTCATGGACGAATCTTGAGTGACATTTGATTGATCTGATGGATGAGCCAAAGGATTGATTTGAACAAATTCAGATGTGAATTTGGTTAAAAGAAGACAATAATGAGGTGATAGTGTTGTGAGATGAAAGTGTCAAGCGAACCCTAAGTGAACATTCATATTCAATGAAGGAGTTAAACAGAACACTGTTACCTATTACGATTATATAAAGTCTTTCTTTGCATGGTACAAATCCCAGTCTCACAGTTTACATGACAAAGCTCCTTCTTGTGCCTCTATGCTTACTCGTAAATTCTTTGAGCATAAAGGATTTACAGAAGCGAAGATAATGGAATAGCCACCATCAAGACCGGATCTGAATCTAATCGAAAATCTATGGTCAATTGTGAAGATGAAATTATATGAAGGTGGCGAACAATATAACAGCAAAGCCGACTTACGGGAAGCAAAACTACCATGACGGAAACTGAAGCTGCTTAAGTAAAAAAAAAACAAAAAAACAAACAAACCAAAAAATCAACGGGTAATAGATTGAGATGATATTGAGAAGAAGGTTCACTATATTAAAATATAAATAGTTCAGAAACTTATCATGTGTTTCCTATTTATTGTATTATAGGTGTTGATAAATCTTTGATATTTTATTACCTTATTATTGAAATAAAAAGTGCTTATTTGGTTTCATCCAATAACATTAGACGCCTATTACGTAGAATATATCAAATAACTATGAAACCTATTGATACCACCTAAGATTTTAACTCAGGCTTTGTTTTGAAATCTAAATTGAGTGTTAAAATTTGATAATTTCTTTCCAAACTAAATTTGAACTATTGAAGTTCATATGATTTGCTTAATCATTTCAGATAGGCAGTATAAACACAAAACTTAAGCAATTACATCGTCGACTTTGTTTGAATGCATTCTTAAAGAATCAAATTTATATCTAATAATGAAAAATACATGCTTAAAAATATCATCCTCAGATTAGAATGGTGCCACTCCTCGGCGTTGTCTGACTGCACAAAAGAGGGGACACTAGAACTCCTACTAGGCAGATATCCATACACAATTACGAATATACATTACGATCCGATGCAAGCATAAACATACAAGAATTTTAACAAACCTATATATACATAGAATTATCTAGGGTTTTAAGTCACATTACACGCGTCGGACCGATGAGTACTGACCTAAACAGAATTGAAATTACCAGTGTTTTCTGTCTTTATGTCTATTTTCTCTCAATTACTGACGAAGCTGTAATAAAAGTGAAGTATGTGAAATTGATATACGTTTGCTCTTTGTTCTTTATTTCATCATCCTGTCAGTTTCTGATCCATATATTTCTCGAAAAGAGAAACTAAGATATGAGAAAGTAGTGATGTTACATAAACTAAATCGATGATATAAAATCAGGATGAGGAATTAATATATTCTAATCAGTGTTTGGATCTGTTATAATAAATTTAAAACAAGCCATAAGGAAGTTGGACATAGACTTGGTTTCGGTAGGCCTAGTATTGTTCAACAACGCATGTTTCTACAAAACTAAAACAGTATTCTGAAACATCGATTCATATTCTTAAATAGCCACGTCAGGTTTTCTCCGTCCAATAATTAAATTTGATATATAGTTCTACTCTTCTTCGTACCACATCAACTTGGGCTACACAATTGCAAAACGGGAGAAACCTTTTTTTACGAAAAAAAAAAAAAATTAATAGAAAATTGTAAGATTTCAAACGATAGTAAAAATGGCTTCTCGAACAATGAATGTCAAATATTTTCACAGAATGAAACGGATAATATTATCATTCCGATTACCATTATCATTGAGATTATATATATATATATATATATATATATATATATATATATATATATATATATATATAAATAAAAAAGAAAGAACAGTAAGATATAAAATCCGGTGTTCTTATAGATATTTTTATTTTTACAAAATAGTGCTCAATGTAAATTTACAGAGCATTAATATTATAAATTAATTGATTTAAAATATGTTTTTTCGCTACACAGTTCCAACCATGTTTCAAAAATAGAAGCTTGAAAACCCTGAATTTAATTTTGCAATTAAATTAAAAGCATTAGTTTCATTTTATCTTCAAGCGAATTTTGGAGTAACTTTTAAAATTACCGGGTTTTAAAGACACAGCTAAAATCACGTTTCCATGGTTACAGAATATTCTACTTAAATTGAATAAGGGATGTCTAGATTTTCCTTATGTCAGTATCATTGTATCAGTTATTAGCTACAATTTGGTAAGGGGTAGGGATGTATTTTACAATGAAACCCGACATCAGTTGAATGGATGTCGTCTGATTTTTTTTTTTTTTTTTTTTTTTTAAAATTTATGACTATGACGGCAAAAATGGTTACTTAATTTCACTGATTTAGTAAACTTTTATTTTATATATAAACCTAGTATTATAATGTTTCTCATGTAAGTACTAAGGACATGGGTCATTCAAAAGCTTACATCTTATGGCATTTCATATTAATTTTATTTTACTATAGGAGTTTTTTTTTTGATTCTTTTTAGTGCGTGTAGTATTATTTAAAAGAAATTTAGGTTAGAATTCATTCAATTTAACTATAATTTTAATTTCAATTTTAAAATTACAAACTTTAAACTTTTAAAATATTTTCATTGTTAGTTTTAATAGACTATATTACTTTATAACAGAAAGAAAATTACTCATAGTAAGTAAAATTATTTTTCAATATGCAAGTATATGTGAATTACAATTTTTAAACTTTTATATTTAAATATTATTTAAGTAATATTAATGGAACTTACTACAAAACTAGCTAAGTCATTTCTCAGATTTAGTAATCTTTATTTATTAATTAATTTATTTATTTATTTTAAATATATGTAACCTAAGTAATAAAGTTTCATATGTATGTACAAAGAACACGTTAAAATTCATTTTATTTAACTACAATTTTAATTACAATTTTAAAATTACCACTTTAAAATTTTAAAATATTATCATTGTTAGTTTTAATAGAATATATTACTTTATAACAGAAGGATAATTACTCATAGTAAGTAAAATTATTTTTCCATATCAAAGTATATGTAAATTACAATTTTTAAACTATTATATTTAAATATTATTTAAGTAATATAAATGGCACAGACTACAAAACTATCTAAGTCATTTCTCAGATTTAGTAAACTTTATGTATTAATTAATTAATTTATTTATTTTAAATATATGTAACCTGAGTAATAAAGTTTCATATGTATGTACAAAGAACAATGGGTCATACATTACCTTACATCATCTAGCTTTTGTTATAATTTCATTTTTCAATAGGTGTTTTATTGGATTCATTCAAGTGTTTGTAGTACATTTATTATAGAGGTGTTTCGGTTAGGATACATTTTATTTAACTACAATTTTTAAAAGATGCTTATGTTTGAATACGTTTTAACTACAATTTTAAATTCTAAATACAAGTTTAAAACATTTTTCCTGCCATTCCAGTAGACTTTTTTTTTTTTTTTATATATATTATTTAAAGAAAATTTTTGACAATGACGGCATATAATAGCTATTTCATTTCTCTGATTCAGTAAATTTTTATTTTTTATAAACTATGTATGCATAGAGGACACGGGTCGTTTAATGATCTACAAATTCTAGCTTTTCTTATTAACTTCCATTTTACTGTAGGTGTTTTATTTGATTCTTTGAGATGCCAGAAATATTTTGAGAGAGATGTTTGATTTTTATATCTATTTATTCTAAATGAAGTTTGATGTTGGTTGAATCTTTTTTTGAATTCATGGCTAGTGCAACCTATATATATTTTTATGTTATCAGGACTTTCAATCGAAGAGATATTGCATTGGTATACTAATGATTCAGTACGACATTTATTTTGTAGTGGGCAATTTTGAGGGTTTCTACAGTTACATAGTTTTTGTTTATTTCCATCAGTTTTTATCTTAATTTTTCCATTGTCTAAACTTTTTTGGTTTTGGTATAAGTGTTTATTTAAGATATTAGCATTATGGTTCTTAATGATTTTTTCTAAGTTTTTTGTACAGCTATAACTTAATTTTAGCGTGTTTTTATTGAAAATAGTACTTAGTTTACTTTCACTAGGAAAATACTTGACTATTAATGCGAGGAATTTGTGTCCTAATCTGTTCTTTACCATTTGGTTATATGGGGGAGTATACCAAATAATTTTTCTACATCTGTTTTTTCAATGCTTTCCATTTTCATTTTTTAAGTAAGTTAGTTTTGGGTTT
Organism: Acanthosepion pharaonis; assembly: GCA_903632075.3. Classification (NCBI taxonomy): domain Eukaryota; kingdom Metazoa; phylum Mollusca; class Cephalopoda; order Sepiida; family Sepiidae; genus Acanthosepion; species Acanthosepion pharaonis. Next base: position 2,681,999 of record CAHIKZ030002666.1, read on the forward strand.
TTGTAGCCACTCTCTTTTAGAGCCTTATTATAGGAATTGATATGCTCATCGAAAATCTTGTTATTTGCTGAATTTGTACTAATTCGTTTACTGATAGATAACGGTATATGTTTAATTATAGATGGGGGGTGATTTGATTTAGGATGTATATATAAAGGATTGGTTTTGGGTTTTTTATAAGGTGTGTATGTATTTTTATTTAGATCTAAAGTTATATCTAGGAAGTCTACTTTTTTTAATTTTGTACTAACCGTAATTTTTAAGCCCATGCTTTTAAATTCTTTATATAATAACTTTCTAATTCTATCTATTTTGAAGTTCGTTGAGTTTCTAATAACCATAAGCCCATCGTCTCTGTACAAACCATATCATTTGTATTAATTTCATAGTGTGCTGTAAGGTTGTATAATATAAAGAGGCCAATGAGATCAGAAGACTCAGCTGAGTCTAGTGATCCCATTGTGATGTCATATATATATATATATATATATATATATATATATATATATATATATATATATATATATATATATATATATATAAGTGCGTAGGTATGCAGAAAATAGAAAAGAACACGTTGGGTGCATAATCCGGGGTTCCTTAGTATTTTTTGTTTTTTTATTTTTAAGAAGACAGTGCTCCATACAGAAGTAGAGCTTATATTATAATAATATTTTTTGTTTAAAAATATGATTCCTTCGCTACATAAGAGTTCTCATGTTTCAAAAACGAGAGCCGAAATATCCAAATAATTATTAAAATTAAGTTTGATTGTGGTGTTTAGTCCGTTTCATCTTCAAGCGAAATTTTTTAAATTATTATAATATATATATATATATATATATATATATATATATATATATATATATATATATATATATATATATATATATCATATGGAAATATATCATATTGAAATATGCCTGCAATATTGGAATAAAATTGTGGGATAAGTGGTAAAGTGAGGTCATTGCCATTCACATAGAGTCATTTGTCAATATCGACTAAAAAATCTGACAGTACGAAACCGTAGGAAAGCGAATTAAGAAAAATTCAATGTAATGGAATAATGGAATAATGGAATAATAGAATAGATAATAAAATATATTTGAAGAACGAACGCTTATGAAGAGAATGACAAAATGCTTAATTTTAAAATCTTCATTTAAAACATGAAAACAATGAAGCTACTACATTTAAATCGTAAGGATATGAACACTTTTTAAACTGTAATTTTAGTAATGAACATAGAGTTATGTGTTTGGTTTTATATCGATTCATTCTTAAAAATAATCAACAGTAATGATGTCGTAACATAAACTTGAGTAATAATTTGCTGGAGACTTTTAGGTACGACAAAGCTCCCTACAAATGTGACTATAGAATCAAGATAAATGCAACGTATTATTCTAAGTTCATGGTGAAAACACATTTTGTGAATTATTCATAGCATATTCTTGCAAGAAAGTGCACCATCCTATTATTCAAGGCTGACTTTGGCACACATTTAACCAAAAACATTCTGACAGGCATCTAATTAATAGAATATTTTTGTTACCATCGAGATATTAATAAAAAAAGTAAAAAGATGTTTATCATTTAAGGAGACTTCCGTAAGAGAAATATTTCGGCAAATTTAGAAGTAATGGGGTCTACTTGCGGTAATCTTAATGTGGGAAGATAAATGTTAACCAAATCAATAACTGAAAGGTTTAAAATGATTGTAGTAAATCAAGAAGTCAATACTAATATATAGAATAAGAACATAAAACTTTTGTTACATGGACTATTGTGTTAATCAATATATGTTCCTATAGCCTGTATCTTTTGAATTTCTTGAAAAATAATGCTGACGATTGTTAGTTACATAATAACGAACACACTGAAAACAAATTATTATGCATATATTTAATCAGGATATATATTAAAAGCGTATCCGTATATGATTTAGTAGTTATAAAAATGAAAGTAAAGTTTCAAAATGTTTCCATCGACGTTTGGTTAATACGGGGTGCGATGGATTAATTATCGTCTAAATGAAACAGAAATGAAAATTACACTGTCATCTCATTTTAAGAGATATATTTACCAAAATTACACGAATGAAATACGAATGAGTAAATTCATTCTATAAAATCGCCATTGGCTTCAACCATGGCGTCCAGACCACTTCCGAATCTCCTGCAACTTTTCTGGGCGGTCTCCTTGTTTAAGTTGGTGAATGCTGCAATAACCTTTGCCTTCAGTTCATCTTTGGTGTTACAAGGAGTTTTGTTAGTTTCTCGCTAACTGATCTCCATACATAATAGTCAAGGTGGTTGCAGTCTAAGCAGTTAAGTAGCTAGATGTAAGGGGTGATGTAGGAATTGTTTTACAGCCATGACCGTCAACTCCTGCATGTGTGGCATGTTGCAGAGTCCTCTTGCCAAATATAGATCTTTCAAGCACGACACCTTCAAGGCATTTGATGAATGTAGAGTACATGTTTATTCTGGGTCCCTGTGGGAAAATAAATTAAGGCAATAACATCGCCATCACATGTGATCACTCCAACCACCTTCGTAATCACAATTAGACGCATCCAACTCTTTCCGAATGTTCTGCATTGATTGTCACCAAAATACATTGAAATTTTCATATTGTGACCACGCGTGAATTTGAAATAATGCAACATGCCGTTTCCATGTTTCTGATGGAGGTAATTGCATCATGAAGGTCTCTTTCTCACAGACGGTGCCCAACTGACCCTAATATACTGTGCAGTCAACAAAATCAAAAACAAAGCGCATGAGCAAAATTGAAATAGAAAATTGCGAAAATATTCCCAACGCAACTTGTACGTATGTAAGTGATATCCATTGTTTTTTGGCGTCATAAAGGAATGTACTAAATATTATTTTTCTTATTGTTACAAGAATTATTATATACCCCAGTATGTTTAAGTTTATAACTTTCAGCAGGTTATAAATCAGGACAATTTGATTCTTAAACATTACCTTACAGATACCCTACTATCTATCTATCTATCTATCAATCTATCTATCTATCTAGTTAGCTAGATAGCTATTTATCTAGCTAGCTACCCCAATGTGTTCATATCTATCTATCTATCTAGCTAGCTAGCTATGCAGCTATTTAGTGATTAAACAGGTCCGGGTAGCTAGATACCTAGAAATGTTTAATGTATCGTGTTACTTGAAGCCATTCTTTAAACTTGACCTGTACATACCGGGCAACTTTCAAGAAACCCATCTCTTGTGAAAAGCGAGATATATTAATTCCTTGTATCATTTTTCACTTCGTGCTGTTTGTGCAAATGGTACTTCTTTCAAATGTTGCTCTACATGAATTTTAATGCAATCCAAATCATCGCTGGTAGATTCTTTTTATTTTCTTATGCACTGCTGTCTTCGAAGTTAGTATTAAATATAGACGTTACCACGCATCTATGTTTACAAACCACACACACACACACACACACACACACACACACACATATATATATATATATATACAAAAAATTATGTCATTATGTGCTTATGCTTATAGAATGAGGTCTCATAGTATATATTTTTCATCTTGTTAGTTGCATATGAGTGCGTGTCTATAAAATCGTAAATTATAATATATCTAGGAATATACTTTTTAAAAGAACATAGCTGAAATAAGGGCATTTTGTTACCATCAGAAATATGTCTATATCTCTGAGAAGTTATGATTATTTACATCATTCGGCTGTTATAATTTTCTCTGGTATATTCACAACCTTTCGGCCGTTGTCCTCTTGGAATTTCGAGTCGGATATAGAGTGTTTTAGTTTCATGTCTCTTTCGGTTGTCTCAGTTATTTTCTTTTTAACACAACCCTAAAAGTCTTGGTTGACTACTACTGCGGTCAGGTATTGAACTCTAAACTCTTGGGATCTAGTCACTGGATCTAACCAAAAGCTTTATCCATTGTGCCATGTGTACTTGACGACATCTGCCTAAGGATATTAGGGATTTATAAACCTAATATCTCAGCAGTCATATTGTCATTTTTATCTTTTATTATTATCACATTTTTTACCAGAGCTTATATTGCAATTTCTGTTGTTATTCATTGCTTTTTCTCTAGCATTTCTTATTACTGGTTCGCATAATGTATTCATTTTTAAGATTGGTCCGCTCCGAAAATTTTTGTTGTCTAGCATATGTGCTGATTCCTTAAATTTTCGTATTTTCCAGTGATGATACTTTTGTCTTCCATATGTGGTCAGATACGCCTGATTTTTCTATGTTCTTGTAGGGAGCGGCATGTTTCTCCTTTATCTTTCTTACCAAAGCTGCAAGAGATGACATTCACTCAGTCCTTATTCATGTTTTCCTCTATGAGGGTCTTACTTGGAAGAGGTATCTGCGAAGTGTCAAACACTTGAAAGTCGTCCTGATGTTATATGGACGACCGATCTTTGTATTCAAATAGGGTAGGCAGACTGAAGCTGTTATCCTTTTCTAACCTTCTATCCCAGTTTGTTGGAGCTGCTGCCATGTAACCTGGATAATTGTTACGTTGCAGAGTACTGCTTATACCGACCATTTCTTGTTCGTATGTTTCTGGTTGCTCTTTATTACTTTTTCTCGATGCAGTCAGCAGCGGAAGATCTCTTTCTTTATATGGTATAGATGGTGGAAGTTGAAATTGGGGTATTGCCCGGTAAATGGTCGCTTGCGTTATACGGATGTCTGTTCGAGATATTAATAAGTAACAGAAATATTGTTATGTGGAAAATATGTCTTGGAAATCAAAAGAAATGCTTGTTAAATAAGGAATAAGTATTAAATAGATAAATCACGTATTAATTATTCTATTCGTAATGTGAAGTACTTGATGTTTAATTCATAGAGACGATTGTTGGAAACTGAGAAGTGATCTAAGATCTATATTTATGTTCTAACAATTTTAAAGATAAAAATTGAAATTACAATTCACTTTATTATTTTATTGCATGTAATATGTGAAGATGTATGGTGGAGTATTGAATAACATTCGAATCGAGGAATCAGAGAGTCGAGTTCTAATTCCAGTCGGAACCATATTACATTTACTTACATGCTAATACACTCTTCTTCTCACCTCCAGCTATGAGTAAATAACAGGACAGACTGGCTTCTATATTCTTGGGTAGGAACCGATCTAGGAGAAATAAAATCTCTGCATTCAAAATCCATAATGTTAAGCTCCGTCAGGCTATCTTGTCCAAGAAACACCACTTCTACTGCAACTGCAGTACATATAATGCCCATACGACCCTACGGAGTGCCGGGATAAGAAAATATTATATGACGCATATAACTCAAAGCGTTGTAGTTCTCCGTCTCACAGTTAGAATATATTTCTTCGTATAACTTTCAATAGTGCTCGAAGATATCTCATGTTATTTATAAATAGCACTTCCGCAAAATGCTACATGTCTCGCATAAGGTCGAGATATGAACCATATTAGCTATGATTGTCCAGCAAATTTTATCATACCAGATTGAATAAAAACGATGATTAGAACGATAGAACTCAGTGAGTGAAGACCTAATTTGAGGGACCTGATAACACTGCTATTTACATAGTCCAAATCTAATACTTGTCTCCTATTTCTGCGTCATATGATGCATCAGTAGAGAGAAATATGTAGAGATATAAACGCTAATGCAGACAAACGTCACGTATGTAAAAACCTCTTTATGGTGATGGCTATTCTCAAAAGTAATCCATCTAGCCTTGCTGAATATTTGCATGGACAAGCATGCAATCTAGTGTTCTGTTCCATCACACCCGTTTTACCAACAAATAGTTGGGTCCAAAATCGCTGTTATATGAAAACTATGCATGAATACTTTCAAGTAATGAATGAAATATACTTTTATCTAATAAATATTTCTCTTCTTCGTTTCATGTATTTCTCTTCACTTGATTTCAACATAATATTACTAAAGTTTATATATATTTATATATATATATATATATATATATATATATATATTAGACTTTAGTAATATTATGTTGAAACCAGTGAACACACACATATATATATATATGTGTGTGTGTGTGTGTGTGTATATATATATATATATATATATATATATATATATATATATATATATATATATGTATGTATGTATGTATGTATATATATATAAGACATTACAAACATTATGTCTGTTTATTTTATCATAATACTTTTATAGTCACGACTATTTTTATGCATATTACAAACAAATTAGTCGAGAAATGTACTGTAAATAACATTGAAAATCACTTTAATTTCCCAAGTGGTTTCCATCTCTTTCTGAGATCATCATCCGTGTTGCAACTAGTAAGGCAAAATCTATATGTAGCTATCATCATCGTCATCATCATCATTAAATCTGTTTCGATTTGAGGTCATGAATTAACATCTTCAGTAACATTCAACAATACTGGCCAGCCTTCTCTTTCCTTTGCGAGTTTGCGGATTCGTTTTAGCTTTTCCTTGATTGTAAACTTCTCCGAAGGAAAAATGGGATTTTCCTGCCTTATTCTTTGGATGTCTCGGTTCAGCGTTGTGACTATGGTGGTTCTTGGATGGCTTCTGAACTTTTTGAAGTCTGTCTTCGCAAAGTAAAACTCCATGGATTTATTAACTGAGCATTCTGGATCCATTCTATTTGTTGACATTCGTATGTTTTTTTCTTGAACAGTGATCCACATTACAGACCCAGGGTCTGATATTTTCAATATCAATGGACATTATTCTTCCATTTGCTGTTGACAACAAATCCGTTTCCATAATGCTTGCAATTTGTCGCTTACATATCAGATGACGTTTCTTTTAGCCAATGTTTTTGTTTTGACCAGGTCCAATTTTTCATTTTCCAAATATTGTCTTTCTCAGTATGCAACAACTTAAATAAGCAGTTACTTCTATGCTTCTATGGAGCAGCCATTACCTCCTCCGTCTATAGCTAACCATTATTTCTTTTTTCTTCTGCGTTTAAATGCAACAGTTTCGTTAGACTTTAGCGTACATTAGAACGTGAAAAAATTATCCACTTTGTAATTTTTTTCCTTCCAAGTTGGAATGGCAGGGCTGAGCGCGCATTACAACGTGAAACTCTTCTTTTTATAGGCATATATCTTTTCTTCGTTTCGATTTGACAACATATTAATATTACTACCGTCTGATATATATATATATATATATATATATATACGTTTTACCAGTTTGTGAAAGGGCTAATTCCGAGGAGGATATATATCCAGGGAGAGCTCAGTGTAGACTACAGAGCATTATAATGATAAGAAGACGGTGACTTTAATTATCCATTTCGTTTATAATTTTTCTTTCGTGAATACCGAGATGTTCCATTTCATCAGAACGAAACATCCTCCGCAAAGGGTGAAAGTTCACCGGTCGGTCACATTAGATTGGTAGTGGGGAGGGAAGGTGGGAGAGAAGGGATGGGTAAATATAGGGCTAACAGATTAGTGGTTAGTAGCAGTTCGTTTCTTCAGTCAAGAATTTACTCTATAGTATTTACATTAGTCGGACTATTGTCCTCATCTTTGTCGCCATATTTGTCACAACGTTTCGGCCGTTGTACGCTCCGGCCTTCTTCAGGTGGTTGGAATTTCGAACTGAACCCTTTATTTCGATCGCTGGGGTAGACTGTTCTAATTCCACGTGCCATGTTTGATGGATGTCAGTTATCAGTTATCTCCTGCTAATTTTCCCTCTGAAAGTTCTCCACTGCCTTAACCAGGAATTGAACTCACCTTCTTTGGGTCTGTCACTGGATCTAACCAACGCCTTTATCCACTGTGCCATGTGTCCTTGAGGACATCTGGGTATGAACTTCTGAGTATTATAAACCTAATGTTTTCAGCATCATTTTTACCAGTGCTCATATTGCAATTTTTTTGCTGTTATCATTGCATGTCTTTACCAGAGTTCATATTGCAACTTTGTTATCATTGCTTTTCTCTGGCACTCCTTATTACTGGTTCCCATATTGTATTTATTTCTATGCTTGGTCGGCTCAGGAGATTTTTGTGGCCTAGCATATGTGCTGATTCTTAAGTTTACGAATTTTCCAATGGTGTTCCCTGTCTATGATCTCAACATGATCCCACAGGGGCGGTGATCTCCCTTCTCTCTCCATATGTGGTCAGCCACGCCTGATTTTTTTTCTACCCCCTCGCGTTACAGCTTTCTGGTGTTCTTGAAGCCTTACCTTGAGGGGGCGGCCTGTCTCTCCTTTATATTCCTTTCCGCAGCTGCATGGGATAGCGTATACACAGTCTTTAGTCATGTTCCTCTCTGGGGGTCTCACTCGTGAGAGATACCTGCGAAGTGTTGTCACGCTTTTGAAGGTTGTCCTGATGTTATATGGACCGCAGATCTTTTGTATTTTCTCTGATAACCCCTTCACATAAGGCAGGCAGACTGTTTTCTGAGTGTTGTTGTCCTCCTCCTCCTCCTCCTCTTGTACCCGCCTATCCCAGTTTTTGGGGCTGCTGCCATGTACCCAGGGTAGTTGTTGCGTTGTAGGGTACTACTTATACTGACCAATTCCTTATCTAACGTCTCTGGATCGCCACTTATGACTTTTGCTCGATGTTGTAAGCATCGGACGATCCCTTTCTTTACGCTGTATGGATGGTGGGAGTTGAAATTGAGGTACTGTCCGGTGAATGTTGGTTTACGGTATACGGATGTCTTGAACCCATTCTCTGTTCGAGATATTAGTACATCCAGGAATGGGAGTGAGTTGTTACTCTCTTTCTCCATTGTGAACTGTATCGAAGGTCTTATTGAGTTCACATGGTCCAGAAGAACCTGGACTTCTTCCTGATGTGGCCAGAGTATGAAAGTGTCATCATCTACGTACCGTAACCATATAGTTGGCTTTAGCGATATAGACTCTAATGCCATTTCTTCAAAGTATTCCATGTATATATTCGCCATTGCTGGTGATAATGGCGAGCCCATTGCTAAGCCCTCATCCTGTCGATATATGTGAGATCCCATTCCGAAGTGTGTTGTTTGTGTACAGAAAGTCAACATCTCCATCAGATTATCTATTGGAATACTGGTCCGCTCCTCTAGGGAAGAGTCAGAGGTTAATCTATCTCTGACTACTGAGAGTGCCTCCTCCGTGGGTACCTTGGTGAACAGACTCACCACGTCCAAGCTCACCATCTGGTTGGATAGAATGGGAGCATCTTTGATTATTTCCACGAAGTGGGCGGAGTTTCGGACATATGAAGGAGACTTTCCGATCAATGGGTCAATTATATCTACAAGGAAGCGACTCAGAGGGTGGCACACAGAGCCTTGGCAACTAACAATCGGCCTGAGTGGAATACCGTCTTTGTGAATCTTAGGGAGACCGTATATGTGAGGTAACTTGCTGTAACGCTGCGATAACTGCCTATACGTCTTGGGTGCGAAGTGATCCTTGTTCTTGATTAGGATCTGTGACTGTTTGCGTTCCGTTTTCATAGTAGGATCTTTCTTCACTATGCTGTAGCTACCATTGCTAATGAGGTCTTCCAGTTTTCTTGTATAGTCCGGTTTGTCCATCACTACAGTCGCATTACCTTTGTCAGCCGGTAGTATGATGATGTTCTCATTCCTCTGTAGTGATTCAATCGCCAGTCTCTCCAGTTTTGTTATGTTAGACCTGGGCAGCTTGGCTCTCTCCAAGGCCTGTCTCACTTTCCATCTCATTTCATCCGCCTGAGCCTGAGGGATGTTCAAGGCCACCTCCTCTACTCTGGCAATGATGTCCAAGTATGGCACCCGCCTGATGGTTGTGGCGAAGTTGAGACCCTTATTCAATACTGACTCCTCAGAGGCACTCAGCTGATATTGGCTGATGTTGACTACTGCTTTCACTGGTGGGTGATGGACCTTGTGCGTCACCTTCTGATCTTTCAATCTATTTAATTTTTGCACTTGGCGAGCCTTGACTACTTCAAATTCATGTCTGAAGGATTTATCCAGGTCATTTTGGATCCTTCTCTGGTCTTCTTCATTGGTAATTCTGTTGAAGAGATCCTCGAGCGTCTGGGAGATATGAGCATGTACTCGATGTTTCATCCAACGGTTGTACTGGATTCTCTCTCGGACAAGGGCGTGTCCCGCTTTCTCTGCGACCCGACGAGCTCTCCTTGAATTGATAGGAAGTCTTGGTGCCAAGCCTGAAGGGATGAGTTGTAGGTCTCTGCATCGGTGTAGGAATGTCAGATGGTTCGATATTCGTGCCAGTTTTTGGTAGGATTTCTCAATTTTTCTCCATATTTTTGGTATATCGGGTCCGTACCGATCCTTCAGAGTTTGTCTATATTTCTGAGATGAGGTATTATGTACAGTATTTAATAGTTAGGTTTTAAATTTAGTCGGACTATTGTCCTCATCTTTGTCGCCATATTTGTCACAACGTTTCGGCCGTTGTACGCTCCGGCCTTCTTCAGGTGGTTGGAATTTCGAACTGAACCCTTTATTTCGATCGCTGGGGTAGACTGTTCTAATTCCACGTGCCATGTTTGATGGATGTCAGTTATCAGTTATCTCCTGCTAATTTTCCCTCTGAAAGTTCTCCACTGCCTTAACCAGGAATTGAACTCACCTTCTTTGGGTCTGTCACTGGATCTAACCAACGCCTTTATCCACTGTGCCATGTGTCCTTGAGGACATCTTCAAAAGCGTGACAACACTTCGCAGGTATCTCTCACGAGTGAGACCCCCCATAGAGAGGAACATGACTAAAGACTGTGTATACGCTATCCCATGCAGCTGCGGAAAGGAATATAAAGGAGAGACAGGCCGCCCCCTCAAGGTAAGGCTTCAAGAACACCAGAAAGCTGTAACGCGAGGGGAAGTAGAAAAATCAGGCGTGGCTGACCACATATGGAGAGAGAAGGGAGATCACCGCCCCCTGTGGGATCATGTTGAGATCATAGACAGGGAACACCATTAGAAAATTCGTAAACTTAAGGAATCAGCACATATGCTAGGCCACAAAAATCTCCTGAGCCGACCAAGCATAGAAATAAATACAATATGGGAACCAGTAATAAGGAGTGCCAGAGAAAAGCAATGATAACAAAGTTGCAATATGAACTCTGGTAAAGACATGCAATGATAACAGCAAAAAAAATTGCAATATGAGCACTGGTAAAAATGATGCTGAAAACATTAGGTTTATAATACTCAGAAGTTCATACCCAGATGTCCTCAAGGACACATGGCACAGTGGATAAAGGCGTTGGTTAGATCCAGTGACAGACCCAAAGAAGGTGAGTTCAATTCCTGGTTAAGGCAGTGGAGAACTTTCAGAGGGAAAATTAGCAGGAGATAACTGATAACTGACATCCATCAAACATGGCACGTGGAATTAGAACAGTCTACCCCAGCGATCGAAATAAAGGGTTCAGTTCGAAATTCCAACCACCTGAAGAAGGCCGAAGCGTACAACGGCCGAAACGTTGTGACAAATATGGCGACAAAGATGAGGACAATAGTCCGACTAATGTAAATACTGTACATAATACCTCATCTCAGAAATATAGACAAATTTACTCTATACTTTTTATATTTTAATATTGGTTTGTATCTTACATTGACGTTACTGATTGCCGTTTTTACGCAGGATAAATCAGGTCGATTCAAATTAATTTAATTAAAGGGATCTTAATCTAAATATGGTTAGGTTTGAATGCAGTAATACTTAAGCATTTGATTTTTTGGCCGAAGTATGATAGCCAGTGGAGACATTGATTTGAGGGAAACTTGGGCGAGAGGGTAAAGGTGGAATAGTAGTGGCTTTAAAAGCCTGTCCTGCTTAGATATCTCTTAAATTTTGGAATTATGTAAATGGGTTTATAGAGTAGGTTGATTGTTATGAAGTACTCTCTAGTACAAATAATAATTAAAAATCACAATAATATTGTCAGATACAACAGGTGGATACAGCAAATAATTTTAGAGATTTAAAAGGCGAAGAAAAATTTCAAAAACAAATACCTGAATTAAAGAAAAGTGTAAAATTTATGGATTATGGAAATGTTATAAGAAATGTTAGATTGGAAACATGTGTAAGGTGCACATCGGCAAGACAGTGTTAGGTCCCACGATGTGTGTAGTACTTTTCAAAACAAACAGGTCGTGTAATATTTAATATCACGTGCGTACCTATGCACATAAATATTCATGGTCCAAATCTACATATTCGCACATCAGTGTACACCCATATGTACTTCTAACCTTACCAATGAACCACCACTTCACGTGACATCCTCCCAAAATCCATGCAGTAGGCATTCTTAGCGGATTTTGAATTTGTCTTTATGCCTACACTTGAAAATAGGTTCGTTTTGTTGGTTTCATTTGTGTAAGCATTTGTGTACTTGATTATTTCGGTTTTTCCAGTATACGCAGATGACATCTGTCCTGAAAGTTGTTGGAGTTCTGTAACGATAGATGATTTCCCACTTGATTATTGGGGTGAGGTTATTATCCTTAATTTTCCAAGAATCCTTGGATATACCAGTTTGATTTCTCAGTTTAATATTTAAGAAACAATGCCAGTGGGTGTATGACTTTTGTTTCCACTATATATATATATATATATATATATATATATATATATATTCCTTATTACTATAAAGGTGATTTTTACTAGGGGTATGTGCTTGAGTTGGTGTCCGTGTTGTTTGTTTTATTAAACAGTGAAATTAATAACAATCAGTCTAAATTGAGGAGTCCTACTAAAGAAAAGTTGTGACGCCAACAGAAATCGAACTTATATTCATTTTTTCTAACAGGGAAACTGCTTTTTGAGCGGAAGTGTCCTTCTACCAATTCGGTCAAGGAGCCAGGTTAGAATTACCTATTTAATGAACGCTCGATTTCCTGGTTGGGCCTTTTGCAAATCGATATATTGTAGCTACAGTGTCTTAGTCGAAAGGTGAACAACTGCAATTTTTTTAAATATCTTTTATCCGACAATGTTTCTTATCTATATAAACAGTATTGTTAGATTGTAGACGTGTTTGTGTGTCTGGTTGTTATTTTATTTTATTAAACAGTGAAAAAAACATTAACCTGCTTAAATTTGAGTAGTTCTACTAAAGAAAAAAAAAATGTGCCTCCAACTGGGACCCAACGTTCATCCATTTTTTTCATCTGGACAACCACTTTTTGCGCATGCGCCGAACGGTTCGGCCACATAGCCAACCTGGCAGAACAAGGTTAGAATTATCTATTTGAGAAAAACACACTATTTTTTTGGGTGTATGTGTTTGAGGTTCTAGTCCTGTTTTTTATTTATTTATTTATTTATTTCGGTGAGATTAATAACACCAAGCCTAAAACGAGGAATCCTACTCAAGACGAAAGCAAACGCATGTCGCCAATAACAATACAATATTAAAAAATAATGTGGGATGAAAAATCGTTTAAAAATAAACTCTTCTTTATGTTTCGGGTATGAAACGGAAGCCAGCAGATATAGATTCATAGCCCGGACGAGAAAATATGTTGGTTATGAGGTTATCAGTTATGGATGAAGTGTTTATCTTACGATAACATCCGTTCCAACAATACATCGGTATAATTGATTTGGATATAAATTGGACTTTTGCAATGAATAATAAAAATGCACAGAGTTTTGATATATGCAAAATAATTATTTATATAACAATAAAATAATATAGAAGGATAAGGTGAAAGTTGAAGTTCCCAGAGTTCACGTGTAAAAAGTTCTGGTGCGTAAGAGAGATAGGGAAAGATTCTGGGAGAAAGTGTATATATATATATATATATATATATATATATATATATATATATATATATATATATATATATGTGTGTGTGTGTGTGTACATATAAGCTTGTGTGTGTGCGTTGTATATTTAGCCAGTAATCCTTCTTTCATGCAAGTTTCATTATATATGAGAAACAAGGAGCTTTTTATTAAGTTTTATATCATTTCTCATATGATCTTATAATTTTTTCTTTTCATTAGATAAATTATACAAACCAATATATATATATATATATATATATATATATATATATATATATATATATATATAACAAATAAATCCTAAAGCGCCAGGAACAACCTACCTAAACGTATCTTCAGTTTAATCTAGCCAGATTATCCTGATTATCCATTTATGTGAAACCTATGGAGATAGCTCCTGGCCCTTTAGGATTTATTTTATTTATCTCAGCTCTTCTTACATATTGATCACTTTACGTTTTAGATTTATTATCCGCTTGCATTTTTTTGGACTAAAATTTAAGTCACTGGACGAATTTTTTCGCCCTGTTCGGATGATTTCAGTTCTTTCTTTTTATAATTTTTTCTTCAGGTACCAATTTATTTTGATATACTTGCAAGTTGTGCTATCTTAGATAGGTCAAACTAGGGCTTTTTTGCCTGACGTTTTTTATTATCTGTCTATTCGTAGAGGTGGTGAAATTTTGGTTGTCGTGCTATTTTTATTCATTGATTTCTCCATCCAAAAAAAAAAAAAAAATGCTTTCATTAAATAGTAAATTCTAACCGATGCCTGTCACGTTCGTTTCTTGGCCGACATGGCACAAAAACTGGTTTCTCTGATGGAAAAAAATGCAGATTTGATTTCTAACAATTTATCCTTAATAGCACTTCTCAATTCAGTCCGGTTGTTCTTAATTTCTCTGTTTAATTAAATAATAAAAAGACAAAAAAGAACATGGAAAGAAAAAAAATATAGCTTTAAGTTACTCTAAAATTTGTGGGTGCAAAAGATATCGGAATTCAGATGAAGAGTGCGCACAGAATTAGAAAGCAATACAAATACAAAAAGATGTCTACCTATGATTTATTGATTATGAAGAAGCCTTCGATAAAGTACGTGGCAAATATTTCTGGGAATTGTTAGGAAACCTTGACAAATTTATGAATGATATTAGAATAATCCAGAACCTATATTGTCAGTAAATCGCCGGCATACAGATAGAAAATTAATTCAGTAATTATACAAATATTGTAAGGAGTGTAATAGAAAGTCTTCTCGCCGAAATTATTCAGCCTGTACAGTGAGGCGATTCTGAGAAATGCTCCCAGGATTCATTATTGGCGCTCACAATCTTAGAAACATAAGATATACTCATTACACAGCTTTTATAGAAGACACAGTAAGGAAATTTGAAGGAAACGTGAGAAGAAATGACTAAACTTTAATTAAAAGAAGACAGAATGAATGTTTGTTAGCAAAGGAAGATGTAAATTAGGAATTGAAGAACAAGCAAACTACAACAATGTATTTAATTTGTAGAACAAACTACGCAGCTAAAAACAGCAAGAATTCTGAATGACTGTTAAGAAGATTTTTATTGAATGATCCCGCTGTCGATCCATCAGCTCTAAAAATACTAAAGTATGGGGAAGTATCACAATGCAGGTAAATGTTTTCTCCAGCAATTGACAAAGTCATGACTTAGACAGCATCTCGTCAGCAGCATTTCAAATCTTGTCAGATTACAAATGGAGAATAGATTCATTATCATTATGCAGAGAAACGAATAACATTCCTGTGTGCCTGTTTTTGCGTTCATATTTGTTTCTGTGCATGTTCCTCTATGTGTGTGTGTGTGTGTGTGTGTGTGTGTGCGTGAGAGAGATAATCTTTAACTAGCGAATACATAATATAATTTTCCAACTAATCTACTGAGGGCCATTCAGGAAAAACAAAAATGGTTAACTCTCAGGGAAACCTATAATACATAGTCGACAGTACTCCAAACAGATATTCAAATATTTTGTAGAGGCTAAGAGATGACTCGGGCACAGAATTCATATTTCTAAATAAGTACAAAATTAATGTTAAAAGACATGTTTTATGTAACTCGGCGTGATATTAAAGTAAATATAGTAAATTATATGCGCTAATAATTTGATTAGGAAAACTTTATTGATTCAGGAAATATAAAATAATTTTCAAGATCTCTATATATGATAAATATAGCATAAGCCTTTAAGCTTTTATATCGTTTACTAGGAGCCATGCCCAGCTGGTCGATTAGAAAAAAAGCGTTCAATTAGAATTTCGGCAAAAACAGTATCATTGTAACACGGTCTATCTTCTTCAATTAAAGGAGTATTTTCATTAATAAACAATTACTGATATAATAGAGGTAGTCTGTATTTATTTATTTAGCCAAGGACATGAAAGGGTAAGAAAGGCAACATAAAGACTGACTTCAGAGCACAATTATTTTGGAGTTTTTGAAAGTCAATTTTTCAGTTTGCTATCAGGGATGTAAAAGAGGATACATTCATAAAGCAAATGTTAATTGCTATGAAATTAAAAAAAAATAAGAAAGAAACTAGTAAAAATCGCCATTTTTCGCTATTTACGCGGGTTTTCAATATATGGGTGGGCTCAATTATCAAGTTAAGTGACTGTTGAACAATCAACTTATGGTTGGCTACAATTGAGTGAAGTTTGCATTAGTTCGATTGAAAATTGAGGGAGATTTTAGTTTAAAATTTGCGTTGAAATCGAATTGTGTCGAAATTATATTTTTTCGCGGTTTTTCGCTTAACCAAGTGGCATAGAAATAAAACTGAGGTATCGTTTTTCCCATCATGATGTAAGTATCATACATACCGAATTTGAACGAAATCGCAGGAAAAATATTGAATTTATCGATTTTTGATCGGCTTTATCAATTATTGTTTTTTAAAATTATCGATTTTTACGCTAAGAACCTATCATTTACATTGTACAATGTATGTGCTAAGTTTAATCAAAATCGTTTGAATGGATCTGAAGTGAAAAGGTATCACACAGACAGACAGACAGACACACACACGACCTCTGTTATATATATATATATATATATATATATATATATATATATATATATATTGTCATCCACACACAGATTGTTTCGCTGTATCACAGCTCCTCAGTGTGGCTAGACGTCCGGTTGCTTCTAGCTAGGATCGATACCCGACTGAATTGGCGTCAGTCGAAGATTCTATCACTAATCCTTTGGCGCACGCCAGTGATGAAGGTGAATTTGAGCGTCAGTTTTTATATATATATAAATCACGGACTGTCATGTTGTAAATAAATATAGGAATGACAGTCTGTTTCTATATATAAAATATTGTAATGATTTTTAAGAAGGGCATAATCAAAGTAGCCAATCTAGTAGAACACTTAAATTCACCTGGCCTGATTAGCAAAGAATAGAGATCATTAAAATAACTGGCATTAAAATATTTATAAAAATGACATGGTAGTTACGTGAAGGTAGTGAAAAAAATGATTGTAACCGAGTTGTCAGGTCAGGACATAAAAAATTGAAGATACTTCCTTAGATTTTTATATTCTTTACTAAATTAGTTACAACTGTTCTATGCATCGATGTATTTGAATTGTTTAGTATTTAGCATTTTCACAGCCGGAATTGTTCTTATTAATTCCCGTTTGGTGGAATTAATGCTTTCATTTCTTTTGGAAAGGTTTATCTTCGTCATAAGTATCAAACTATTCCCAAGAAAAGCTTCTGCTTTTATATTATTTCACTCAGTTATGTGTCACGCATGATACACGCTTAGGCAATCAAATATCTTTCGATACATGACTGACGAATCAGATTTTTCTTGCAGTAGGTTGCCATTTCTTTCTACGGTAGAACAGTTGTCATCCAAAGCTATAAAACCCGAACCTTTGTCCCCTCCATAGCTGGTAGGAGAAGAAAATGATTCCTATCTTTCCAAGGGTATTAAAATGTAAGTGAAAATAATGGATTCGACTGGAATTCGAACTCGGCTCTCCGATTCCTCAATCTGCGTTGCTATCCATTAATCCACCGTGCCTCCTTCATAAGTTTCATTTTGCCACATTTAAAATTTGATAGATGACTATCAGACGATATATTTATACAGGAAAATATGTAATCATCTTTTGTCCAAAATGTATAACGATCTGCATGTCTATCATGACTTATGGGGCCAATTTACACAAGGTATTTTGTAGTCTTAGCTTTAAGCGGTTCAACGTCGAATGGTGCGAAATACGATGAAAATATTGGAGTGCGCCATCGTACAACTAAAGTGAGACAACATCACTTGAAAAACTTGGCTTATAATTGAGTTCAAAAAATCAATCGAGACCACCGGGCGCGGAATACAGAATCTTCTTGAGGTTAATTTATATTTAAGTGCGCGTCTAAATCACTCTATAAGCGTTTGGTATGAGGCACCTCTTTGAATAGCATCGTCCTACATCGAGGGCCCAATTCTCATGCAGACCAATAAATAACCGAAATCTTACGCAATTATTTATATATAAACCTTTCAAATAAATGACCATGGGCTGGCAATTTTGAGAAGGAAAGCACGTATATATATATATATATGAAACTAGGTTTACCTGGCTCTTTAGTTTCATATTTAGGTTTGCTCTACTTAGCGTATTGAGCACTTTACGCAGTTACATTTGCTTTACTCGTTTTGGAGTTTTTTTTTTCATTGGACACTGAGCTTGAATTCTGGACGCCTCAATTTCATGGTCTTAGTTCTTTCTTTTATTTATCCCTTATTTTTCCCTTGGGCATTGGTTTGTTCAATTTATTTACATAGAAAACAGACAAACTTAAGGGTCTATTGTTTATAATATATTTCCCCAGGTGTATGATTTTTACTTGGTTCATCTGACTGTATTTCAAACGGTGAGAAAATATTTTAAATTATTGCTCTGATTGAACATTGAGCTTTCTGCATTACATTCCCCTTGGGATTATCGATAACTTTCATTCCTTATATATATATATATATATATATATATATATATATATATATATATATATATAAATCCTTTGGCATATAATCCGAGTGGATTCTAGTAATATAAGTTATTAAAACTGATCCACAAAAAGTATAAGACTGACGAAGTTATCGTCAGTTGAAAAAGGTCTATACCCCATAGGAGGTAATTTTACATTTTATTTTACTATATATATATATATATATATATATATATATATATATATATATATATATATATATATATATATATATATATATATATATATATAACGAGATAGATATTGGCTGATTTATTCGTTTCTACGTCTTATCAAAACTATGTCGGTTATTTAAAGTCAGAAAATTATTTTAGATTGTAAGAATTGTTTTTGGTGGATGGATGGATTGATAATAATAATTTTTGATACACGTCTCATTAATTAACCCATAGCTAGGTAAGAAGAGATTGATTCATACCTTAATAAGGATATTTACGCGTAAGTGAATATGACGAACCCAATGGAATTAGAAACTCGGGTTTCCGATTAACATTTGCAGCTTTTATGCATTGCACACCCGCATTTACACCACGTGTTATCCCAAACAGTCACCCGTCGAAATACTGACCAGGATCGAAATTGCTTAACTTTGTTGATCGTACGGGATATGGCCGTAAGACTTAAATATATCGTTAGATATGGTCAGACTGAGATAGATAGATAGATAGATAGATAGATAGATAGATAGATAGATAGATAGATAGATAGATAGATAGATAGGAATTACTGTGGTTTGATGACAGCTTAATAGTGAAAGTTCTGTTATATGTCTGTCTACATATTTAACTTTTTATTTGTTTCTGCATTTTTATATATTTTCTTTCAACCAATTTTATTAAACAATATTAACAATGTCTGTTTGTCTATCTTAATATTTATTTTTTGTAACTTCAGACTAAATTGTTTTATGTCAGAATTAACTCTCCAAAGATCATTTATTGTATTCGTTTTAATACAAGAGAAGTAGACATTATTGTATAGGGTGTCGTTGATTGAAGTAGGTATATAAAAAGAGGCACGCATAATTTGAGTTTGATCGTTGCAGATGGCGTTATGTTTAAACAATTTGTAAATGGGAATCATATGGCATAGGAATACCGGAATTTGCTATACCTGCAATTCTAAGAACGGGCAAAACTCATAACACTTGCAAACGACAAAGGTGCCACTTGAAAATTCTCGGATGGAGACAGTAAAAGAACGTTGACAAAGTTAATTCTGATGAAAAAAAAAACCCAAAAAAGACATCTTAGTCGGAAGATAGGAAAACTACATGTTTACAAAACAGATCGTATCGGTATTGTTTAATAAAACGTGTGTAAATAATACTTGCTGACTAAATATGCATTATATATATATATATATATATATATATATATATATATATATATATACCTAGTGAGCCAGACAAACCTACCTAGGTTTCACCTAAACGGATCGTCAGGGAAAGTTTGGATATTTATTTATACAAAAGGTATAAAATGTGGCACAAGGCCTAAAAGGGGGATGGGGAAGGACGGTCTTCTTCTGTCTTAATTCTTAACCTTAGCTAGACCCAGACACGGACCCAAACAAACCAACAATATTCCTATCACCAAAACAACACATTCACTCATACCTTTCTTAATACGTCCACCATAATACCTCAAATTCTCTATGAAATCCTAACTAATCCCCCTATGTACAAATATTGTTCGTGGGGGAGGGGCATAAAACAACAATTTTTTTAAAAAGATCCCCAAATGAGTCTGTACAATATGCCTTAATATTTACAAGAAAATAAACAAAACTTGTGTTAGTAATAAAACCCCCACAAACCATAAATGTGGCAGAAACATCAGTTAACCGGACGAAATCAATGCGGGACTATGAAAAATAAGGAACACAATCATTCCTCCAATCATTCACACACACACACACATTCATACACAACAACAAATACGAAAAATCACACATACGAAACGAAAGGCGTCCCGCATCCACCAGAGAACTGACATCACTGACCACCTAACGAGGGAGGGATGGGAGTTTAAACAAAAGAAAAATAGGGACAGAAATAAAAGGGGCCAATGCGCATGCACACCCTAGCTAAGTTAACCAGAAAAAAAAAAAAAAAACTAAAAGATCAAACACAAGAACCTAAACTAACCTAATATCGGGATGGGTTGCTTCTGTTCAACCCTGTTAGGACAAAATCCTGTACCTAACCGACATCCAAGTGCCACTCTAGGTCAGCCCCTTTCACTCTACACATTCGCGCAAGATTTACCCACCTTTTGCCAAATTCTGATGAAGGGCCGCCGTTTTTCCGTCCTGATCTTGACTTTAAGCTGATGCTTAAAGAACAAGATCAGTTGGGAAGAGGTGAACTTCTCACGATCATAGAATTCCTTCTGACGCGTCGTCCAAATCACGACTCTCATAACACCTAGTAAGCAACAGAAAACATAGTGCTCCTCCTTCGTCAATTGCGGCACCACATTGCTACAAACAGAACTGGCTTCCAGGACAAAAACTTTCCCTGCAACATGCGAACCATGAGGCCTTCAACAAACCTGCACAACGGCACTACCGTCTTGCACTGAAAAAGGCGTGACCAATGGTCTCGACCTCCCCAGTACAGCGACGACAGTTTGGATATTTCTCAAGCCTGCTGAACAAAGTCTCTTGCCGACCCAGAGGGCCCCACGAATCATCAGCCAGGTGGTGATGCCTCATCGTTATTGAGACATTTCAACCCAGGCGCCCAAAGGCCATATCGAGCGAGCCTCCTGCTTCGTAAGACCGAGCTCGCCAATTAGATCATCTTGAACGGCCCCCTAACTAACAATCGATACAATGCCTTACGAGACAACGCCTGGGCGTCGGAGAGGCCATCCGACGTCCGCAAGAGGAGTTTCAAAGCACGACGACATTCGCGATAGAAGGAGCACTCGGCTGGGGGTGTACGGCCGGCCTCCTCCTCACACGAGTGCACACTTCTCAGGGATGGGAAATGTTTCCGGACATCTTCTTTCCAAAAGGTGCCCACCTCATCCGAACCGCGACACATTCGGTCTAGAAAGGTAATGCGAAGCATATATTGACGAATCTCAATGCTAGGCATACCCAGACCGCCCTCAGAGGGATGAAGGCAACAGATCTCGCGACATACCATATGGGCCTTGCCTCTCCACAAGAAAGAGAACAAGGTCTTGACTAATGACAATAGTCGGGCAGACGGGAGTGGAAGCACAGAGAGTCGGTAAAGGAGGATCGGATAGAGATGTGAAACACACACCTCCGCCTTTCCCTTCAGGGAAAGTCTCCTCCGAGACCACAGATTAACCGCGACCTCGGCCTTCCCTTGTACCTCCGACCAATTCTTTTCCAACTGGAGATCAGGACCGAACCAGACGCCGAGTATCTTGATCGGCCCATCCGTCCAGAGGAAAGGTCCGGGAAGAGAAACTCCCTTCCACGCACCCAACCGCAAGCCCACAGACTTATCGCGGTTGATCTTGGCCCCCTGTCACCATCTCATACCCACTGATCTGCTTACTGACTTCGTTAATCTCGGCTCTGCTCGACACAAGAACCGAAACGTCGTCAGCATAGGCAGAATACCTGGCCGAGGTGGAAGCACCAGGCAGCGAAATACCGCGTAGGACCAGATTCGCCTTTAACTTGCGAAGGAAAGGCTCCAACGCAAGAACGTAAAGCAGAGGCGATAGTGGACAACCTTGACGAATGGAGCGAGACAATACGAAAGGCTTCGATCTTACCCCATTCACTTCCACCAGCGCACCGGGGGTCGCATACAAGAGTCGGATCCAGGAGCGAAAGTCGGCTCCGAAACCGGCCGCCGAAAGGACAGCCTCCAGAAATCGATGGTCAACCCTATCGAAGGCCTTGGACTGATCTAAATTGATCAGCGCGGCTTCACTGTCGACTTGTCCTAAGATCAAGCGTACCATATGAAGGTTATCCTGAATAGTCCTGCCCTTCACAGCACAAGTCTGTTCAGGGCCAATCAGACTAGACAGGACAAGCTGCAAACGGTTGGCTAAGATCTTCGCCAAAATCTTTAAGTCAGTGTTTAACATCGTTAAAGGGCGAAAGTTCCCTAAACCATCCCCACCGTCCTTGTCCTTACGCAGCAACTTGATGACACCCCTGGTGAAGCGTTGAGGTAAAGACCCCTGCCTCATCCAGTGGTTGTACATCAGTTCCAGCAAAGGCACAAAAACGTGCGACAACCTCAAGTAAACTTCGTAGGGAAGACCATCTAATCCCGGAGACTTATCCAGGCCAACCTGCTTCAGCGCTTCCCAGATTTCCGACTCTGTTATGGGACCCTCACACCTAGCCACTTCAGCTGCCGAGAGGCAGGGAAAGTCAGCTAAATAGGGCGTCGAACTGAGCAGAGCTCAGACCGGGCTCCCTGGTGAAAAGCTCTTGAAAGTAATCTCGAAAGACCTCACATATGCCCGCGTTTGTAGTCACGGTCCGCTTATCCGGTAATGTGACGCACACTATATGTCGCCCTAGACGCGTTTCGATTCTCCTCTGCACGCAGTTCAGCGGCCATATTCGTAGCCTCAGAAGACATTCTTTTTTAACCTAGCCCTAACTACCAGAGCATGATCCTTCTTGATAAGCAAGGAGGACAACTCTGCCTTTAGCTAAAGCTATATCCCCACTAACACGGGATTTCACAGCCCGATCAATTTTACTTTCTAAAGCCGTTTGCGCCGCTAATCTATCTAGATTGAGCCGACGACTAAAATCGGCAGCAAACGTTCGGATTTTAGATTTTAAATTGCCCCACCAGGCATTTCCCACAACCGCTCCCGTCAATTCCCTTTGTATCATTAGTAACAGCTGGTCCCGGAAAGACTGCTCAGCAAAAAGTGAACAGTTCAATTTCCAGTAACCAGCCAACCTGACCTTAAACTTATCTAAGTTTACACGGACCCGGACAAGCCTATGATCCGTATAAACTATATAATGGAAACTTGGACACCTAAGAGCCCTACATCGACTCTCCTAACTAAGACTCGGTCCAGGTAGCTCGCAAGCGTCCCAGGATCCGAGTTGCCACCTAGTTGTCCAAGTCCATGCTACCTCCCGAGGGTGTTCATTCCGGAACTTATCGACAAGATCAAACCCATCGATAAAGTCCCGAAATGGTTTCACATCCGGGTTGTTAGTACCTTGTTTTTGCCCTATCCGATCTATATCGGGGTCAAGGACGGCATTCCAATCCCCCGCTAAAACTACCCGACGAGACGTCGTCAAGAACGGCGCGATCTGCCGAAACAAAGCAGGCCGCTCGGAATGGTTATTGGGCGCATAAACCCCAATGAAACGAAGAACCTTATCCTTTATGGTAACATCCAGCACGCAAAGTCTGCCCGCCGGATCCGCGAAGACAAGGGTACATGCAGCCTTCAAAGGCCTGCTCACCAGCCAAGAGACACCCTCGAACGACCATCAAAACATGCTGAATAAAGGGCGAACCCTTAGACAGTATATCCTCACGATCATGAGAAGAAAATCGGGTCTCTTGTATACAACATATATTCACCCCGAGGCGCTGAAGGTCACGAATGAGCCTCGCCCTGCGAGACTCGGACCTCAGGCCCCGGACATTCAAACTAGCTAACCAGAGAGCCATTGTGAAGCCGATTAGAGTTGTCCTTCAGGATAGAACATGGCTGGGGTGAGGACACCGACAGCTCGTCCCATAGATTCTGACGCCATCTCACTTTCGACGGTATCATCCTGAGACAAGCCGCCGATGTCCGAAGGGTAGGTTAATTTGAGCGCCCTATAAAGGGATGGGTGAACGAAAACTGGGACCCTCCTTTGAGTTTTTGATCTGCTTCTTCTGTTTCCGGATCTAAAAGGTAGGCGACTGGGGCACCATTTTTAGAGACGACTGGGCCTCCTGTATCATGCCCCAAATCTCCCGCGTACCCGGGCCAGTTCTAATTACGGTCAGGATTCTTCTGGCGGCAGGGAAATTTTCAGGCTTTTCTACTTCCATGCCATTAATTTTTTAAAGTTCCAAAGAACCTTTAAGTCTTTCGGTTTCCTCGTTTGCCCGAAAACCCTTTCCGCTTGGTCCGGGATACGCGGCAGACGTCTTCCCCGGGAGGTAAGGTGGTTTAAGTTTCTTTTTTTTTTGTCTGTGACTGATTGTGACTCTGGGCTCCTGAATCTTTTCTTATTTGGAGATTGTATGGGTGTTTGCATGGGTGTAAGATTAGGTGTTGTGGAGGGTGTCCAACCCGTAGGCGTCCTCACCGGAGAAGGTTTGGACGAGTGAAAAGATTTTGTCGGCGAGTTCGATACCGATTTAGGCAGAGGTAGTTTTGTAAATGATTTTTTTGATGAAGAAGGGGAAGACGGGGCAGAGGATACGGGGCCCGGTGACCCCAGCGACTTTTTACCTTTAACCCGCTTGGCCTCTAGTTTTTCTTTCAATTTTTTTATATCTAATATTTTTTGCCAGCTCGGCTCATTCAGTTTCTGCGCTTCACTAGCGTTCTTTTCGTAAGACGCTGAGGCGTCGCCCTCAGAGCTGGTAGAGGGAATGGGGCTGTAGGTGTTAATGTCCCTGGAGTCATGATGGGACTGAGGAACCGCTGTTTGGGTCTTCCCTTTGCCCCTAACTACGAGGCGCCATTCCCCCTCATCCTTCTCCTTATCCACACTTGTGGAAGGCGTCGGTTTTGGGGCAATGTGGGTACGGACCCAACCGAGGGATTTTTCCGCACCGGTCCGCCTCGCAGCTGGGCCCATTACAGGCGCCGCGGATTTTACTTTCTCGGCCAAAGGGGTATTTTGGTCGCCTACGACCGGAACTCCAGGGGCCTTCTTCCCTGGGCAGGAGGAGGAAAGGTGACCAGTCTCCACACCTCCAGCAAGTAGATTTCCTACCGGTCACAATGACCGGCATTTTCCGGTCGCCAAAACCCAAACAGTTGGGGACGGACTTGAAGGCGTTCTGATCAAGCATAATGTCAAAAGTCCATCCCCGTTCAAATTGTCGGAGAGAGCCCTAAAATTTGGCCATACTGCATAAAAAACGCAGCTAGATGCTCTCCCGAAATTTGAGGAGGAACCTCAAAAACGGCCACCCTGGTCCTTCTCCGACCCTCGTATTCCGTTCTAAGGATCAAGTCCTTAGTAATTAACTCCTTTTTCGCCATTGCCAGGCAATCTTCTGGCGTGGGCAGCAGAATGTCCCACATGAAAAAAACCAGTACCTTTTATTATTCTTTGGGTTTTATCCCCAGGGACAAAAGTGATTTAATCACTATGTCTTTCGTGGAACGACAAATCTTACGTGTTTTCTTATCGACCACGAAAACGGACACTATTCTCTTTGCGAACACATCGAGCTCTTGGACAACTTCGACCAGCCCTCTTTATTTACAAGATGGGCATAATTTTTTGCCTTATCCAAGAAATCCGCCATGTTCAAAATGCAACTTGGGGGGACTTCCAACAAAGAGGCAACTCCTCAACAGTCTTAGATTGTGTCTCGCTCGGCACCTCGTTCTTCTTGCCAGTTTCACCATTTTGGCGCTACTAGCTCGTTCTTCAGATTTTGGGCTAGCTTTAGCCCGCTTTTTTGCGGATTTATCCGGCATGTCGGCGGCTAAAGTCGCCCCGAAAAAGGTCTTTTTTACACACGACCGACTAGCCTCGTCGGCCATGTTGCAAAAGCGTGGTGAAAACCACTTGCGGGTCTCTATATTGTTTTCCAAAACCACGGGAGAGGAGTTGGGAAAAAAAAAATAAATAAAAGAAAGCCTGGATAACCCAGGAAATTAAGATTTAAAATAAACTAAAAAAGTAAAATAAAAGACAAACTAGATAAACTGAAAGAAAATAAATAAACAGGTAAGACTTTTTATAAAAAAAATAAAAATAAAAATGGCGCCCAAAGGCAGCCAAAAATAAAAAGAAAAAACCAGTAACTCCTCTCTTTTTTTTTTTTTCCAAAAATTCAAAAATGTACAAAAAATCCGCTAAAGAAAATAAATTAAAGTCAAAAGAAAAAACAAACTAGTCAAACGAAAAGAAATGCAACCAAAGAAGAAAGGTATAAAAATTTAAAACAAACAAAATAAATGGAAAAAATAAAAAATAAAAACTTAAACAAAAAACTTAACCGAAAGACTTGGTGTTGCCAATAAAGTTCGTCACTCAAAAAAGTTCGTACAGAACTGAAGTAAATCTTCTCGGTTCAACACAGGCTCGTCAAACTGCAACACAGGATATATTAAAAACGAGTTCGACGGTCAGAAAAAAACTGAAACAGACGGAACACAAAAAAAGTCCTGTCAGGGAAAGTTTGGCTAACGAGGCAAAGAGAAACACATATTTATAGGTGATAGCTAAAATCATACCACGTGACAAAAACAAAAAAACAAACAAAAACAACCTAAGTGGGGGGGGGATAAATATTTATTCAACAAAAAAAAAAATCCTCAGTGGAAAGTCAATAACGGGAAAACGTCTAATTTAGTAGCCAAGATTTTTTATGTCTACATACATTGAGAATTTCAGTTTTAGAATTTAATAGCTTAAATATGTGTTTCTCTTTGCCTCGTTAGCCAAACTTTCCCTGACGATCCGTTTAGGCGAAACCTAGGTAGGTTTGTCTGGCTCACTAGGTGTATCTAGGTCTGCTCTACGGTTTTATTGAGCTCTTTTGTTAGTTAGTTGTTACTCGTATCGGGGTTTTTTTCTTTGGGCTTCAGACCTGCATCTGTGCGATTTTTTTGTCGGCAGAAGTTCATGTTTTGTAGCTCTTTCTTTTTTTAAAGCTTTTTTCCCTCGAGATTGATTTGATTAGCAAATCAAAATTCGAGGGTTTTTCAAACGAGTCTAGTTATCTATATTCTATCTATCTATCTATCTATCTATCTATATATATATATATATATATATATATATATATATATATATATATATAAATAAAAAAAAAAAGAACAGTACGATATATAATCCGGTGTTCTTATAGATATTTTTATTTTTACAAAACGAAAAAAACAAACATACTTATACTTGATGTGAAAATAATTCTACATACTGTAAGGGATTCTAATACATTTACTTGTTCTTAAAAGAAATATAATATCTTAAAAATAAAAAGTGAATTGTAGTTAAATAAAACGTATTCTAACCTACACACCCACCAAAAATCTTTGAAAATATAAATAGAAAAAAATACCGTAAGAATTTTTGCCGTTAACAATAAATTTAAAAAAAAATCCAGACGACATGCATTTAACGGATGTCAGATTTCATTTAAAAATACATCCCTACCCCTACCAAAACGTAACTAATAACTGATACATCAAAATACACCGATAATGAACACGCAAACACCCTTTGTCTGGTTGCATTGAATTTCTCTGTATCCTTGGAAACGTGAATTATGATTTTTGCTGTGTTTTTAAAACACAGTAATTTTAAAGGTTACTCCAAAATTCGCTTGAGGATGAAATGGAATTAATGTCTTTAATTTAATTACAAAATTAAATTCGGAGCTTTCAGCTTCCATTTTTGAAACATGGTTAGAACAGTGTAACGAAAAAACATATTTTAAATCAATTAATATATATATTAGGTATTATTTTTATTACAACGTTGTACGCTCCGGCCTTTTTCAGGTGGGTGTAATGTTTATTTCGCTTATTGGGGTAGACTGTTCTAATTCCACGTACCATGTCTAATTTTCTCCTGTTAATTCCATTCTTCATGTAATCCACTGCCTTAACCAGGTATTGAACTCACAGACTTTGGGTCCTGTTACTGTATGTAAATAACGCCTTTACCCACTGGGCCATGTATCCTTGCGGATATCTGTGTGCGAATTTCTGGGTATTATAAAGCTAATGTTTTCAGAAACCATTTTTTTACCAGTGCTGTTATCATTCCATGTTTTTACCATAGCTCATAATGCAATTTTTGTTGTTATTATCCCTTTTCTCATGCACTCCTTATTACTGTTTCCCATATTGTATTCATTTCTCTGCTTTGTCGGCTCAGGAGATTTTTATGCCCTAGCAAATGTACTAAATTCCTTAAGTTTACGAATTTTCCAATGATGTTCTTTGTCTATGATCTCAATCTGATCCCATAGAGGATGGTGATCTCCCTTTTCTCTCCATATGTAGTCAGCCAATCCTGATTTTCTCACTTCCCCTCGTGTTACAGGTTTCTCATGTTCTTGAACCTTAAGCTTAATAGGGCGGCCTCTCTCCACTTTATATTTCTTTCTGCAGCTTCACGGTATAGCGTACACACAGTCTTTAGTCATGTTCACCTCTATTTGAAGGTTGTCCTGATGTTATATAGACCGCAGATCCTTTGTATTTTCTCTGATAACCCCTTCACATAAGGCAGGCAGACTGTTTTCTGAGTGTTGTTGTCCTCCTCTTGTACCTCCCTATTGGGGTGGGGCTGCTGCCATGTACCCAGGGTAGTTGTTACGTTGTAGGGTACTACTTATACTGACCAATTCTTTATCTAATGTCTCTGGGTCACCACTTATGACTTTTGCTCGGTGTTGTAAGCAGCGGACGATCCCTTTCTTTACGCTCTATGGATGGTGGGATTTGAAATTGAGGTACTGTCCCGTGAATTCTAATTTCTTTTCTCACATTTCACACATTTGGAACACTTGTTTCTTTGCTATCTAGAATCTTCCACAATGTAAATACAACGTCAAACACAATCTTGGGTCTTCTTGACGCTCTTTCTTTTTTTAAACTTTCCTTATTTCTTCTTATTCTCTTTCAATCCCTCTGTATCCCCTTGCGTCATAATAAGAGTATCACTTTGGTTGAAGTGAAACGATGTAAAAAAAAAAGATTAATTTAATTTTGGTCCTTTGTCAGTCAAAGGCTTTATGCTCAAACATATACATGTCTAAATGAATGACTATTAAAACAAATTTATTTCTACGCATGATAATACTCGTGTATATATATATATATATATATATATATATATATATATATATATATATATATATATATGTGTGTGTGTGTGCGAACACAGACATGCACGCAAGCAGACACACACACATGTGTATATATGTGCGCGTCTCTCTGTATGTGATTAAATACCCGTTCCTATCATCCAATTCATTATTTGGAGTTAATGGCCGTTTTATATAAGTAGCGGATGTTATTCAGATTCAACTTATATCCTAAATGTACAATTAAAATCCATCAAGATTGAATACAAATACCCTGAAGATCAACCATAGAGGTGTATCCTGTGGCTCAGATGCTTACGATACCCTCAGCCACTTTTAATTCTTTTTCTTCCTATTCTTCTTCTTCTTCTTCTTCTTCTTCTTCTTCTTCTTCATATTATTATTATTATTATTATTATTATTATTATTGAAAGGATTGCTAGAATGTACTTTGCGTTTGAATAATGGCGGTTTTATTTGTCACTGCCAATTTCATGATGTCACATATATTTCTCGAAATTTTTACTCTTTAAACAATTTTTTATTTCTATTTTTGTAGTATCATACTTAGTTTAATCTTAATACAATTAATTCACAGAATAATGTCCTCGGCTATAATTAACGTGGAGTCATTTTATGACCTCAAATAACATTTTTCAACATTGTATAAGTAAAAAGGATGTGTCGATTGAAACAAACATACAGATCCATTAGTTGGGTTTTGGTTTTCTCTTTTCACTTGTCAGTTTTGGTTCAGTTATGTATTTCATAGTTAACCTTCCATTCTTCTAACATGTATATTCCTTGTGCTCTTTGAGAGGAAGTTGATGTTCTTTTTTCTTCCTATGGCCGTTTTCAAACAAGTACTATTCACATTGATTTCGAATATCTTACTCTTTGATCCCAAAATCTCCACCACTTGTTTAGTCGATGTAAGTACACAAATATCGCACAATATATATTGCCTAAATATTTATATTTGATTTAATTACAGAGGAAAAGATTCCAATAACGTTCTACATTTTTTCTGTCAGGCTGGCTTACGCTATTTCTTCAATTCTCTCTTCTTCAATAAAAAAAAACTTACAACAGAGCCAGATATAAGTTTGGCCGAGAAAGTAAAGCCTACACTTTTTAATATATTGGCATACGAAACGGAAAAAAAGACTGCAATCCTTGATATTTATGACACTTAATGTACGATAGCAAAGAGGACATCAACGATGTAAACACAGTTATGCTTTCTTTGATCCATTTCAGCAGTCGAAACAGCGATGGGTTAGACAAGCCTTATTTACGAGCGCATTCATCGCTGTCGAAATTTTTGTGATTATTTTAACAAAACTTATTTTAAAGCCAGAAACTTGTTTATCCAAATTTGACTCCCTGCAGATGTTTTTGGAAATACTCATTTAAATAGGATGTACTACCTCCAGGTGATTCCACGTATTTGTATATCCGAAAACATGTAGAACTAGGTTTGAAATTCACAAAGAAAATGAACGATACCAGGAACAATGGTAGTTCCTGTTTATATTTTTTCAGATATTTATAGGCTGTTTCTCGATCACATACTACAAGGCCAAAAAACCACACAAGATAACGTGTTACTGAATGAGCTTGTTTTATGGACAAAAGAATTTTAGATTATGAGAAATCTGCAGGATAGATAACAGTTGAACCTAGATTTGAAGAAATTAATTTTGTATTTATAGCGGAAGCATTTTCTCAGAATCGGTTTCACAAAGCCGCGGCTCTTGGAAAGAACCTGTCCGTATGGAGCTTCCTTTTTACCTATAGAATACGAAGGGAAACGAGGATGATTCGACACTGTAGTTGTGGCATTGCGGGTTAAAACTGTAAAGGTATTCACTGGTGGAAATAAAGGAACATGTGCCGCGCAAATGGCAATAGCGTCGCGATAGGCTTCCGATATTGTGTCTATGGATAAGTGCTTTTAGACGGGAAAATAATTCAACGATTCCAAGGTCGCGTAAAGTCTGTAGAACTCTATCAAAGCTAGAGAGAAAATTAGCACCTTCATCACAGATATGGCAACGGTTTTCCATTTTTTGTTTCGTCTGACACTTATCAGTCATTCTGTTTTTATCTAAGAGATAAAATAACAAACAAATGAAACAGTTAAATTTATATTTTCATAGAGTAGTACATTTTATACAAAGTTTTAATACAAATTAAATAAAACTAATACGATATAATCATGCTTGAATACTCAATAAAAGCATACAAAAATGCAAACACATTTCTTAACCGTTGCGAAATTTACAAAACATGATATGAAATACACGGAGATAGAAATAATTGCAAAATCACAATCCCTAAAATAATAAAGTTTCTAAGGAAACAACCAATAATTATTATATTCGTGATGGAAATACTTATTAACCTTGGACCATATTCATTTTTTAAATCTTCATCCAATTTTTTCGTCTTTTTTTACATTTCTCTTTCTTTCATCTGTTCTTTTTTGATAGATGTATCGTTTCTCTTTTTTATTCTTCCTTTCATTTTAACTGAAAATCTACCATTTATTACATTTCTATTCGTCCACTAATCTTTATATTCATTATCATATGTGATAATATTTACATCAGAGATTATTATTACCTCCAAATTATCTGCTTTACTTTAAGTAACTTTATTATCGGTAAATATTTCGATTCAACACTTTTGACAATATTTGTCTGTTATTCTTACACATGATATTCATCATTATTTAAAGATGGATGCGCGCAAGTTTAAAATTTCATTTTATTTTCTGGATATATCTTTTCAGTAATATTAGTAGTAGTCTATAGTTTAAAGACATAGATGTAAATAATAAAAACAATATAAAGAACATTTTACATCTTTTGGGATTTCTTCATTTTTGTGAAGGTAGTGTTAAAACGATTATCTTTTCACTGAAAATGGCATTGCCGTCTCATCAGCACTGCTATATGTGAAGTATTCCATGACGACAATCACTACATATATTATTATTATTATTATTATTATTATTATTATTATTATTATAGCGCCTTTTACTCAGTTGATGTATTTGGGTGGGTAGGGGCGCTTTATCAAATAACGACACATGAAATAAACAATAGAAAGAAAAATATGGAAAATAAGTTCAATAAAAGAATCGAACTATTAGAAGAAACGAAAATATGAAGAAGAAAGTTGTTTTCTAATGGCTTAAAAGACCGTTCCTGATATCATATAGGAATTATCCCATATTTGTAATGAGATAGAAATGAAGAAACAGGAAAAAAAAAGGATGCCATGAACGAATGAAAAGAGGAAAACAATAAGAGAAAAGGAGAATTTAGAAGGGTTAAAGAATAAACCGAAATGAAAAAAAGCAAAGAAAACGCGTAGTCAAAGTAAAACGAATGATAAAATTGGAAGAAGAAGAAGAAGAAGAAGAAGAAGAAGAAGAAGAAGAAGAAGAAGAAGAAGAAGAAGAAGAAACTTTGTAGGAGGAAAAAACAGAGAGGAAGAAAAGGGTATGAGATGAACATTTTGGGCAAGGTTGAAGTAAAAGGAAAAAGAGAGAAGTGGGTAAAGATAATAAAAAAGAAGAAGGGAAGTCAAATGATGAGGAGTAAGGAGAGAAAAAAAGAACAATGTCTGGAAAGAAAGTAAGAAAGGGAAAGAGAAGGAAAAAGAAGAAAAAGAAAAGAGAATAAAGCCGGCTGGAGAGTGGGAAGAAAGTAGAATTACCTGGTAATGGCCATTACCCATATTGCGGCATGTTCAGTTAGAGAAATTGACATTGACAAGTGCCGTCCTAAGGCAGAAGAGAAAAGCAATTCGACAAATGGCAAATAAAATCAATTATTCAATCAGGCAAGCCAAATCGCGAAAAAGGAAACGATTCCCCCCTCCCACCATCACCGCGTTTACTTACACATAAGAACCTGTACATTTACACGCGCATATAAATATCAGTCTATATATATATATATATATATATATATATATATATATATATATAAATTTCAACGTGATCCTCTTTGCGGAGAGAGCTTAATAACAGCTTCTACATCAATCTCCCTCTCTCCCCCCTCTCTCTCATTCTGACTACCTATATACATATATGTGGTGCGAGTTTTTGTATGTAGAATTAGTCACACACACACACACACACACACACACACACACACACATATATATATATATATATATATATATATATATATATATATATATATATAGCATCCCCCATATATAAGGGTACTAAAATATTCTCGTTCTTTACTCTACATTGAAAATCCTGAACAGATGACCAAACACCAGACGTTCCTATAGATGGTTTTCTTGTTCGGAAAAAGAAATTTTGAAAATGATCTGATACAAGCGTACAAACCTTAAATCAATCAATATATATGTAAATTAAAAAATCCAAATGTAATTGCAGATAAATATGTGTATACCTACATACTCAAACAACAACTTCGACGCGCACACACACACACATATATATATATATATATATATATATATATATATATATATATATATATATATATATATATATATATATATATTGATGGCACTGAAGCCACTGACGCGTGAAATTGGAAGTCATCACGCAGTACAAATACCTCTATCCACACTGTCCCTATAGATAGATAGATAGATAGATAGATAGATAGATAGATAGATAGCAGTAAATTTGTTAAATTTGGAAATATGACACAATATATACAGTGAGACGCATATTAATAATGGATTCCACAAAGGTTACATGTATTTCTATCCTTCTCTCACTTCAATTCTGTCTTTATATCTACATACATATTTATATGTTTACTTATGTTTTACAAATTTTCTTCAACCCAATATACAAAATAAGTAGACGAAACGATGGAAATGTAATCGAAATTCTGTGCAATCTGACAAAATCTCTCGAGCTGCAAAGAGAAAAATAAAACAAAATATGTTAAACGCCTTGGCAGTTAAGGCTGCAGGAAATGATAGCCATTAAAATTTCCATCTGCAGGTCATTGTAGGGAAACACACCAACTGCGTTAAGGTCAGGTAGAGCCTTCGTAATCTACGGGATATATCGATAATCTTAGATGATATTTGGCATATTGTAAAGTATATATTTCTTTGCATATGGAAGTCTGTAAAAGAAATGCACTGAAGGAACAATCCCACCAGGAATAGCAGATGGCTACACATATGCGGAAGGCCAAAGAACGAACACTTGATAATGAAAAATCAGCCCCCAAAATTAATATAAATCATTTAGGCTGAAATGATAGAAACGAACCTCATAACATCACAAAATATTACATACCCTCAATTGAAATTATTCACACACAAAATAATACGCACAAGCTCGTTTATCTATCTATCTATCTATCTATCTATCTATCTATCTATCTATCTATCTATCTATGTCGCTCTCTCTCTCACTCTCTCTCTCTCTCTATCTCTATATATATATATATATATATGTATGTGTGTGTGTGTGTGTTGTGTAAGTGTGTGTGTATTTGGCAACAACCTTTCTTTTATGCATCTTTATAGAATTTTTCCATTAATCTAACATTCTATTCACTTTTCACGTGTTAAAGAATATAGGAATTGTCTATAGATATAATTGTTCCAAGCGCTTTCGGCTACTTCTCTGGCCATTAGCAAGGATGTGTTTCTGGATGGTGAAATTCTGTGTGGCTGCTACATAGTAATTTTACAGTGTGGAGTTCGATCAGTCTGTGTGCTTCAAGTGGGGCGCTCAAGTATTATGCGCGGCCACTTGACGGAGGCAAGACTACTATATTTAGAACACTTTTAACATCCCGTATCATCTACTAATTAGTTTGAAATTGATGAATCGATAATTAAAATTTGCTTGTCGGCCATTTTTAATGAAAGATGCATATATATATATATATATATATATATATATATATATATATATATATATATATATATATACACACACACACACACACACACACATATATATATATATATATATATATATATATATATACATGAATTATTCACACAAAACTAATGCAAAAGGTTAATGATTTTTTAAATGGCGAGACATCCATCTCGCAAACAATTCAAATAGTACACAAAAACCTTAGATCCGTTATGAATGAATTGATCCTTGTTCATATAAATTTCTGCCGTATTAGTTGTTATTTTACACAAGCTTTCGTCTCTTCATACAGACATCTTCAGGTATATAATAGATGTTGTTCTTGTTTTTTTTCTCTTAGTAATAAGAGGACATCGAAAATCCGAAATGCTATTGAAAATGAGATATTGGTTTTTGAACGCGCCAATTGAGTTTGATTTTTTGAATTTCTTTTTTAAATATTTGCGTTTATACCAAATATGGTAATGAACAAATTATTTTACTGGTAAATTTTACTGTCAAAGTGGCATGAACTATATTGTTCAATAATTACAGTAATGTCGCACTTATTAACCAAAAGACGCACATGGATCGGTTATTTAAATTACAATAAACGTGCAATCAATTTACAAATACATGAATTATTCACACAAAACTAATGCAAAGGTTAATGATTTTAAATGGCGAGACATCCATCTCGCAAACAATTCAAATAGTACACAAAAACCTTAGATCCGTTATGAATGAATTGATCCTTGTTCATATAAATTTCTGCCGTATTAGTTGTTATTTTACACAAGCTTTCGTCTGTTCATACAGACATCTTCAGGTATATAATAGATGTTGTTCTTTTTTTTCTCTTAGTAATAAGAGGACATCGAAAATATATGTGTATTGTATCCGAAATGCTATTGAAAATGAGATATTGGTTTTGAACGCGCCAATGCAACGCTGAGTTTGATTTTTGAATTTCTTTTTTAAATGTTTGCGTTTATACCAAATATGGTAATGAACAAATTATTTTACTGGTAAACTGTCAAAGTGGCATGAACTATATTGTTCAATAATTACAGTAATGTCGCACTTATTAACCAAAAGACGCACATGGATCGGTTATTTAAATTACAATAAACGTGCAATCAATTTACAAATACATGAATTATTCACACAAAACTAATGCAAAAGGTTAATGATTTTAAATGGCGAGACATCCATCTCGCAAACAATTCAAATAGTACAAAAAACCTTAGATCCGTTATGAATGAATTGATCTTTGTTCATATAAATTTCTGCCGTATTAGTTGTTATTTTACACAAGCTTTCGTCTATTCATACAGACATCTGTTAATAGACATTGTATCCGAAATCTTGAGATATTGGTTTTGAACGCGCCAATAATGAGTTTGATTTTTGTTTTCTTTTTAAATGTTTGCGTTTTTACCAAATATGGTAATCAAATTATTTTTGGTAAATTTTACTGTAAAAGTGGACATCTATATTGTTCAATAATTACAGTAAAATATGTGTTATTGCAATCAATTTCAAAAATGAATTATTCACAAAAAAATGAAATATTGATTTTAAAAGGCGAGACATCCATCGCGCAAACAATTCAAATAACAAAAACCTAGATCCGTTTGAATGAATTGATTTTGTTCATATAAATTTCTGCCGTATTAGTTGTTATTTTACACAAGCTTTCGTCTGTTCATACAGACATCTTCAGGTTTTTAAATGTTCTTGTTTTTTCTCTTTTAAGAGGACATCGAAAATATATGTGTATTTTATGCTATTGAAAATATATTGGTTTTAACGCGCCAACAAACGCTGAGTTTTGAATTTCTTTTTTTAAATGTTTGCGTTTATACCAAATATGGTAATGAACAAATTATTTTACTGGTAAATTTTACTGTCAAAGTGGCATGAACTATATTGTTCAATAATTACAGTAATGTCGCACTTATTAACCAAAAGACGCACATGGATCGGTTATTTAAATTACAATAAACGTGCAATCAATTTACAAATACATGAATTATTCACACAAAACTAATGCAAAAGGTTAATGATTTTAAATGGCGAGACATCCATCTCGCAAACAATTCAAATAGTACACAAAAAACCTTAGATCCGTTATGAATGAATTGATCCTTGTTCATATAAATTTCTGCCGTATTAGTTGTTATTTTACACAAGCTTTCGTCTGTTCATACAGACATCTTCAGGTATATAATAGATGTTGTTCTTGTTTTTTTCTCTTAGTAATAAGAGGACATCGAAAATATATGTGTATTGTATCCGAAATGCTATTGAAAATGAGATATTGGTTTTGAACGCGCCAATGCAACGCTGAGTTTGATTTTTGAATTTCTTTTTTTTAAATGTTTTTTATACCAAATATGGTAATGAACAAATTATTTTACTGGTAAATTTTTGTCAAAGTGGCATGAACTATATTGTTCAATAATTTCATGGATTTGTAAATTAAATTACAATAAACGTGCAATCAATTTACAAATACATGAATTATTTAATGCAAAAGGTTAATGATTTTAAATTAACATCCATCTCAAAAACAATTCAAATAGTACACAAAAACCTTAGATCCGTTATGAATGAATTGATCCTTGTTCATATAAATTTCGCCGTATTAGTTGTTAATTAGCTTTCGTCTGTTCATACAATATAATAGATGTTGTTCTTGTTTTTTCTCTTAGTAATAAGAGGACATCGAAAATATATGTGTATTGTATCCGAAATGCTATTGAAAATGAGATATTGGTTTTGAACGCGCCAATGCAACGCTGACCATTTTTGAATTTCTTTTTAAAATAATTTGTTCAAATTATTTTACCATATTTTGGTGTCAAAGTGGCATGAACTATTTAAAAAAGAAAGTAATGTCGCTTATTAAAAAAAGAAAAACTGGATCGTTGCATTGGCGCAATTTTCAAAACCAATAACTAATGCAAAGGTTCCGGAAATTTTTTTCAATAGCATTTCGGATACAATTCAAATAGTATTGAAAAATAGATTTTCGATGTCTTGTTCTTATTACTATTAGAAATTTTTAAAACGTAAACAATTTATAATAGATCTATTAAATATATATTTGAAGCTATGAAAATGAGATATTAAAAACGCGCCAATGCAACTGAGTTTGATTTTAAATTTCTTTTTAAATGTTTTTTAACCTTTTGCATTAGTTTTGTGTGAATAATTCATGTAAAGATTACACGTTTATTGTCAAAATAACCGAACTAATTGCGGCAGTAAAAAAATCCAATATAAACGCAAACATTTAAAAAGAAATTCAAAAATCAAACTCATTGCATTGGCGCGTTAGCACGGATACAATACTATATTTTCGATGTCCTCTTATTACTAAGAGAAAAAACAAGAACAACATCTATTATTTGAAGATGTTTGAACAGACGAAAGATGGTAAAATAACAACTAATACGGCAGAAATTTTATGAACAAGGAAATTCATTCATAACGGATCTAAGGTTTTTGTGCATTATTTGAATTTTTGTGAATGGATGTCATGCCATTTAAAATCATTAACCTTTTGCATTAGTTTTATGTGAATAATTCATATTTGTAAATTGATTACGTTTATTGTAATATATATATATATATATATATATATATATATATATATATATATGTCCAGGTCAGGTAAAATGAGGACGAATACAGTACACTTCCAAAGTTCATGACATTTGATTTAAAAGAGGGCTCAATACATAGTAGAGTAATATTATTTATTTTAGTATATTACATCAAAAGCATTTAAGAATCGCTACACAATTGCCGTCATATTTCAACGCATACTATGTGTTTCCTCAAGCGATTGTAAATTACTGGGGAGTGAACGATTAATTTGGTTTCAAAATCAAAATTCATCCTCATTATTTGAAAAAAAATATAAAAGCCATATATTTTTTATCAATTAATCGTTCACTTCTCAGCAATTTATAAAGGACTCTCGGGTACGCATCGTTATGCGTCGAAATATGGCTGCAATCGTAAAGCGATTCTTACATGTTTTTATTGAAATACATACATAATATATATATATATATATATATATATATATATATATATATATATATAGTGAGTGATGGATAAATAGTCGTCTAAATTAGGCACAAAAGTGAAAGTAACATTGTCATCAAATTACGACATATATATTCATTAAAATTACAGAAAAACAATAAAGAGTAATTTTTTTTAATAAAATCTCCTTTAGATTCAACCACGCCTTCCAGACAATTTTGAAATTGCTTGGAAGTCTTCTGCTGTATGGTTTACTCCTTTAAGTAAGTGATGCTGCCATAATCCTTGCCTTCAGTTCATCTTTTGTGTTACAAGAGGTTTTGTTGCTCTCTCTCTCTTGACTGTGTCCCACACATAATAATGGGGCTGCATTCTGGGGAGTTATGTGGCCATATATAAGGGGCGATGTGGTCGCAGAAACTCTCTGACAGCCAGGAATGCATTCCCCTGGTTGTGTGGCATGTTGCAGTGTCTTAAAAGCTTAATAAACAACTAATATATCCACGGTTCATTTAAAGATTTACAAACTCTAGCTTTTTTAATTATTTTCTATTTTAAATTAGGTGTTTTGTTTTCATCTTTTAATTTCCAAAAATATTTCGAAAATACGCTTTTGTTTTTATAAACTCTATTTGTAAATGATATCATATACTGATACAATCTAGTTTTAAAATGGCGTTAAAGTTCTTTTAAGACTCGGGATTTTTATTGTGTAAATTGTGTCTAGATAGATTAGAGAGCGCGTCAATGGACAATTATTAGGTTATCTACAATTATATTTGTTACCGTTATCATTATTAGGTTTTTCTATTTTCCGCATTGCTATTTTTTTTAATATTTATTCAGGATTTTTATTATGTTTCATTATGATTTATTCAATGTTATTCTTACAATTATAGCTTAACTTGTGTGTGTATATTAAAGAGCTTAGTTTTTACCATTTACTTGAATGGAGGTGTATAAGAAATGATTTTCCTCTTCCTTGTTCTCTTATTACGGTTGCTATTGTTAGAGTTTCTATACATAATTTCAGTGTTTTTCTAACCACTACTTTTGGAGCATCATTATATAAAACACTATTTTTATAGAATACATCTTTGTCAGAGAAGTTACTAATCGTAAATATTATAGAAGAGAGTATATGGTTATTTACCGACGGAGTAGGGTAGAGGGGTGTATATGCATTGGGTTCGCATTGACTTTCATATATGGTTAACCTTAAGATTCAAGCTTTTAAATTCTCTCTGGATCGTTTTTTCTATCTACTTTTATTTTAATGGAATGTTCATCTATCATTAGGCCAACGCTTCTATGTAAGCCAATTCTAATGTTTTTTTTTTTCCTTCCCCACTCTCTGTGTGGATATCGCTTCTTTCAAACTTTGCAGTGATCGTTTATTCTCTAGCTGACCACTAGCGACTGAAGAAGCACCTAGAGTGCTTAAACATAATTGCATTTATCTAGTGGTTTATAACATGTGTTTTTAATACGTAATGAATATCATTATTATTAAGTTATTAATCTCTAATCTGCTTTGAGAACTTTTTTCAAAATATAATGTCTCGATATTGGTATTAACCTAGCTACACTTGGATATATATATATATATATATATATATATATATATATATATATATATATATATATATATATATATTGAACAATAAAAAAATATTAAAAATTAAAATCGTTAGACACACTGGGTTGTAGATTAATATTCTTTCATTTTTTTATTATTATTTCATTTAGATTCCTCGACTAGTTTCGACCAACATGGCCATCATCGGGAGGAGAACTATTTCTGCTTGCTGGTAGCAGTAAATTACAGAAATGAATCTTTTGCTGGAGTAAATGAACTTTTGTCTGTAGTTTTCATTTGTTTTTTTTTATTTTATTTATCTGTTTAACATGAATCTTTTAACATTTCGTGTGTTGGTCAAACAGTCTCTTTTAAGTTGTTATTTGAGATGAGAGCTGGATATACATGCTGCTCTGAATTCTCTGGTCAGTTTGACAGTTTTATTGGACCTGGTGAGGGTATGTGTCTCTGTTTAGTGTTTGTGTGTGTGTTATTTGGTTCTTAGGGAGTGAGTGAGTATGATATGTGTAAGTATGTGTATTGCTGTGGGTGTGT
The DNA here is from genome assembly GCA_903632075.3 of Acanthosepion pharaonis. Lineage (NCBI taxonomy): Eukaryota > Metazoa > Mollusca > Cephalopoda > Sepiida > Sepiidae > Acanthosepion > Acanthosepion pharaonis. The sequence continues at coordinate 2,723,964 of CAHIKZ030002666.1, forward strand.
GTTATCATTTGGCTCATTAAGGAGTGAGTGAGTATGATGTGTGTAAGTGTGTATATTCGTGAGGGTGTGTGTATAAGTGTGAGGCCTCCACACCTCCGTAAGCATGTCTATCTTTTGTGGGTGAGAAATGTGGGTAGGTTTTGATTTGTTGATTTATATATTGGTACTATCTGTATTGTTAAATTTATGATTTAGCCCGGCTGGATATTTTGTTTTTAGACGTTGTATCCAATTATTTTCATGGGACTCTAAAATCTTTCTAATGTTATCTGCTCTGACATATATATATACGTCACTACGATCTCTTCCTGGGTGAAAGCCGATATCGAAGCTTTCGTACCAGTACAGAATTAACAAGTGAAAATCAATTTGTTTTTTTCCTGGCATCTCAGCCGCTATAAACCACAAGAATCACAAATGTATATCTTTGCACCTCTTACTGAAATTAAAGCGAATATTGTAATTATATTCTTGTAAAGAATATATACTTTGTTACTGCTATAAGGTACTAAATTCATATTTGCTACTTCATAGGAACGATTGCGGATATTTCCTTGCTTTTCTCGTTGTATAAAATGCACTAATATTATCTGATTCTTTTATTCATACTTCTGCATTATTTGATAACACAGGTGGCTGCAGAGACAACTGAAAGTATATCAATTTAATTTCGCAGCCAACATAAATGTAGACACTTTAAGATGATAAGTACTGATTGACCGGACATTTTGTTTGAAACTAAGCTAACGAGAATAATTCCCGTGGGCCTCGGGAAATTATTTCTCGAAGTATGTGCTGATATTATTCATGACAAATTGTTTAAATACTGACCGATACTTATGATATTAAATTGGCTAATTCGACGGCGGATTTAACATCACTTCCTGCTCGAAATGATTAAAATATACATTTTTCAAAGCTTCTCATTTTGGCTCCAATAAGCTTGTGAAGAAAATCTTTTACTTTCACGTGTCACGGCATCAGTTTCTATTGTTTACTTTGTTTAACAGAACAAATGTATTGATTTGAAATTGGAGCCACAACGATCGATCAAAGAAATAGTTTTCAAGTTCTCCACAACACTTTATTAAATGAAATTGTATAAAAACGATTTAAATATATTACAATTAGAGTTTTCATTTTATATTAATAGAATTTTAAGTTTCAGTTACACACGCACACAGACATGAATACTGACATTCAAATATAATATATATATATATATATATATATATATATATGTGTGTGTGTGTGTCTATTTACGAAATGGACAAAGTCTGACAATAATTTTAATAGATTTTATTGGTATACCTTATTTATATAGGCGCAAATATTTAAGTAAATGCTATGTTTATTATAAACAGTATTAACTGTCGGAGGACACATATTTTCTATGAAAATTCTTCGGAGGTAAAAACCGATAAATGTTGTTAATACTGTTTATTATAAATAGAGCATTTACTTAAGTATATAATAAAATATAACAATAATATATATATACATGTGTGTGTGTGGTGTATTATAAATTAATTGATTTAAAATATGGTTTTTTTAAATCAATTAAATCAATTAATTTAAATTGATTAATTTATAATATTAATCCTCTGTAAATTTACATTGAGCACTATATTGTAAAAATAAAAATATCTATAAGAACACAGGATTATATATCTTACTGTTCTTTCTTTTTATTTATATATACATATATATATATATATATATATATGTAGGTATGTATATATGTATATAATGCACGCAATAATCACTGTGAATTACATATATGTTTTTTTGCTTACTTAAATTTATATTTATCAACATCGCATTTTTTACTCTTTACTTGTTAATACTGTCAAAATGTTAGAATAAATTGATATCTTTTATGTTATATATTTATGATTTTCTAATCTTGTATTAGGATTAAATCTTAGTATTAAATCCCGATTTATATCTCCATTTTATCTTTCTGCTATTTTTTCTGAAATTTACAAACTTTTCCATGTTTTTGTTACTTCATTTATGTACGAATATTTCGTAAATAGTCTTGCTTTCTAGTGTTTTAGTTTATCTAACATTGTTTTATGTTAAAAAAAGCTATTAACTTTGTCCGACCTTCTAAAACCCATAATATATGTGATCCATGATTGTCAATGCCGCGAGATATAGTGGGGAGAATTTTCCACTCTTTATGACTTGCTTCTGTGATATGCGTCTCAAATAGCTTCTGGCAACTAAATTCAGCTCAAAGCCGGAGAATGGACAGAGACGGAAAAATGGCTTTTTATAACCAGTCCTTTCGTGTAGATGAAGCTCGACAGCCTAGAAAGGCGGTTCATCTAGTGGTAGGAATATGCCGATTTTAAAACTCCAATGATTTGTGTTGATGTCCAACAACAGAAAAAGGCTCTAGAAGTAAATCTAGATTGAAAATCCGGAGTGGAACATTGAAGGCGGTTGGCTGTCAACACCGGCAAATTTCTGGCACCTTATCTATTCGGCAACACTATCCAATCGATCAACATTTTAAGCTACTCACGGATCGGAAATCGTTCGCATTTATGTTCAACCTTAAAACATCAATCAAAGTGCTATTAAGGGTGTGGAGATGGTCTCCTTAAGCTACATAAGGAGTCAAAGTGCTATTAAGTGTGTGGAGATGGTCTTCTTAAGGAGTCAAAGTGCTATTAAGGGTGAGGGGCTCAACAACCTGTGGAGATGGTCTCCTTAAGCGACATGAGAAAATATGTCACCAAAGCGTGATGAGAATGCTCCACATGCTTCGAATTAAAAAAAAACTGTAGGGGGGCGTAAAGACCTGCCAAATATGTGTGGAGCTGAGGCCTAGATTCTAAAAGCCTAGACGGGAACAGTTATAAAGGTCAGTCAACCTTTTTGAAAGACTTGCCTTGCGTTTTAAGGGACCACTCTCGTCCACAACGAGTAATAAGTACCTACTAACAATTATCAACGCGTAATCTTCGCCATTCCCTGTGATTTGATCCCCCTGCTCTCTTTTTGCCGTCTTTGAATTACCTGCTAACACCCACTCAGACTGGCAGACCACATTTATGTCAGATCATTTTAAGCAATTTTTACGTGAAAAAGGAATAGCCGTAAGGAGGACAACAGCTTACAACCCTCAAGGTAATGGCCAATGTGAAAGGTACAGTAGTATAATATAGAAGTCAATACAGTTTCTTGCTCCTAATTATGGGTTCTCGATAGGATAAGTCCCTACCCTGAGATTCTATATTCTATTACAACATTACTATATACGGCAACTAATTCCACTCCATATGAAAGTTTCTTCTCCTTCCTGCGACGAAGCTATACTGTACATCATTCTCATCGTGTCATTCACAACTTGGGATTATGCTACTGAGACGCCATCCGCGCCAGAGCGAGGAGGAACTGCTTACGGCTAAAGTAGAGCAATAAGAGACAAACCTCCAGTACGCACGAGTAGACAATCCAGACGGGAGACAAGAGACTGTCTCTCTAAGTGATCTGGCCCCAGCCGAAACAGAAGCTTGTCTTGTAACTCGAGAGAGCAAGTGACGATTCCATTGACAGCACTCCCTGGTCGCCACACGAGGATTACCTAGAGACCATGAAACTCATGTTACGACCTTTGCTTTGACGAACGGTGAAAAGTTCGAGAGAACAGCTGTTGTCCAAGCGTTGTGAGTATGGCTAAACCCCTGAAGACATGCTCAATCATGCTCCTAGGAGAAGAAGGCCCCGGATGTGGTTCTGGATCTGTGCTAATTAGCTTCAATTACTGGTACGAAAAAATCCTCAGAGAATCTTCAAGGAAAATTGAATTTAGTCAATCAATATCATCCTGTGTGGGCTATTGTATAATTAATTTATCGCAAAAATGCAGTATGTAGTATTAGTATAACTTAGTACTCTCATACAATAAGTGTAGCTCATGAGTTCGTTTAATTCAGAATGTAACAGGCTAAGTTACTGGGGGGGGGTCTTTAAATGATAAAAAAAGCAAGAGGGAATTTGTAACCCTTGATAACAATTACAAGGATTCAGAGATAACAGACCGAATTACGATCTCTCTTTTTCTCTCTCCTCCTTCTCTCTCTCTTTGTCTTTGTATATATATATATATATATATATATATATATATATATATATATATATATATACTGGACTCTCCGGTCGTTTTCGACGTGTGAAGATCACAACTCATTTCTTAGAACCAACAGCGAGATTACCCGCACATATTTGATTATAGTGGTGAAGGCATGTGCAGAATCAACTACACGTATGGGAGGAACCGAATGCAGAGAATTGGTGCAAAATATACCATAAAGTCTCCAAACCACAATTAGCAGGTTTTGAATCCACAGTTGTCCTTCTCCTAGCACGGTTGACACCCAATCGGCCCTGCTATTTACCGATAGGGAGATAAATTCCAACGTTTCCCAAGAATGTGAATTTAATGAATTCGACGGGAATTCAAAATCGGCTCTCCGATTCCTCAGTCTGAGCTGCAATCCATTCCTTTACAGTACCTCGTTATATATTAGTCATATGTATGATTGTAAACTACATCTGACAGCAAGACCTCTGATCTGGAATGGAATATGATATATTTTATTGTGAAATGACCAACACTACATTTTCTGAAGTTGACGTCATACAATTCCGTTCAAACTATTTAGTTTTCGCTATTAAATATCCCGTTCATAATAACGTTCGAAATAAAATTCATATGCATCTTAACAAAAACAACGAAGAGGGAAGAACTTTCATGGCATTAATTCATATGATATCCCACAATTTCTCAAATCAAAGTTTATTCCAAAATATAACCTCAACATAAAACACACACATCACCACATCTAGTAATTAGGTTTCCACAAACATGTATATGCCCAAAAGCTGGGTATTATCTCGCATATATTCGATTGTGAAAGCAGAATAACATATATCATATTTTTTATATGTATCATATATTTATAGAAATGAAAAAACAGAGAGAAGAAAAAAACTATAATTAGCTGGCACGTTTTGTTCTCGGAAGGACTTTATCAGACAGTTTAGGATTTATTTTGCAGCAAACGTTTATATCCAATGGCGAGGATATTATTTAAATTAAATTTTTAAAATTTGTGGACTTTCATGAATGTTCATCAAGTGGCTGAAAGTTCAGTGAAAGTATGTGAAGGACGCAATGTGACATAATTCAAAGTCTGACAAAAAATAAAGTGCGCGAGTAAAAAGCAATTTTTTTTTAAAAAACATTGTTTCGATTGAGATTAGATTGTTATTGTATGTGGCTATATGTTCAAAGGCATGCGTTAAGAGATTTAGACGTTTTCTTTCGATTTTTCAACATGTTTATTGTTATGTATGTTGGCTTGTGTAAGTAGTAATTTATTAAGGTCAGATTGGGGAAAAACGAGGCATAGTTTTATATTTTGATAATATTCGAGAATTTTCGTTCCGAGAAAAGACTTTTTCTTTTGATGAGTGTGGCATTTTTAGCTCAAAATTGTGGTAGATTATTTTCTGGTTATGATTAGAGTGGGTGTTTTTAGTTCTGATTAGATCCCTTGGAGTTGAAAGTGGTTGTGCCTATTCGGATGTTGTCTAGATGAGATAAGTTGTTTTGGATAGTGGATGTTATGTGGTTGGTAGTTAGAATTATGTGTCTTTTTTTTTACTTTATTAATGTGGATAATGTTGTTTTATTTTTGTTGCGGTACTAAGTACCTTTGATGTTTTCAAAGATCGTCTTCAGGAATAAAATGCAAATTTATTGCAACTGCCATAAAATCTCCATTTAAAAACACGCGCACACGCTATGTAATTATTTTCAACTTTTAAATCGAATTTATCTTGGATATATATATATATATATATATATATATATATATATATATATATATAAATTGAAGTCAACAGGCCTAACGATTGCATCTAGCATAAAACAGCCTGTCACCTCTATGTGTTGACGTCAATTTTCAATTATTATATTATTATATTACACGCTCTATCTCTAATATTGAGCAATGTTATCCCATAAATATAGCACACCTTAAGAGTATATTTTTCTATATATATATATATATATATATATATATATATATATATATATATATATATATATGACGCTTTGAAATATGTCTTATGCAAAATTGATCCCACATAATAGACCCAAAGACAATGTAAAATGTCAAGTTTATATATATTGCCGAAACGCTCTACTAATGACTGAAATTGCTCTTGAAGGGCTTCCATTCACGTTGCTTCCGCATCATTGTAAAAATACGTTACCGCTAATCTATCATTAACACTGGTGTTGAAAATTCAGCCAGATTCTCAAGTATTAATGATTAGTGGGGCTGTGAAAACCTTCAAGGAAGAGGAATTACTCTCCGGTCGACGGTTGTGGGTTGATACTAATAAAGAGATAGAAGATCTTGTTGCAACGCAGTCTCCTTATCTCCTGTGCATGCAGCCGCCAGAACGGTGTAACAGAAGCAACTGATTTGGCGAAGCATAGGCGATAGATTTTTCGGATAAACTCAATCTCGAAGCCAAGTGCGGATCCTCCACTCTCTGATATCTTGGATATAGAAGACATGCCTCTCAAGCACAGCCATCTCTAAAGCGCCATTGCCTGAAACAATATCTTTATTTATATCTACATATATGAGTGAGTACAGAAATGTCCTCGGTTCAGCCTGAACACAAATCAGTATTCATATGTTTGGTAATTTAGATATTGATTTTAGGAAGTGGGTCAACGCAAAACATACAGACATACATATATATATGTTTTGTAAGCATGTATTTATTTCTATATGTGTATATCCCTTTAGTTATAGATACTCTGAAATTATTTTGTTCAAAATTTTGAAAGGAATCAGGTTATATTCAGAGTGCTTCTAAAGCCTGTAGGGATCTGAAAAAGAAAATAATTTATCTCCAATAAAGAGCAATGTAAATTCTTAATCAGACAGGATCGTCTAATCTATCTAGCTAGCTAACTAGCTAGCTAGCTTAATCTCTTCATTATCTATATATCTATCTATGTATCTATCTTTTTCTCTTCATTATCTATCTATCTATCTATCTATCTATCTATCTATCTATCTATCTTTATAATCTATCTTTTTTTCTTCATTATTTATCTATCTATCTTTTTCTCTTCATTATCTATCTATCTATCTATCTATCTATCTCAATATCTTTATAATCTATCTTTTTTTCTTCATTATCTATCTATCTATCTATCTATCTATCTCAATATCTTTATAATCTATCTTTTTTTCTTCATTATCTATCTATCTATCTTTTTCTCTTCATTATCTATCTATCTTTTCTCTTCATTATCTATGTATCTATCTATCTATCTATCTATCTTTTTTCTTCATTATCTATCTATCTATCTATCTATCTATCTATCTATCTTTTTTCTTCATTATCTATCTATCTATCTATCTATCTATCTATCTTTTTTCTTCATTATCTATCTATCTATCTATCTATCTATCTATCTTTTCTCTTCATTATCTATCTATCTATCTATCTTCTTCTCTTCATTATCTATCTATCTATCTATCTATCTTCTTCTCTTCATTATCTATCTATCTATCTATCTATCTTTTTCTCTTCATTATCTATCTATCTATCTATCTACCTTTTTTCTCTTCATTATCTATCTATCTATCTTTTTTTCTTCATTATCTATCTATCTATCTATCTACCTTTTTCTCTTCATTATCTATCTATCTATCTTTTTCTTTTCATTATCTATCTATCTATCTATCTATCTATCTATCTATCTATCTATTTATCTTTTCTCTTCATTATCTATCTATCTATCTATCTATCTACATTAACTTTCATTCTTGCGATATTCTTTTGTTCGCTTTCGCCTTCAGTTGAATATTTTAATTTTTTTTTTCAAATGTGTTTTCCTCCAAGAGTAACGTTTCTCAAGTCAATTATTCTTGGCATCTTCTTCTTTAGCCTTTAGAAGTTGACTCTTTCTTTTACGTTCCCCAAAGCAAAGACAAACAAAATCATTGGAATCGAAAATCTAGAACCAAGGGAAGAAACTCTTTGTTCTAGAAGCTTTAATTCTTTTGATATTTTTCTTTCTTTTTCTAACGTTTGTTTGCATTCTTCGCTTTGATAATATTTACAAAACTTTTATTCTGCTGTAAAAGTTTCAGACAAAAATATAAAAACGCAAAAGAAGACATATTTGAAACAACTCAAAACAACTACAGTCCCATTTATGCATTTAGGCAGAATTAACCCTTTGATGCCAAAAATGAACATTGGCTTTCAAAGCATTTTGTGGTTCTATCGATTCTCTCTTTCGTGTAACAAGAAAAGCAAAAAATTTAAGGCAGACGTTAAATATTTTATTCAGAAAATTTTTATTCCAAGATATGTTTCTGATAAATAGAATGGTAAATAAATAGAAAAAAGTTAAGTCAGCTATATAAATGGGAAGAACAGAAAAATATATTCATAAAAGCAAAAGTCCTATAATTGCAAACATTGCGGACAATTAAGTCATTTTGAATATTGTTAAATAAATAGCAAATATAGAATCGCCTGTGCAGCGAATAGATGACATTAGATAAGGATCGGTACTATGAAATATTTAAGATTTCTTTTATATTTTTCTTTCTTGTGTGCACTTTTTGATTTTTATTTTGATCCCAAAATCGACTAATGCTAAAGATACGAATTAGCCAGTTGCCAAAAATCGAAAGGCCGAAATATTTAGCAAGATTAACTTCTGTTGGCAAACAATCACAATCATATGATATCCAGTGAGAATGACTATCTTTACACCGGCGAATGGTATGCGTTATTATCTTGTTTGACATCACTACAAGAGCGAACATGACCTTTCATAGAAGCACAGGTTGGAAGTGGAGTTTGTATCGAACACATTCCAATAAACGTTACTTCTTCACTACAAGCTTCCATATATTCTCCTTAGAGAAACAGTTTATAAACGAAGTAAACGCGTTGAACTAAATTGAAAATAGTATTGTACATTATGACAAATATATGGACAGTAACAATTGCGTACACGCACGGTCAATTGTATTTGGACTCTCATATATACACACTTCTGTACACCACTAAATATGTAAGTGAATAAACTAAATATTTCTTTTAACAAATATTTTACCAAGAGTATTTACTTCTGCCTAAGTTCTGAATATTAATGTCACAGATCAGACATTATACAAATTTACTGTATTTATCTGCCATTTATACACATTTGTTTGGAAAACAACGAATGATACTTTTTTTTCTATGGCATTCATGTAACCCCCAGCATTTGGCTCTACATCTTACGGGATTGAAGCCTTTGGACTACTATTAGTGAATTTAATCGCGATGAAGTCCACCTATTAGAGGCCGACTTGTGTAACCTTGGCAAGCATCGAAGAAACAGCTTGGAACACTGTCGCTTTATAGGTCGCATAGACGTCATGACATGGCTGAAAAGAAGGCATTTACAAAGAGAATATTTACAATACCACTGCCGGCTTAAAACAGAAATAAAGAAAATAAAAAAAAACACAATTACACTAGGCAAAAAGTGTAAAATCGTGTTTTGTCGTATATATATATCAGGAATTCCACATCGGAATCTATATGATTCTATTACGTTAGGTTTTTACGTTATATACAGGATTATGGAGAAAAATAAAAGCAAAACATATTTCTGATAAAGGATGTTACATTATAATACCGTTGATTCGTTGATTCTTAATCTATGCAAAGAAACCTCCTGGTACGTCAAATCTATTGAGATATGTGCATGACATATCCATATTCAAGTAAATATATTAATAGTGGTTTGCCCTTGAACTGACGGCATGTGATTCATTCAGGTTAAGGTACGCAACTTAATCTTGTATAATAGAGCTGAAAACTATATTTCATTAATAAAAGATATACAAAACAGTGTACGAAAACATGCTATGCTAGATATCTCTTAGATTTCAATTCTTGCATTCTCTTTCCAGTATTTCGAAACAGATCTGTTTGCCGGAAATGATGATCGTGGTGAGATGTCTGACCAGACCAGGGTATATCTGAGATGTAAACGCGGTATCAAGGCCGGTTCAACCCAAGTAGGATCGTTTACAACTTAAATGTAGGTACCTTCGAAAAGGAGAATACCATGATATCAAAATACTCCAAACTTGATAAGAACAAAGTTTTATCGTCAGATTTTTTATATTATCATTGAGAGGAATTTGATTTTTTTATTACATGTTTTAATCCTTTGTAGCATGTTCAAAATTTTCGTTAAATTTCTTGCTTTTAGTGTCATTTTTTGGCGTTAAAAACATGGTGTTGTGGAAACTCTTCCGAAAATGAAATAATTTTCGATTTTCAATGAAATTTGAAGTATTTATTCAGAAGTAAAGGGAAATTATTTTGAATTATACTTTTAAAAAATCTTGGTAAAAAAATATTTTTCTTTTACATTTGTTACCCCGATTTAGTTAATTTTATGAAATTCCGTGGAATTAAAATTTCACTCTCTTCATGTTTATATTACGTATAAACAGAATTTCTTGGAGAATTAATGCATCGTTTTTTTATCTATAGTCAAACAGAAACATCATTTACTGAAAATCTCCTCTAAAATTAAAAAAATGCAATAAAACTATGAAATTATTTACCAAGAGAAGCATTTATTTGCTTTTATAAATAAGATATATTAAGAACATTATTGTCTTAAGAAATATTTTTTCCGTTCAATAATGAAATTTGTCAATAACACTTTTCATTTTTAAAACTTCTAAGTTTTAAATCTTTGAAAATTCTGTATATAATTAACGAAAAACTATATTTATTGATCATAAAGGGAAAATCTTAATATAAATCATCAAGCACCAATATTTTTTTTAAAGAATTTAATTTTTTTTTATGTGTATCAACGTGCCGATTTTTGTATGTACGGTAGACCATACACAACATTATCAAACATAGCGATAACGATAGTAAATTTAAAGTAAACCTTTCTAAAATTCAAGAAAACATGAGATTGCGTAGGATAATTTCCTTGTAAGATTACTGAATACTTAAATTTATATAAAAAAGGCGCTCATTCTTAAATTGTGTCTAACAGATGAAGCCTCCGTAGAACAACATTAGACCTGTTATCAGGTTGTCAAATACATCAAAACAGTTACAACCACGAGGCTATAATGAAGGCCAGGATCTTGTCAATATTCTGCCCTTCATTATAGCCTCGACGTTCTTTATTATTATTAAAGACTTTTCATTGGACGATAGTTTACTAATCCTCGTGCAAACGGTAGTGAGTATTTGTCTTCGTTTTGCACTTGGGTGGTTAGAACCGATATTAATATAGTTGAGGGTTTCGTCCTCTTTATGGTAAGGTTTAAAGCTTTCGTCATTAAGGTTAAGGGTGATATTTAGGTAGTCAACTATTTTAAGGTTAAAAGAAATCTCGATCTTAAACACTAGGAATTTGAAGGCCCTGATAATTTTCTTTTGTCATTTCGCTGTTAGTGGACCATTAATATTAGGGATGAGGATAAGTCCCTCATCCTGATGCAGCCTTATTAAATGTAAAAACATACTAAATCTGCAATTTTTGCTGAGTAATCCACTCCCACGGGGACATCGAATACGTCATTGTGTTGCTTAGTCCAGGTGGAATTATTCATTGTTAGTAGTAAATTTCTTGTCGTTAATTTAATGATTTTAAGCGGTTTACTAGACTGGCATCTCGCTCACATCCTTTCACTGTCGAAACTGTTAAATGTAGCCGTCTCTTCTACTCCAATAGCTTCATGTCTCGCATCTCTCGCCTGTAGAACTCCCTCTCCTTATCATATTTCCATGATAGCTATAATCTCCATCTATTCAAATGTAATGTCAATCGACGTCTCCAGATGCCTTGATCTATCCCCTATCCTTCTCTTCATCCTTTTCTCTATCACTGCTCTCGCTCCAACTCTCTGTAACCCCTTACGTGCTAGTGGCTTCCCGCCTTGCTTGAGGTGAAACGCTTAAAAAAAAAGATCATATTAGTTTCACCATCCATTATTTCTATATAGTTCTTTGCAAAGTTGATACTATTGACCAGGAGGTCCCTAGTGACAGAGGAATAGAAGTCAATTATATAAAAATTAATGAAGATACCTTACGCTCACACCAATCACTAACACAAACATACTCTCATTAACACGGCGTCTACGACAGGAGGAATGACAATTAATACAAATTTAATGTCCGCGAGAGACACTTACAGACTGATGATAGCCGCATACAGAACGACTTGAGCTAGACTATATCTATGTTGAAGCATATTTTTTTGCTGTAAAAATACCTATGCTCTGTTAAAATAAAATAAAAATCAAGCTATCTGTGGATCAGATTTAATAATTAATATTACTAGGATCACCCCGGATTATATACCAACGAATCGATTACCTGTACTATATATATATATATATATATATATATATATATATATATATATATATATATATATATATATATATATTCATATATAGTTACTCAATTAGCGTTTGTTAAAATTTTTTAAGTATGTAATGTATAAAATATAATTAATGTAATTCATAAGTAATGTCATTAATGTGAATCATATGCAAAATTGCAAGAATACATTTTAAAAGTTTATTCAAAATCCACAAAGAAAATGGATTTGTGAAAATCGAAACATTCTTATAACTTCATTTTGTAAGGCTCAGTATGATTTCAGAAAATTTATATAAATTTATTTTCCAATTTAAACGTTCGCTTTTGTCATCATGATGAAAAACTAATGAAAAGCCAGAAAACGTCGTTAATTGAGGCTTATTAACACATAAAGAGCAGGAAAATAATTTCAAATCATTCAACTCGAGTATATATAATTGTAAAGATGGAGAATAGATTAAAATAAAAAGATCAGTTTCATGCGCAACAGATATTCAGACGTGTATGTGTGTCTTAATAATTTGCACACAGCATTAAATTAACAAAGATTTCACGAGAGATTGCATAAAATAAACCCACGGGTGAAGGAAAAGCTGAAAAAAGGTTACTTTTGTGTTTGCTAAATGGTTTTGATCAGGCGAAAGATTACTGGAATAGAATTCATTAGACTAAAAAAAGATTTAAGCTAAAGACATATTTTGCCAAGTGTGGAGGAAAAAGATCGCAAAGAAATAATTTAAAATACCATTCAAAGAATGATTTGAATATCATTTTATATGATTACATTAAGAGCAACAGTAATCGGGGAATTCTATAGATCTGAAAGGGATATGGATTCGCTTAAATATTGATATATTCTTTTTTTAAAGAAAAGAATGTTTTTCATTACTGTTATTAATTTTAGACGTCGTCTCCATATCTTCTTCCAAGTATACTGCAAATCTGATCATACGTCGAAAACCTCTAAAACAATTTTAAGAAGAATACGTTTTAATAATATGCTTCATTTATCAATCGGCTGACATAAATCACATCAGCATAAATTGATGATCGTTTTAGAAACATAAGACAAAATATTTGAGAAAAATCTACGTACGATGAATTATTGAAAATCCAAGTGATAGCGAAAACTATCAAAAATAAATATTAGAACTGAGAAAGGAGATCCATTATAAAATGCAGGGACAAAATATTTACAAAAAAAGTTAATATAATGAAGTATGACAGAATTAAAAAAAAATTCTTTTGCATTTGTCATTGAGTCGCGTCGTAAATTGTTTTCTTAAATTGAAGAGAATATATAAATATAATCAGAATGTTTCATTAGAAAAATAAAAAAATAATTAATCTTGGTTGTGTCATAATGGATAACGGTTTGAACTGAAAAATAGGGAAGCCGAGTTCGCTGCATTTACTTAAGCGAAAATTACCTTGGGAAAGGTATTAATTAATCTCATCTTTGAGTAGCTGGATAGACTGGTTGGTAATCAGTCTACCACAGAAAGAAACAGTAACCTACTGTGGTAAAATCTTCCGCCTCGTCAGTCATGAATCGAGGCATGATCACCCAAGTGTATAGCACTTAACTAACTTAATCTGGAATCAAATATTCACTTGTAGATACGCCTTCAAAACAATTCCATACAGGATACACACACGTACACACATGTAACTATTATAGATTCAGACAGTTGAACGGAATTATTGAATAGAAATAATAGTGTAATGTGATTATTTCCCACTATATTTTAGTGTTGTTAACTATGTATTCAATATTTATTACTTAATAATTTGTTGTTGATTATAGTTATTACATTTACTTGTGTTTATGGGTGTATTCCTAGTTTGTTAAAACCCGCATTAGTGTAAACTGTAGCATATAGTTGATAACTCCCTGGGAAATATTTAGGCAGCGATTAATGTTATTTGCAATGGTGATGTTTTAGGTGGAGTACAGAAATACAGCCCCTGTCCATTACAGCTGGAAACCATCTGTAGAATCTAAGAGGCTAAAACGTTGACATAGAGTTCTTGAGTTTACAAATATTATAGAAAAGAGACCGGACAGAGCTTAACATTTCATCTAACCTATATATATATATATATATATATATATATATATATATATATATATATATATATATATATATATACACGCTCTATCTCTGAAATTGAGCACTTTATTCCATAAATATAGCAGAAGTTAAAACTATATATATACATATGTACTGACCTATGAATACATGTTATAAATAATCATGTGATGGCTAATCATTTCTTTTATAAGAGCGGCCATCAGCAGTTACAGGAAGCATGATGGTAGCTGCGTGACGCTAATAGCTACCCCTTATTTGTCCCAGCATTGTGAGGGCGCTCACCCTCAAAATTCTTTTATAAAGCATTTGGAAATCAATAGATTGAATCGTCTGAAGATACCATAAGGCTGAAAGCAAGGAAGCGGAATCGGCTGATTTCCTATTTTTTTAATATTTAAAAGCTCTACATGTTAAATATTTATCTCTTTATGTGTATTGAGCATTTTTTTAGTACTACAGTTTACTGGTCTAATTCACTTCTGATCATTAACTTTATTATACATACATACATACACAAAACACACACACATATATATATATATATATATATATATATATATATATATATATATATATATATATATATTCTGTTTCGTCACTCGGTTAGAATATTTCAGCATCCTGTGTTTATATGCTATGTGATTGCTTGAGCATCTACATTCCCAACGAGAATATGACAGCGAATAAATAATCACAATAGAAAAAGTAATCACCACAATACGCACTAATCAACCTCCTACCCCTGTCACTGCAGACCAAAAAACGAATGCAACTTAAATGGCAATTGCTTGCACAATATTGTAATGTACGAAACCACTGTAAAAGCAGCAGATAAACGAAGAAAAATCATACACACGAGTAAGTGAAAGACATTGGAAACAGAGAAATTACGCACCGAAAACATCCTTTACTATTTGCAATTGCACAAACTCTACAATAGTTTCTAAACACAGATGGGGAATTAAAAAGAAAAACCATATTGCACCAAAATATCCTGGGAATTAAAGAATACCATCAGACTACAACATTAAATTCAAAAACTGGAAAATTTGTCTGGAGGAAAGAAAAGTAGTAAACATGATCTCAGAATACAAATTCCTAAATAAATGATCAGAATTCATTTCAAAATCCAGACACGAATAAAAAAATGAAAATGTCACATAAAAAATTAAAAATTAATAAACCACTTTGTAAAATTCCACAATGTTAAATTTAAATATATGCACAATATGCAACGCATATAACGGAAAGTACATTAGAGAAAGCCAATATTTTAAACTAAGCCAAATAATATCAGTAAACAATAAAATTTCTTAACCCGTGCCTCATCTCCATGAAATAGAATAGACATACGCCAATGAAAGATTAATCCAATGTGATCAGAGTTTAAGTATACAAAGCTTTTTGCAAACATTAATGCATCTAATAAAATCTTTTCATTGAAAGACGGGTAAAAATCATTAATATCAAATTAAATTGAGTACTTCTGTTATATCAGTAATTGCATTAATTCAAAATGTTTTTTCATGAACGTACTTTAAACTAATTGAAGAAAAAAACACTGTGACATATAAGCATGATGCTGTTTTTGCCCCATTCTAATTGAACGCTTTTTCTGATCGACCAGCCGGGTATGGCTGCTATATATCTATAAAACAGAAGATCTGTGTTTCTCTGTGTGTGTATATATGCTATTTATGCTCGTGCACTTTTTGAGAACGATTTCGATGAAATTGTACAAACATGTTGAAAATTTAAAGAACCATGTCAAGACCAACGTTTCAATATCCAGATCCCAAATTTTGGCAGAAAAAAATGATAAAACTGAAGTTGGGCACGACGTTTTGCAAAACCACAGGCAAACTTACACGCGAACAATATTTTTATTGGATGATCTGATATTCTTTGCACTTAATGCAAAACATAGCTCATGTTATGATGTTCAGACAAGGCGCTTGATAATTTTCCTTTGACATTGAATTTGCACATAAAATTGTAAAAAAATCAGGTTTTTTTAGTACTTGAAATAAAACCTTGAATAGCTTCTTCATTTTAATCCGATTTTCTTCAAACAGGTCGCAAAAAAATTTCCATCATGCAAGCAATAAAATGGCGTGGGTTTAGTCCTGCTCACTCTCCCAAGAAAAACCGGGAAAACTGTCCAAAAAAACCGTTTTTTTGGCCATAACACCCTGAGATTTCCTTCGATGCTTTCCACATTTGTCATGTAAATTGCATATGACACACGGATTTTCTTGCGTGAATATTTGGTTTATATTATTTTATTTCAGTTGACGAAATCTGCCACAAACTTGGTTCCAAATTGGCTTTTGCCATTTATCCATTTGATTCTTCATATGATTCTATCTTAAGTTGGCCTTCGAACAACCTTTGATTTTAAAAGTTTTTGAGAAGTATTATTGAAGCGTTAAAAGGGATAAAATATTTCCAAAGAACCTCGTACTAACCCCAGCTTTACAGTAAACATGAGAAAAATCAGGGAGGGGGGGCATTCATTCGTTTGCATTTGCAATTGAATCAAGGTCTGACACTATATTCATGTTTTTGTTTCATTATTAAATTTGTGAACAATGCCATACTATTTGAAAGTTATTACGGCCATAAGAAAGTTACTGAATATCTAAAACATCGAAACGATTTAGCACCGATAAACGAGCATACAACAATATTTTATCGATGGAATTCATTTTTTAAGAATAAGCACAAACTTGCGAAGGACATACCGGAAAAAAGATAAGTTGAGGTGTAGTAGTTTAGTATAACAAAGAATGATGCATGTAAGCGCGGCGGACGCAGGCAGACATTTCTTGTCAGGAGGGTGCGGTTATAAATTTACAGTCATGTACACCCGGGCAACGGCGGGTACATCGGCTAGTAAATAAATAAAAACGTAGCATCAAATCAAATATGAGTATACATTTTAAAAATAACGTTTAAACAAATAATTAAAAATATGTCAGATCTAATCCATTGCCTGAATATATATATATATATATATATATATATATATATATATATATAGTTCCTTGATAAAGTTTATTTATTTTTTGTTTGTACATTATATATATATATATATATATATATATATATATATATATATATATATGGAAAAGGACACGATATTTATATATGTAATTAGTAAAAACTACTTAGTGATATTGTTCAACACATACACATATAAATATATGTATATATATAATGTAATTCGTAAAAGATTAATGCTATTCACAATGGAACTCTTCATATTGAAATGAAATATATTTGTGACCACAGGCATTATTTTCTCATTATAAAAATTAAATTGATTTGATATAACGACATGATCCTTCAGTGTTTTGTTTTCAAAAGAATTTTTGTGGTATAAACTAATTTTAATTTTGAAGAATATTTTAAATATGTATTAAATTAATCCTTATTAATTGAATTTAAAAATATTAAACGCACGCCTACATTCTTCAGGCATTAATGCAAATATTCCCAGTAGACAGTAATGTGAATATTCCAGTTACAAATTGGATGGAGCAAAGTTTTTTTTCTTAATTTCTTACATATCCTTATATGCTAGCCTACGTTTTTACTGTTAGCGATTATTTGTGAGTAACACAATTTTACGTGTCTGGAATCCATCATCTTGTTCACAGCTAGCAAAAAAATTGCATGGCATTTGGTGATGATAAGGTTAAAAGTTGTTTTTTTATGTGTTCTCTCCCTATTGGTGTTATTGTGTTCCCTTTATTTGTTGTAGTATCATTCAAAATAATTTGGAGGCGTTACTTTCCTATATTGGTGTGTGCGTGTGTGTACGCATGTCGTATATCTTTGTGTGTGTGTGTTTGTGTGTGTGTTTCGAAAGAGAGAGAGCTATGATGAAATAAAAGAAAGAAAGAAAATTATTATTTAAATGTTTATGCAATGATGTCGTTACGTATTCGTGAAATAAGCATAATACCACCCGATGAGAAAAACCACTAAAAGGGAAGTCCGTATCTTGTTTTAGAAACTCAGAAAACCTTGTGAAATTGATTCAAGGGGCTCCCATTCATAGGAATTAGAGGATAATCTTAGCTGTGGTAAGCCTGTTCACCAAAGTTCCCCCAGATGATGACTTAACAGTGGTTAGAAGACGATTGGAATACGACCATTCTGTGGGAGACCGGACTAACATTCCAATAAACTATCGGTTGGCAATGTTCATGTTCTCTATACAGACAACATTCTTTCGACTAGAGACTGGTATAAAAAAACAGGCTACAAGTTTATCGTTGTCAACAGTGATTGCGGATAAATACATGGAATATTTCTAGAAAGTATTTTTTGGTAAGTCTTCACTAAATCCAATACCTTTATACTCTGGCCGCTCCAGGAGACTGTACAAATTATGCTGGACCATGTGAACTTATTAAGACTTTCGATAATGGAAGGAGGAGGAAAGTTTAATCAGCTAACCTTCCTGCATGTACTAATAATTCGCGAGTTCAAAGCATCTGTATATCACAAGCCGACCATCACCGGACAATACCTCAACTTCAATTCCCAGCATCAACACAATGTGAAGAAAGGGATCGTCCGATGCCTATAAAACAGTGCAAAATCGAAAGTGGCAACCCAGCCACATAGAGACAAGATTAGTATCAAGCTTACCCTACAGTATAACAACTGCAAACAGAACATCAACTTCTGCGTGTGGAATGATCGAATCATCAAGCGGAAAGACCAGATAATCTCCACGTTCTTTCTATCCTACATCAAGGGCTTATGGAAAAAGGTTTCGAAGATCTGCGGTCCATGGTTGAAAAGAATTGAGGTGAAACAAGCCAGTAAGGCTAGGGGAACACTGGAAAGCCGATTACGAAGGTCCATGTAATCGCTCATGGCTGATCATGTATGAAAGTAGGATTGTAGTCATCAGTCCCTGTGGAATGAAGTGAAAATACTGAACAGGCTAAAACATTGGAAAATGAGACGCCTGAAAGAATAAGAGCATATGGTAGGTTACGGGGACCCCCTTAGTAGGCCTAGCGTATAAATACAATACAATATAGGAACCGCTTATAAAGTAAGAAAGACAAAGGACTAAAGGTATTTAACATCAGAAACAGAAGCAGAAGTTAAAAATGATAGGTAACATCTGCAGCAATAATCAGCAGGTAGGTTAGGTTTAAGGCTCCAATTTCACCTCAGAGTATTGACCTAGTAGATTAAAGTGTTTGGTCGTGAATTTGGTGGCATAATATTTGAGAGTTCAATTTTTGGGCCGGACAGTACGGATTTATACTCAGTTGAAACGCATGTAGAGTGGAGCGAGAACAGTTTAAATCCCTTAAATTAAATAAAGGGTTCAGTTCAAAATTCCATGAAGTTTTCACAAATCGATATGTACCTGAAATAAGCAGGTCGTCACAACGGCCCAAACTTTGATTTCAGTGAGAAAAAGAGAAGAAAAGAAAAAAAGAAAGAAAGTTAAATGGAAAAGTTTGGCAATTTCAAATCTTTTCATTTGTACCCCCTTACTGCTTAAAATAACGAACAGATTTCATATTTATGATTGTTTTTGTAATATTTTGTTAAAGTTGTTAAGCTCAAATATTTAACAATTCGATAGCGGAATTTCGAAGGATATTTTATTGTCATAGAACTCGACATGGACTTAGTTAATCATTAACTTAAGAATTAAGATTCTTCAGAAAATCCACTGTGAAAGCTTTCGGCGTATTTCTAATAATAATAATAAGGACAAATCTCCAAATGATACACTGAGCTTGATGTTTGTGACTTCTGATCCTAATTGATTTAAAGTAAGAATGTTATGTTTTGGTGAATTATGATAGATTCAAGTTAATATAAGATTAGAAATATTTGATTGTCATTTGCCTTATCTTAATTAGCTGCACATGTTCCGTATGGTCCAACACATTATGTATTGATGTTCATGATGGCAGATATTAGAGGAACATCATGTTTGGATGTCGAGAGGGCTGATAAATATTATGTTTGATAGGTGCGGCAACAAAGGCGACTTGGGAGTCACATGTAGATATATGTGAGCCGTGCCCAATAGCTGTGGATCTGCAATATTATCAGCTTCTAGAACCGTACAGAGAGCCACTTTATACTCTTCATAAGAGAGAAAACCAAGTTTATTCCCTCTTGCACCTTTTAAGGTTCTGACTTTTATTCATGAAATATGGAATATCATCTTTCAATGTTTCATGGCGTCATCAATTTTTCAACGGGTCGATTGCCTTACTTCTAGAGAATTTCTGGTTTGAATTTGTTTCGACATTGCAATGGTATATACATATGTTACATTTTGAAAAACGTATTCGCAATGCTATCTCCAATGGCAAAGATGGTTAGTGGGAATATCCAGTAATTCAACTGAATTATGCAGATGAGTAAGTTTTGGGTGCAGATACGGAAAGGCAACTATAAGTGCTCCAGCAGAGGATAGGGAAAGAAAGCGAGGAGAAAGAAGACGACGTAAACTTCAAGTCGACAGAATGCATGGTTATCAGCAACATAATGTGCCCAGAATGCAAATTATAAAACGGGGGTACTCAAATCAAACAAGTAGAAAAAATTAAATATTTGGTAAGAGTTCAGACAGAGGATAGAACGTACCACACTGAGATACAACGACGTATTTGGATGGTCAAAGATGCATTCCAAAATCTAAGCAAAGTATTAAGAGACAGAAAAAATTCATTAGAAACAAAGAAAAGAATACTGAACTGTTACATGATATCTGTACTGCTATATATTCAGATAATGCTGGACAATCTCAAAGACGAGGAAAAGATTTGAAGCAACAGAAATATGCTTCTACAGGAACAAGCTGAGGATACCATCGACCGAACACATGAGTAACAAGGAGGTTTTGGAGAAAATGGAAACAAGGAAACTTATACTTAATATAAGCATGAGGCATTTCGAATTTCTGGGAAAGGTAATGAGGAAGAAAGAAAATCTGATATTCACAGAACAGGTTGAGGTGGGAAAAGATACAGAAGGAAGCAGCGCTTAACATATTTGATGAACTTGAGTAAATGGATGGTAGAATAGGGTTTGGGAGAAATAACAAAAAAACAAAAGTTATTACGATCTACAAAAAACAGGAAGATGTGGAGGGTCTTGTTCGTTTACGCCCTGAAAATACAGTATTTAAAAGCAGAAGAACGTTAAGATGAAAGCGAAACAAAGAATAAATCTTAAAGTATAAAGACAATTCTAAATAACATTGCAGGTTTTGCATACCTGAGAAAGAAATAAAACTGGGTTCTTAAACGGAAAATATTTATCCGAATCATATGAATAGGAGTGAATATTGAAAAGTTCTCAGGCCGAACTGTCTTCCTAAAATCCTTATTTTGATTGTTGCTCTTTGACATCATGATCTTTCAGAAGATTCTTGGTTTTAGAATTTATTATCTGAGATTTATATTAAAACCGTTATTTTTTTCATCATACCCACTAAACTCTTCGCATAAAGAAATATGGGGCAAACATCAAAATGTATTTTAGATTCTCTTGTTCTGGCCGAGAAAATTCATGTAACGCCTGCTGCATAATTCATGCACTACCAACGTATATCAATATCCGTATTATAATATATACTACGATAAATCTAAAGCGAAATATCCTTTTGCGAATAAGTGCATCTGTTCAATAATTATTACCTGTTCATTGTTTTATTCTGTTCTGGGTTTGTTTTTCATGCAAATTAATATTAGATTTTCTATTAAATGATCCTCAAACCTCCTCTCCCCGGCACAGGATTTATCACATATTTTATTTCTTAAAATAATGACTTCTTTGGAGATTTTATTTTGAGATTTTCGTTTCTTCAACATCGGAATCATTGCCTATATATTCAAATGGTAGTCAGGTCAAAAGTCTTCGTTTGGTATGAAATTTGCTACATGTGACATTTGTAGATATTTTGTTTTGTAAATAGTTTTACGCTCCGCTACTAATAAAAAAGATTTTTGTTTTTATTATAATGATTATTAGTATATATTGGAAAAAGAATTCATTTGAAGAATGGATATGCATACACTAAATAAATATTCCATCATTAAAGAAGATTTGAAGTGAGAGTGAGAGAGGGAATGAAAGCAAAGAGCGTAGAATTAAGCATAGTCGACAGAGTGAGCCGGAGATTTGACAAGTTAAAATCAGGGTGGGGGAAGAGAGTGATCATATTCAAAATAGATACAATGAAATTATCTAGTTATTTTAAGCAATGAAACAATCATCATCGCATTATAAGCGTCACAATTACAAATTAATAATAATAATAATAATAATAATAATAATAATAATAATAATATTCTGCCCGACACACCAGATACAGAAGCGATGGCAAGATAATCCACTTCATGGCCAATTTCTGCCCGTACCAAACAATTTGACTTGTAGACAAAACCCGTGAACCCATCAAACGTAGTGCAGGGAAAGCTGAAATGAAGGTTTTATCCTGCTGACAGGACCAATGCTTGCTAACTAGGAATTATCAAGCACATATACTAAAAATATTGTATCAGCCCAAAATGCAGATTCTGTGATAAATATCCAGAAACGATTGATCATCTTGTATCAGGTTGCACGATGTTGGCACCCACTGAATATAAAACCCGGCATGACAGAGTGGGCCAATATCTGCACCTTCTACGGGAAGAAAACTCAAAGAAAATGGTATGAACACCACCCAGACTCGGTTACGGAGATAGGACCTGTTACAATTCTATGGGACTACTCAATACACACTGACAGAACAATCAAGGCCAACCGCCCAGATATTGTTATTAAAGACCACAAACAAAAACGGTGCCTCCTTATTGACATGGCAGTCCCTGCTGACTGCAATGTATCTTTGAATTAATTCAAAAAGCTGTCAAAATACAAGGACCTTGAATAAGAAATGTGGCATATGGGCACATCAACAATCCCTGTTGTAGTTGGATCCCTAGGACTGGTTGGAAAAAAATGCAGTAGACTAATTGAAGGGATTCCTGGAAGTCCATTCCTCAAAGAGATACAAAAAATCGTTCTGACAAGTACAGCCCACACTTTACGAAGGGCTTTATATACGTAATTTTTTTTTTTTGTCAGTGGAAAGTGTTATGATGACATTTCTAACATTAGGTCCCTGGGCGGGAGCCAGAAAGAAATGAGTACACATCAGAAATCAAATGAAATATAATAATAAGAATAATAATAATAATAATAATAATAATAATATTTGACATCAATACAATGAAATAACATAAAGTAAAAGAAAGTAATTTAAATATTTTTTTAAAAATAAACATTTATAAAATTGCGTATCAAAATTTAAATTAATTATGAGATAAATAAAGTACTATTTTAAGTAATTACAAATCTGAAATATTCAAATAGCAGTTTTTCATTAATAAATGGATTTCAGTTTATTCAAATACGTTTATTATTATTATTCTTCTTATTATTATCATCATCATTCGATTTCTGCTATGGACACACTACCTACCAAGTCTGCGGAAAGACCTAAGGCAGGTCGTGGTATGTTGTTATGGCCACATTCATGTTAATTTTTTTTTTTTTTTTTTTTTTTTTTATCTCCGATGAAGTTGCTAGCGTTACATAGACAAAGTTCTCCTTAGTGTGTGTGCTGTACTTAATAAGACAATTTTCTGTATGTCTCTTAAGCTGGGGTTTCCAGGGATTCTTTCAATGTGTTGTTTTGTTCCATTTTTTTATAATTCCAAGTGCACCTATTACCACTGGTATTATTCTTGTTTTCAATTTCACATTTTTTTCTATTTCAATTTCCAGGTTTTTGTATTTTGATAGTTTTTCAAATTCCTTGGTTGCTATGTTACAATCCGCTGGACAAAGCCATATCAATTAGGCAAGTTTTTTCTTTCTGGTTTTTGACAATAATGTCCGGCCTATTTGTTTCAATTTTTTCTGTCTGTGTGGATGGTATAATCCCATAGAATGGTGACATCTTCTATTTCTGTAACCGGCGCTGGCCGATGTTCATACCAGTGTTTGCTTACACATTTTCCAAAGTGTTTGCATTGTCCAGTGTAAGTATTGCCCCACTCTATCGTGACGATTTTTTATATTCATTTGGGGCTTATAGAACATCCTGAGATTAGATGGTCTATTGTTTCTTGGTATTTGTCCAGAACCTGCATTTTGGATCCACATTATTATGTATGATATTTGCCTGAAAATTCCTAGTGAAAAGACTCTGGTCTTGCGCTGCAAGAATAAAGCCTTCAGTTTCAGACTTTAATCCAGATGCTGTAACCATCGATGAGTATTAACTTTATCAACATTGGGTTTATTTGCACGTTCTGGATATTGGCCATGCAGAGGTTTGTCTTGCCAGCGTTGTTTCATCTGTTCAAAAGGGCTTTATCCTTGGCTGGCTTTTTCATATCTTTGCTGCAATAGTTGGTTCTTGGCTTCTGTTTTGATTTACTACAGAATCTACTAAATGTAAATGTTGTTTGTATTTACTGCCTTCTTTTTATTATTGAATATTTTTTCTTTCTGTTTTCATGTTGTTTCACTAATTTTATCATCCAGTCATTTGTTTTTTCCATGTAAGTTAAAGCCAATAGTTGTTGTCTTTGTATGACAATTCTATTGAATAAGACCTCTTCCACCTTCTTTACGGGGTATGTATAGACGGTCTACATCAGCCTTTGGATGATGCATCTTATACTTCTTTCTTGTTTTAGAATCCATTTGTCTGATGTCATTTAGAGTCCAGTTCAAGATGTTGAAAAACTATATTGGACCACTGGGATGGCTAGGTTATTAATGGCCATAATTCTGTTCTGAGAATTCAATTCAGTTTTTAATACCAGTCGTACCCTTCTATAGTACTCTTTACGCACTATTTTTTCATTTTCTTATGGTGAATTCCTTCTCTCTCATTTACACCTAGGTACTTATAAACTTCTCCTTGTTCTAAATCTTTTATTGTTACAGCAGGGTCTAAACTAATAGAGGAAGTTTGTTTAAAGGATCCTCGTAAAACTGTAGCTTTAAATTTATCCAAATTGAATTTCATTCCGATGTCTTCACTGAAGCATTTTACAGTTTGCAGAAGACCTTCCAGCTCATTGTCATTCCTAGCATACAATTTTAAGTCATCCATGTAAAATAGATGGTTTATTTTCTTTTGAGCTATTTTGTAACCGCATTCTGTCTTGTTAAGTTGGTTGGTTAATGCTATAAGTGATATGCAAAATAATAAAGGAGACAAAGAGTCACCTTGAAATATTCCTCTATTGATGTTTATTTCGCCAGACTTATAGGTTCCATTTTTATGATTGAGGTAAAGTGTAGTTTTCCATATCGACATACATTGTTTGATGAAATTGATGATAACGGGTGATACCTTGTACATACTTTTTAAAGACTTTAAGATCCAGGAATGTGGTACACTATCGAATGCTTTACGATAATCTATCCAGGCAATACTAAGATTTTTTTTCCACGGAAGCAGTTTTCCAGGATCATCCTATTAATAAGTAATTGGTCTTTACATCCGTAGCAGCCTCGTTTGCACCTTTTTGTTCAAGTGGTAGTATGTCATTTTCTTTCCAAGAAGAAATATGTCTGTTTTGTTAAAATAGATGTTAACAGTTTGTATGTTGTTGGAAGACATGTAATTGGTCTATAGTTTTTCGGAATATTTGTGTCACTATTTTTGGGTAGAAGAAAGGTAACTCCTTTGGTCATCCATGCAGGAATTTTAGTTGGATCGGTAACCATTTCTTGAAGTTCTTTGGCGAGTTTTTTGTGTGCTGTATTTAAATAATATAGCCAGAAGTTAGAATTTTATTCATTCCTGGAGATTTCAGTTGTGTGCTTTTTTCAGTGCACATTTAACATCTTCTTCTGTGATTCCCGCCCATGTCTGTTCTGGTTTATTTTTCATTCGTTCTAACTCTTGGGCAATCAATCTGCCTCTTCGTTGTGTTCTTTAGGGCAAGCCCATTTTTCCCCAGAACTGTATAACTTCTTCCATTTTAGGGGACTGTCACTTCAATTCTTTGTTTACCTATTTCCTGTAAAATTTTTTGCATCGGTTTGAAGATCTTGTTCTGTCTATAGAATCTTGATCTTTTTCGTAGCGTCTTATTCTTTGAGCCTTCAGTTGTATTGTTTGCTTTATTTTTTCTTTAGTTGATAGGACTTCATTTTCATTCCTGATATTGTATTTTCTTTCGACTCTTCTGCCTTTTCTAGTTCTTACATTTACTCCTCTTGCTAGTTCATCGAGTACTGATAATTCACTTCTAAGGTGTTCAATTTCTTTTTCTATTTTTCTTTTCCAAGGTGGATCTTCATGTCTATAAGACTGCCTTTTTTTTTTTTGATGTTCAGTTTATTTGTTGCTGCTATTGCTGATGCATATATTGCTTCATTGAGATTTATATGAGTGTCTTCTTCATCCAGAATCAATTTAGTGCTGCATTATAGAGCTTAATAGTTTTGAGGTTATGCTTTGTTGGTTGTAATTTTGGGAGTTGTTCTCGTTCCTCCATTGCAATATTCTGTATCTGACTTATATGGCTCATGATTTCATCCTTGGCTTCTGTATATTAATCTTGTTTTATTATTATTATTATTATTTATTATTATTATTATTATATGTACGTGAATATGTATGTGTATATCTGATTTAGTATGGATAGGTGTATGTGTATGCATTTGTGTCTGTGAATGTATGAGTATATATATACACATACTTTTCCATACATAAACAAATATGCATACACATACACATGTACATATATATCTGTCGATAATAATAATAATAATAATAATAATAAAAATAATAATAATAATAATAATAATTAAAGAAATACAAAAAAATGTTCTGACGAATACAGCCCACTCCTTAACAAGGGCTTTATCTATGTAAAATACGTTTGTGGGTAAGTGTTTGCGCGCGCGCGTGCGCGCGTGTGTGTGTGTGTGTGTGTGTGTGTGTGTGTGAGTTTGTGTCTTGTTTTAATTGGTCAGTGGAAAATGTCATGATGCCATTTCTAAACTTAGGTCTCTGGGCGGGACCCGGAAAGAAATGAGTATACATCAGAAATCAAATGAAACAAAATAATAATAATATAGATAAATTAAATTAATTCATAATTTAAGATTAGAAACTATGTAGGCAAGAAAACCACATAAATGATTATATATAAAAAGCGTGAATGCATGTATGTATAGATGTTAGCAGCCATAAAAACTTAACCAATGCCTCTCCCTGTGTCTATCTTTCTTTCTCTTTCCGCCCCCACCCCAAAAAAAAATTATATTGAATTTTTTGCCTTTCTTCGCCTTTTTTGTTCCGCACTTTTAATATTAATATTTTCTCATTTTCTCATTTCTCTCTTTCTTGATTCTTTTATTTTTTCTTTTTTTTTCCTTTTTCTTGTGTCTGAATAAATTGAACTCCATTTATCAATGAAAAACTGATCTGAAGAGATGGACCTTTGAAGTCCACGAAATAAATTGATAATCTGACCTGCTGGACTTTATAGATACTGTATTCATTATATATATATATATATATATATATATATATATATATATATATATATATATCCACTCGGTGCACATCTCAGTATCCCCTTTTGCATTTTCATGCGCCCTCGTCCTGATATCGTGTACTTTATCTCTGTCTCTGTCTCTGTCTCTGTCTCTCTCTCTCTCTCTATATATATATATATATATATATATATATGGGACTATATCAATAATTCTGTGTCAAGTTACTCACGTATTATGCGTTATGCTTTATGTCTGCGATTAATATTATCTGATATTCACTTTCAGTCCAGTCTCAAATAAGAAACAATTTCTTCATTGTTGAAATACTACATGAAGTTTTATTTTCTAAATCCAGATATAGTTTTATTATGCATTTTCTGCCGACACGCGGTCGCAGGCAAACGCATACACAAACACACACATTCTGACGCATGCGCACAACTATGTATGCGCTGATGAACCTTTACGCTCTCTCAAAAAATGTTCCCAACCTATTTAATCGCTATCAAATAATTTTCAAAGTCAAATTTCTCAATGGAGTCATCACATTTATCTTCAAAGATATTTAGTTTCTGTCTCAAAGGAAGATTTAAAGAATATTTCCTGTAAACGTTACCGTGGACACTTTCATTAAAATGAAATTTATCATCTTCAAAGAAGGCGACTATTCCATTATTTTGGTGAATGCTAGATGCGATATGTTTCACACATTACCTTATGATGTGATTCCATTCGGATATGCTTGCTGAGATTCGACTCAGGTTTGGAATTCTATCTGATTTTTCTTCTAGAGACATTAACGCGTCTTGTATTCTCTTATCATCAGCTTAAAGGAGCTATCATATTATTAAGTATTTACACCTCAACTATGAAAGAAAAGATGGACTGTTCAGAATAATATAAATGTAACTCGAGAAATATATTCTCAGTTGTCATATAATAATTATTTTTATATATATATATATATATATATATATATATATATATATAATGTTAATCGCTATGGATCGCTGTTGAAATTATATTTACGTCATTATGTCGAACTACAGCGAAAAAAAAAAAAAAGTAATTAATGTTCAATTAACTTTTCACATCCCCATCGGAATTTTTTTTACTTTATACTGCATTTTTTGAAGTTACTTTTAATATAAACAAATACCGCGGCGAACGCACAATTGTCATCGACTACGAAAATCACCACACGTTGTGTTCCGATGCCAGTTTCAATGTGTGTAACAAAAGAGAAATACTGGAAAAGGCCCGATGTGTTTTAATAAGGAAACGAATTCTGAACCTATCGCTATGATGAGAAATAAAACGACGCCTGTTTTAATTATATTTTGTTGTATCACCGTTTGGCCGATCTTCTGTCGGTATCTGGCGCTTAGGACCTCTTCGCTGGACTTCTATATTTTCCACGACAGACTAATTGACCATAGCTTCGTTTCTGGCCAGTGATAACTCCGGCTCTTTACCGATGTGTAGGTATATGCGAAAACAGATGACCAAACAACGGAAACTTTATCAGTTAAAAGCACATAATTGTTTATGTAAACGGAAAGAAAATCACCAAAGAAGCAGGATTAATACAAGATAAATCATTTAATAAATGTGTTCTGAGATATTACCAACTATTTGAAAGAAATCTGGTAGTCAAGCTGAAAGGAAAACCTATCAACATATTTATCGTAATAATATACGCACCGACAGGGCAAAGTAATGAAGATGAAACTGAAGATTTCTACTCCAAGTTAGACAATGCCAAGGCTCTTTGCAAATCACAGGAAGTCATCATTATCTTGGGCGACATAAACGCCAAAGCAGGCAGCGAGAGGGCGGAGGACATACCCGGGAAATTCAGGACTAGGACCCCGCAACGAACGTGGAGTAAAATGGATTCAATGGTGCTCAGCTAATAACCAAGTAATATCCAACATGGTTCCAAGAACATCCGTGACGATGACTGACATGGAGGACTCCAGGTGGAGACACTAAAAACCAAATAGACTACATAACTATCACAAAAGAATCAGGAAAGCAATCGTTCACTGCAAAACCTACCCAAGTGCCGACTGTGGAAGTGATCATTGTCCTGTTATATGCAAACTAAGAGTGAAACAACGAAACCTGATAAAGCCGAAAACAGCACCCAATTTGCAATACAACAAATTCCTGGACGACCCGTACGTGAAAGAAAGAAATATATGGACAATGTGAAAAAAATATACAAGGGACATAATGAAAACTCGAAATGGGGCTCATTAAGAGACGCTTTAGTGACATCAGCAAACGATGTCATCCCAAAGGAAAATGGATGAAAAAAACAAAAAACAAAACAAAAAAAACGAATGGATGAGTGAGGAGATTCTCGACATGATGCCAAGATACTGAACAGAATACAGAACACAATGAAATAAGGACAAAATGCAGACAGGTTAAAAGAAGAGTGGTTAAACTAAAAATGTGCAGAAGTACAGAGATGAAGTATCATCACAAAAGGAGATATGCCCAAACAAATAAGGCGAATAACAAGACAAAGGAAATACTTGTCAACAGGCTGCTTAAAATCAAAGGATGGAACTATCATATTAAAGAAAGAAAAAATTCTTTAACGCTAGAGCGAGTACGTTGGAGAACTCTTCCACGACAAAAAGAAAACATCCAGCAGTACACAGAACGACCGACGGAAATGAAATTCTAAAAATCAAAGTAGAAGTTGAAATATGCCAAATTGAAACATATCAAGGCGGCAGGGTCAGACGGAATTGTAACAGAAATGCTGACAGCCTTAAATGATTTAGCCATAGACAATGTCACAGAAATAATGAATGAAATCTACAATAGAGGGGGCATACCGGAATATCACAGCAGATCTATTTTCATATGACTACCAGAGAAACCAGGCGCAAACGAATGTTAACTCTACTGAAAATTTCAGCTTAATGTGCCACGTAACACAATTCATCATCCGTATTCGGATGAATAGGACACGCAGCAGTATCAGCTCAGAAATAGGACAAGAACAGCGCGGATTTGTTAAAGACGCCGGAACAAAGAACGCGATATTCATGCTCAGAATGTCACCAGAAGGGGCAATAAAAAAGCAGAAGGACGTGAACCTATTTATTATAGACTACGCAATGGGGTATCACAAAGTACACCACAAGGATCCTTTGGAAATGATCAGCAACTATATATTTGGGATAGGTATTAGAATAATTAAGAACCTATCGTGGTAGCAAAAGGCATGCATGCGCATTGAGAATAAATTCAGCGATTATACAAGAACAGAAAGGAGAGTAAGGCAAGAATGAGTCTTCTCACCGGACACAGCGAGGCCATTCTGAGAGAATTGGAAATCCGACCGGGATTTAGCATTGGCGGCCACAATCTTAACAACATAAAATACGCAGATGACAGAGTACTGATAGCAGACACGGAAAAGAAGCTACAGAATCACCTACAGAAGTTAGCGAAGGAGAGTGAGATGAAAAGACTAAGCATAAACCACAAGACTACAGAAGGTATGGTCATCAGTAAACGGATGGGCCCGAAATGCGATTTGCAGGTCGGACACGAAAATCAAGCAGGTGCAGAAGTTTAAATATTTGGGAAGTATTTTGAGAGAGGACGGTATGTACGACGCTGAGATCCGAAGACCTATTGGGATGGCCAATAATGCATTCCAAAAGCTGGGCGGATTATTGCGAGACAGGAGGATTTCTTTGGAGACAAAGAAAATAGTACTAAGCTGCTACATGATATCTGTCCTCCTATAGGGCAGTGAATGTTGGATCGGTCACCTCAAATATGAAGAGACTCGAGGCAACAGAGATATGGTTATACAGAAGGATGCTGAGGATATCATGGACCGAGCGTGTGAGCAACGATTAGGTTTTAGAGAGGATGCAAACAAGGAAGAGGCTTATACTTAACATCAAGAAGAGGAATACGAAATTTCTGGGACACGGAATGAGAAAGGAACGCCTGGAGAATCTCACAAGTCGAATAGAGGGCAAGAGACAATGGAAAGCAACAAATGACACACCTGGCGGGCTTAGTGGATGATTTAGTCATTTTCAAGGATGAAATATTTTAACTGTTAAATAAGAAAAAGTTTGTTGCATGTATGTATTTATATCTTTTCATTTTTCAAATTACGGTCAAGATATTGTGTCCATGTTCATAGTTGATATTATTAAATGTTTTCTTTTTTGCTTTTATTAATAAAGCTTCCATTATTTTTAGCTTTTTTTGCATGGAGATGGTGCCCTTATATTTGTGTTGTGTTTCTTCTTCAACAGTTAAAATATTTCATCCTTGAAAAAGTTAAATGTATAGCCGAAACCGCTTGGAATAAAATAACATTCGGGCAGTTTTTTACATAATTTATCATCTGAAAAGAAAAGAAAAAGTTAGATCGCATGAGTAATTGTGTAAAAAACTAAATCAAAGAACCTTGTCTGTCGTATTCAATGAAATGTGTATACATACATATATATATATATATATATATATATATATATGTGTGTGTGTGTGTGTGTGTGTGTTTGTGTGTGTTTGCGTGTGTTTATGTGTGTTTGCGTGTGTTTGTGTGTATGCCTGTATGTGTTCGCAAAACTCACACATAAAAATGGAGATTACATTTACCTGTTAACTTTTGATGTTTTCGTTATACGTTCTTTTCCCTTATATCTACAGAGTGCAATGAATAAATTGTAGTCTAAATGAAAATAACAATGACAACTAATTTTAACAGGTATATTTACCAATATTATACAAAAATATCTTGAAATGCTAAAGAGTAAATTTATTCAATAAAATCGCCATTGGCTTCAACCACATTCTCCAGAGAAGTATGGAATCACCGGCAAATCTTCTGGACGGTCTCCTTGCTTAAGTTGGTGAATGCTGTAATATTCGTTGCCTTCAGTTCCTATTTGGTGGTACAGGGAGTTTTGTTGGTGTCTCGCTCAACTGCGCCCCACATATAATAAGCTAGAAGGTTGTCAGTCTAGGGAGTTAGGTGACCAGATTTAAGGGGTTGATGTAGTCGCAGAAACTATTTGACAGTCTTGTCTAGGTTCTCTTGCTTTTGTGGCAAGATGCAGATTCCTGTTACCAGACATATATTCTTCATGCAGCCACCCGCTTGGCTCAGAGCAGCACTACATCCTCCCACTCGAGGCTGAGGATTTTACCAAAAGATTCGGGAGGTCTTTTCTCGGCAGAACGATTTTTCCGAGCTGCCGTACCTTTGTAATCAGCATTAGACTCATCCAACATTTTCCGAATCCTCTGCAACGTCCTCAGATTGACACTCAACCACTCTGAAATGCCCGTATCTGAGCTTCCGGCAAAAATGTCAGGCAGTACAGCATGCCATTTCCAAATTTCTGGAGGAGTAAATTGTGTAATCTTTATCGCATAGACGGTGTCCAACTGACACTACTATACTGAGCAGTCGACATATCAAAAATGCACGAAATTAATATATAAAATGACGTCAATTTATCCAGTGTACACTGTATGTTGTAAGTGTGTATGTGTGTGTGCCCAGAATGAGAGTGTGTTAGTACAGAGTATTAGCTTCCCTCACATTTATTTTTTTCCTCTTCACTATTGTTGGCTGCGTGGGTTCTTTTTTTTTTTTGTTTACCAGATTTCTTTTTTCTTTGTATAAAACAAACAAATCTTTAGTCTCAAATAAATTCATTCCCAATCAACTTCGTCCATGTTCTGTGCCGTCACCAGAATCTTTTCTCCCATTGAAAAAAAATATATATTTAAGCAAGCACATTATCTGATCTTCTTCAGTTGAAAATTTATATTTACAAAATTCTGGAAAACAAGCGAGACAAGTCGTAACGAAAATTCTATAAATGTATATTGCTCTATGATACTTAATATATTTAAAAAAATATTTCTTCAGATAATATGAATGATTAAATGTTCCCCTTCAGCCGAAATTGTAGACTGGTTTCCATTCTATCTACTTTTATTCTGGCTTACATTGTCATCAACTCTTCCTCAGATACGATTACTGAATTTGTGTGGCCGCAAAGTTTACACGATATTTTTCATAAACATGGATGTTACTTTTAAAGAGTGAAGACGATTGGCGATTTTCATTAAGTTTGCCTACTCGGCCGTGTCTATTTGAGAGACTTAAATTATTACGGAGAACATGAAAAGCCACAGATATGCTCTATTGACCTCTATGCTCATTCGATGCCTCACAGTTGTAGGTTTATGCCAGACAAACTATTAAAAATAGATATTTCTAAATTTCTTAGCTGATGTATTTTAAGTATTTCCATCGTTCGGACTGTTGTCCTTATTTTTATTGCTATATCCACGGCGTTTCACCCGTTGTGCGATTCAACCTTCTTCAGGTGATATAGGCTGGAATTTTAAACTGAGGAAGTTTGTCTTAATTCTATGTGACATGATTTTTTTTTTTTGATATCTCAATAAATCAACTCTCCAACATTTTGCTTCCTTTGCTTTGGACATTTCTGAACTCAAAAATCTTTGGGTCAAGTTACTTTAAAAAAAGTTATACGTAGAATTCACTTCTATAATGATTCCTACTTTCAAAGATTTACGAATTACGAATAACGCGCTTTCTAAAGCGTGTTATTTCATCTATAGGAAAAAAAAGTTCATCTACTCCGATGTCTATTTGTAAAATAAGAAGAATTCTCAATACTTTGAGATTTAATTTGAATACCCAGTCCTCAAGTAAAAATAAAATAAGTTTCTCTTTCGGAAGAGCTTCAGAACAATTATAGAGTTTCTAAAGAAAGTTACTTATAAAGAACAAAATACAGTCAGAACATTTTCAAGTAAAAAGGTTAATATTGTTTAACACTCCAGGGAAACTGTTTGAGTCTAGTGTGATTATTTCATCAGAGTCTTTTCTCGATGTACTTTTACTTAATTACTGGAAATCTAATTGGCTTTGCATCTAAAAAAAAAGAACATGTGATATAAAACTTCAATTGATGGAAGAGATTGAAGATCTTTCTTTACCCTCAACGACATTGATGCTGATTGCACAGAAAGTTTCAGATTTTTGATAAAAGTAACATTTTTTATATTTAAACTTCGAATGTTAACGCGGAACCAGAAAGTAAACCCGTGTTTGAAACCTTTCGACATATAATCTTAATATCAAGATTTAGATTTGAACGTAAATAATTTTTCTATTTTTAATCATGTTTATATTAGTTTAGCGTAATGAATAAATGAAGTTATTTTGCTTATTTTCCATACAACATATTCAATTGTTTATATATGAAAATATGAGTATACATATAAAAAAAAGTTTGAATTTGGGAAAACAGCAAACGTAACAAGGCAGGTAATTCAATTATAGAGGAGTGTATTGAATTAGGTTTTTCATGAACACCATGCGAAGTATCAGAGATAAGTTTCCACAAGATCATAAAATGTGCAAATGCGATCTCTAAATCAGGCTTTCCATTCAAAACTGCGATTTTCTCTGCAAGTCACAACAATTAAATTCACGATACGGAGATACGTATTTGTATATTTTTAAGTTTCTCCATTTTTATCCAAAACGAAATTTCTAATGAGTGATTGCTTTTGTTCAATCCGGTCAACTTTTACAGCTATGGCTACATGCTATTTTTTTACATTTTTGTTTATATTGTCATATCCATTGAAATATCTAAATATGCAGCATATTTCACACAACAAAACCAATTAATATGTTAATTATGAACTTATTAATTTTAACTGATCTGAAGTAATTTCAGACAAAAATTGCTACATAAATAGATTTTAATACGCCTTCAAAATAGTTATAAACCAATAAAACGCAATTAAGTGCTTACATCTCAAAACACATTAATTAAAATGTACAATACAAAACCATATAATACAAAATATTATTATTATTAGTAGTAATAATGTAATAGTAGTAGTAGTAGTAGTAGAAGAAGAAGAAGGGGAAGACGAACAAGAAGTAGTGGTTTTTGACGATGCTTTTCCAAATCCTTTTCCTCAAAAGGAACTATATTATCCAGTTCCAGATTTCAGCTTGTGAAAGTCCTCTGCCGAACTGTTGGAACCCAGATTGAAGGAAAAAAAACCTCCTCTTTGAGAGTGTCCGCATCCCCTTTTCTGTAACAAGCATCAACAGTACGTCAGCCTTTTCATTTGAACAGAAAGGCTTGGTGTACTGTACAGATACTGCGCAGCGTCTGCACAAAATTTGAATGCCACAGTACGAAGCCAAATATTGGAGATTGTTGACAGCAGTAAGCGATTACTGAAAAGTGTTCTGCTGCACAATGACAGCCAGTTTGCCTCTGTACCCTTCGCCCACTCCACTACACTGAATGAGAAATATGAAGCAGTGAAATATCTTCTGGAGGAAGTACATTAAGATAAGCATGAGTGATTTATTTGTGTAGACCTGAAAATGGTGAAAATTTGTTGGGACATCAATCCGGGTTCACCAAGCATCCATGCTTTCTGTGTATGTAGGATAGTAGAGACATTGCGCAGAATTACACGAAAAAGGACTGGCCTGTTGGGGAGGAATTTATTACATGTAGAGCAACGAATTTCATCAATAAGCCTCTTATAGATAGAGACCAGATACTTTTCCCACCGCTATACATCATCATTGAATTGATTAAGCAGTTCACCAAAACTCTAGAAGGATGGTGGCTGCTTCACTCACTTATGCCGGACATTTCCAAGATTGTCGATAAAGAAGCTGAAAGCTGACATCTTTGATGGTTATCGAATCTGTCTGCTCATTAGAGAACCAGAATTGGAAAACTCAATGTATGAAGTTGAACTGAAAGCAAGGAAGTATTTGTTCTACTTGTGAAGAACTTGTTTGGCAACAACAATGCCAGGAACTATGCAGAACTTTTCATCAATATTCTAACTGCTTTCAGAAGGCTGGGATGCAACGTGCACATCCAAATGCATTAATTATTCTCACTTATGGATCGGCTTCCTGAGTTTCTGGGATCAATGAGCGAGGAACAGCGGGAGAGATTCGATCAGGACATGAAAGATTTGAAGACCAGGTATCAGGAACGCTAAGATGCGGCCAAGATGTCTGATTACTGCTGAATTTAAAGAGAGACACACCTCAGCCGTTGATCATTCCAAGGGTTTGTATAAACGGAATTTCAAGCCTTGAATTTTGAACAATAATGAAGTAACATGCAATTTACATGTACTTGCATTTATTAATGTATACTATTCAATTTATTGTAATCGATGTTTGAAACATTTAATTGATAATTTGTCTTAGGAAACATTTTTTCTCAAAAACTTATATCGTGTGAGAACTACTAACAAAATTCAGTCAATAATGTCCCAAAAATGTAATCGATTTAGTTAGAAACATGACCTGGTCGAGAGAAACGGATGTCATTTTCGGATTCACAGGTGAAAACATTTAAAAAAATACATAGATAACTTAAAAATAACTTTTCTGCTGCACATAATACTGGTTGTACAATAAATAACATCGTAGATATGCTCCATATATCTCATATTGTCGTTGTAAGGCATTGGAACACACTTGGACACTTGAATCACTTCGGCGTTTGTATGCTTCACGATTTAACGAATACAATAAAAATGTGCTGACTTTACATTTATGATTCCCGACACAAACGTAAAAAAATATACGCACTTTTAAAAAGAAAGATAAGAGACGATGAAAATGGATTGCTTACAACAATGTGCATAGGAACATGTCCTGAGGTAAAGGAAATGAGCTACCGTCAACAACTTCAGAATCTGATCGTCATTAGAAGAAAGTGATGCTGTGTTTCTTGTGGGACTGGGAGTGCGCTGTGTATTATGTGCTCCGCCCACACAATTAGACTTGAAATGAGAGAAATAATATTCCATGTTGGACCGATTATAGAAGGATTAACGTCCGGAATTGGCCAATTGGAATGGTGGCATTTTCTAACAAAAAGGTGTATTTACGTCTTCCTTGAAGATCCAGCAAAAAACTTATTTTAATTGGGAAGTCCTATTAAATCAGCTGACATTACATTTGTTTTAACTTACCATTTATTTTGATTCTCACAACATTATGTTAATGGAAATCTCTTAAATTCTGTTAAAACCAAATAAATTAGTTTATCACCTAGAGAAACGTCCATTTCTGTGAGGATGAACTCATCAGGCTGCCTTAAAGACGCCAAAATGTAGTGAAACATAATGTCACACATGTTCTTTAATTTTTTTTTTTAAGCATTACGCCCCGAGCAAGGCGTGAAGCCATTAAGATGCAGGGGGTTGCAGAAGATTTGGAGCGAGAGCAGATAGGAGTGATAGAAGAAAGGATGAGGAGAAGGATAGTGGATAGATCAATGTAACTGGAGGTGTCGATTGACATTACATTTGAGTAGTTGGAGATTATAGCTCTCAGGGAAACAGGAATTGGGAAGGGTGTTACACAGGCGAGAGGTGCGAGGTATGAAGCTATTGGAATAGAATAGACGGCTACATTTAAAGGTTTCTACAGTGTAACGATGGAAGCGGGATGCCATCCTCGTAGGGCACTTGAATTCATGGAGTCTGGGAACCAGTGAAAGCAGCTCATCGGAGCAATTACGATGAAAGTATTTGTAGAAAATACAGAGAGAGGCGACGGCGCGTCTGAGAGAGTGACTGTAGGCGAGACGGCAGATCAGGGCCAATTATATTACATATCCGTCTCTGGATCTATATATATATATATATATATATATATATATATATATATATATATATATATATATATATATCAATTAATATTATTTAGAAATTCAATTAAAAAAATCTCGGACACTTTTTAGATATAGATCCGCACCGCATCTGCGGAAAAAATACAAGGGTCTTTGCCATTTCAGGTAACCTGTTGCAAATACACGATATGTTATCATAACCGATGTGACAAACATCTGCGACAGATGACAAGGTCTCCTTTATAAAAGAAAACCGAAATCGTTCCCTTCAACCATGAATGCAGTGTAACACCCATGAGGCCAAACGGGTTGAATAAAGGTTGGATTACTAATGGGCAAATACCTCTCAGATACTGAGACAGCATTAAATGGAATTTGGTGTGATAATCTCGAATTCTAATATTAGTGCGTAAGTGCTGAGTATATAGCGAAGTCCAGATATTTTACTGAAGACATTGTTTATTGAAGACACGTTAAGCAATGAATCAAGAGGAACATGAACCATTTCAGAAAAGATAATATTTCTAGCCCATAATACTCAATAAAATTAGGTCTACAAAAGTAATATGTATCTTATTAACATGGAGTTTATCAACACATATTTGAAACATCTACTTTGTTCACCCGTCCTTAAGCCGAAAACATTTAATAACTAGTTTTTAATTACAGCAGTGTTACCTGTATACAGATAAACTTGATAGAAAGAGTTGTAAGAGTGACATGTATTTTACAATTATTGATGCATATTTACATTACCTGCACATACTAAATATGTTACCAGCTCGGAACGAGAATATATATATATATATGTGTGTGTGTGTGTGTGTGTGTGTGTGTGTGTGTGTGTGTGTGTGTGTGTGTGTGTAAAATAAACAATGAAATCAAAAATCACCTCATAAGGGGAATATCTTATTTCGGCAGACATCGGTTGTCTGTCTTATCAAACTCGGTATGGACTGAGTTCCTATCAGAAATAGAAATTTAACTGAAAGCAAAAAATAAATGTAAAAGAAAAAACAGTCGTAAAACTAATACAGAATTTATCGATTTCAATATTTCAGTTGGGTAGAAAGGCACAAGGACAGTGGCCAGTTGAAGGTGTCTTAAAATGAAGAGGTTTTATAAAATTAAACCCGGATATTAAACTTATGACATTAATTTGGGGTTATATGAAGAATGAAATATTAATTTAAAAATAAAGAGAAATAATAAGAGAAATAATTAAGTTAAATGTATATTATGGAAATTTGAATTTATTTTTATGCCGACACTAATTCATTCCGTTAACTATAATCTTCCAAACTATGTGTGGACTCAAGCATTTTCCTTCAATATATATATATTGTAATTGAAGGAAAATATATATATATATATATATATATATATATATATATATTGGTAAAATTGCTCAATATCTGAGATGGAGCGTATGTAAATATAAAAGAGTACAATGAGATAAACAGCGAGTTGCGAAGGTCTGTTTTATGATGGAGTGAAATTGTAGGCCATCCCGAGTATACATCATTGTTCATTAGATGTGTGCGTGCGCGTGTGTGTGTGTGTGTGTGAATAAATACTATGCTAGTCTCCTAGCCTTGGGCGGCAACTCATCTAGGAGAAAAACAATTGTGTATTAAAAACCGTATGTTGCCCCTGTGGAGCCCTTACATCTATTCGTCAAATCGAAGGACCGCTGTTTGTGTGTGAGGGCGTCTTTTATTTCACCTGAATATTGCGATTATGCTGAATACGTTATAAAAATTAGGCAACCCCCAAAAATGGTTAATAACGATAGACAGCATGTGTTTGATCATCCTCTATCCATACAATTGATCAATGATCAGAGCGTGTAGTTTTTTTTAAATTCGCAATGTATATATATTCTTCTACCTTCATGCCTTTCAGCATACTTATAATTATAAATATATTTAATATATAGATGTGAATTTATATACGTATCTATAGATGTGCAACGTGATTTTGATTTCACACAGTCATTCAAATCCAGGAGCTTAGTGAGCCGAATACGCTGATAGATATTTGAACACGCAATCCTACCAACCGCGTTTAGAGACGCAATATTTTCTAGTTATGAACAGAAACCAAATACTTGTAATAGCATTTTTAACTCTCTCTATTCGGTATATAATATTGGCAGCCATGTTGGATATGAACAAAACATTATCGCGTGCATATCTTCCATAGTAATATGTCTCCCAGGGAAGCGG
Source organism: Acanthosepion pharaonis (assembly GCA_903632075.3). Lineage (NCBI taxonomy): Eukaryota > Metazoa > Mollusca > Cephalopoda > Sepiida > Sepiidae > Acanthosepion > Acanthosepion pharaonis. Next base: position 2,765,097 of record CAHIKZ030002666.1, read on the forward strand.
AATTTCGCTGAAATATTTTTTCTGTAAACCGGGAGAACATTGAGAAAAATGTGTAGGAGAAAACCATGTGACTTAGCTCATAAAATAAGGAAATCTACATAGACATGCTGGATGTGAGCAGTGGTACAATGATAATAATAATAATAATAATAATAATAATAATAATAATAATAATAATAATAATAAAATCATAGGGATGTGGTTTTCAGATTAATATATTTTTACACTGTCAGATATGAAAAGATTGACACTGATAGATCTATAAATTAGATAGAAAGAGACTGATATAGAAAGATAACTAGATAGATATCTAGCTAGCTAAATATATAGGGTGATATGAAAAGAATAGATCTATAAATATGTATCATAGATAGATAAGAACAGACTGAGATAGATAGATAGATAGATAAGAAAAGACTGAGATAGATAGATAGATAGATAGATAGATAGATAGATAGATAGATAGATAGATACGCATTTTCGGAAGTGAAAGTCGTTTTTCACTCCTTTATCATTGTTTGTGGACATATCTTTGGAGAACATTCTGTGAGAACAAGGAGCTGACTGTGTTTCTATACATGTGGATGGACCTGTTGTGGTGTCACTCTTTACATTTTGACAGCGTTATACAATGCAATGTTTCTCGGTTTCCTTTACATCATCAGCCTGATAAGCTGAAGATTTCCCCTTGAGCAAGCTACCTAACACATAAAGTCAAATTCACGATGAAAAGCTTATAGGCATTAAGTTACATACAAATCAAAGTTAAACATAAATAAAAAAAAGAAACATTTTAAAATCATGAAATAAGAAAAATCGGAATAAACGAAATAAATTAACAATTAAACAAAATTAAATTAAATTTCATTAAACTTGAATCAAATAAAAATATTGAAAAAAAGCTTTGACAATAGTAATCAATATAAATGATAATTTTGGTAAATTAAAAAATTGATATTTAATTTTCATTACAATAAAACCGTTGTTTGTGATAGTCAAAACAATAATGAAACATTTCAGAACATTCACAGAATAAAGTTGAATTTAATAATGTTGTTTTTACTGGCCATTTAATTCGCAGTTCAAGAGAGAAAATTCTTCGACGAGTGAAACCAAAGCAACATCACAATCACATATGAAATATATGCTTATATCATATGCATATATATATATATATATATATATATATATATATATATATATATATATATATATATATATATATATATATATATTTATATATATATATATATATACATATATATATATAGTTTATTTATATATATATATATATATATATATATATATATATATATATATATATATATATATATATATATATATATATATATATATATATATATATATTTTCATTTTATATTATATATTTTCATTTTTATTATATATTTTTCTTTAATCAATTCATCCTAAGTAAGGAGATATTGCCACTAAGACGCATGGTGCTTCTGTGATTGAAAGAGAATAAAAAGACTTTAAAAGGAACATGAAATCCTGTCCTAAACAGAAATAAAGGATAACCCACCACTCCTATTCAAAAGACAGGGGACGTGAGTGGACCGGGTGATAGGAAAACCTATCTATTATTAGTGTATATAAATTTAAATGCAAAATATGAATAAAAATAATATTCTTCATATTTGTGCATACTATAAATCGAACTGTATTTGAGGTTTTTGGTTAGCGTAGTTTAGCAACATTGAATATAAATTAACATTTGCATGTTTGTATTTGTAAATAAATATCCACACATAGAATAATTAAAATCGAACGTTTTGTAGCGCGTACAAACATGGCTGACAATAAAATGGCTTCAGAAGAACAATAAATGATTAATTGAATCAAACAAAAAGATATATACTCGTAGATAGAGTTATAAAATCAAATGCACACAGACACCCACACAGACATATACACTTTTATATATATATATATATATATATATATATATATATATATATATATATATATATATATATATATATATATATATATATATATATATATTACGTCAGACAAGGTGGAATGAAAATTGCATTTAGCATGAAACAGTTTGTCGCCTCTGAGTGTTCACTTTACACACACACACACACATATATATATATATATATATATATATATATATATATATATATATATATATATATAGGTGCGTGTGTGTGTGTGTGTGTGTGTATATAGAGAGAGAAAAACAAAGTGTGATCAATAAATTTTTCGCGTCACCAAATTTTTTGTTAAATATATAATTTAAAAAAAAAATATATATATATATATATATATATATATATATATATATATATATATATATATATATATATATATATGCTCTACTTTGGTCTATCTCCGTAAATGTGTGAGTTATGTGTATACTTTTGCATGTATTTGTATCCATGTTAGACAATATGTATGACTCTAAGAGTTCGTATGCTTATCGGATATTCTCTACTACGTAATGGTTTTGATACGGAAATGGGATTGAGTATTTGCTGTTCCGTCTGTGTTTGTTTACATCGTCGTAATCTAGTTTTCGTTGCACTCGACATTAGTATGTTACGATGTACGATAGGAAAACATAATGTTCAGAACTGGAACTGTTTCATATATCATATTGATACTAGCATAATGCCACTTTGGACGAATGGTGTCAATTAAAACGATGTAATTAAAATGATAGCTATATCTAATAAAAACTAAATACATTTATATAAATGCTATACACTCTTCCTTTTTATTTATAACTGGTTTTATATATTGAATAATAACCTTTTACAGTGAATATTATCTACTGAATTTTCATTTCTTTCTAGTAATTAACCAGTAATGTAAAAACCTATTGACATTAAAAATAGGATTTTTTCTGAATCTTCTGTGAATGTGCCGCATGTGTAAATATTTGCTTATACATATATCGAGACTCAAGAGTCTGCGAAATCTTTCGGGGAATAACGTACCTGTGATGCAAATGTAGCATTTAATCACTTTGGGGATAATAGTTTCGAGGTTTGATAGATATTTTTTCATCCAACACATAGTCACACTTTGTACAATTATCATGGAAATGAAATTTCGGTTTTTTTTTTTGGGATGATTTTTACAGTAATATTTCCCGTGAAAATAAAGTACGCACAAGCGAATATTTTTCTTAATGTATCAAATTCATTTTCAAGAATTCCTGTAGTAAATTCACTTAGCCTAATGTTATAAAGTACGATGGGTACTAAATATCAACAAACCTTTATTAAATCATTTTTATTTATTATTAACGCGAATTAAATCATTTTATTTCGGCTTGAAATAAATTTAAATAATTTTACTTATGCTTATAACGAAATAATCTATTTTGCTTCTGCTTAAAAGAAATATCAGTGACCTGATTGAATACGTTGACCTTGTGTTCCCTTCCCTTCTTTTAACATTTTGTAGAAATATTATCTCGAAATATTAAATTTGTATCATTTATATTAGATACGATTATCTTTCTAAGATCATTTCTCCAAAATGATTTGGAAATATTTCATGAAAATCTATCTTACGGTCAAATGAATGTAGAATATTTTGAAAAGAAAAGATTGTCGTGTTTTAAAACTTCGACTGAATAACTTAGTATTTAGGAATTTTTATTTGGTTGATTTAATTTTATATAAAAAGGAGCATTTAAAAATTCTTTATGAAATACCATTATATTAGTTTCCAAAATGAAAATTATATAAGAAATAACTCTTTAAATAATTTATCTAAGCCCAGAAAATTACTACTAAATCTTTGGAATTTATCTTAAGAGCTTAATAACTTAACAATTTTCTTCATAATCCATTAAATAAAAACAAATAATATATTTATTAAAAATATAAATATGATACAAATCATTGGAAATTGTTTCAAAGAGACTTATTCTTCCTTTCTTCTTTTTCAAAATATTTTTAAATGAATTTTATGTGTATTTCTTGTAAAAGTCTCTTTGTGATTAATTTATAGGGCTATATATTTCTGCCTCTCATCAATAAGGATTAATAAAAATTGATTGTCAGTATTGATATATTTGTTAAGTGACTAATTGTTGCATATCACTGAGAGTACACTTGCTAAAATATTATTATTAATTATAATAAAGTCGTTATTTAAGAATGATCACATCGTTTCCATATAGATATGAATTACAGGAATGTGCTTGAGATAACCTTCGTTTCTACTCAATATTTTTTTCATATTCCAAAAGATTATTCCGAAGAAAAGGCATTAATATTAATTCAAACTTGCACTTGCAAGAATTTCGTATAATTAGACCATAATTATATCGCAGTAAGAAAAATATTTAATGGTTATCTCTACGTCAACAAATCGTGAAATCAGATTGAAAGTAATTTACGATTAAATATTATTAAAATAATGTGCATGGCGATAGTAGCCATCATTATTAGCGTTTTTTAGAACAATCTCGAAGTTTAGAGAATAAAGTGGAGGTTTGAAATAGAATCCGACAAGGATAATGAGAAGAATAAATTGCCGAAGAGATTCTATTACTTGTTCAAGATTCAAAAGATTTAGTATACTTCGTTATAATAATAAAAATTAATCAGGTTTTTTTTATAAATGGAGTTAGTACAATGATAGGCTCAATGACGCCAATTGTATCCATCAATACTAGATAACTTGGACCGGTTCCAATTATTTTTTTCAAATATATAGGAAAAATTGAAAATTCAAGGGAAACTTATTAAAAACACTTAGAATGTTGAAAAAATGAGATATCAGTTGATGTTAAGGGAGAAAGACGAAATACATTTAATGAATAAAAAAAATGATTTCAAAATGGAATTCAAACTATATGACTATATATAACTATATGTATGACTATATATATGACTATATATATATATGAAAAATATATTACAAGATTGAGCAGCATAACTAATTCCAATGTTAATAAAAATGCGTTCTAGTATGCAAAATACAGAAATGGAAGTCATAATTTGTTTTCAAAAGTAACATAAAAATTAAAACTTGGAATTTGAAATTAAAACATTCCATTTTGTTCCAGTTGGCTGTAGTTAGCAAATAGTATAGTAGACATTGTTTTTTTAGCACATCACAAAATAAAAATGAAAGGGAGATAAAAAAAAATGACCTGACAAAGATAAACAATCTGGAAAGATGAAAGTCGTGCTCATAATAACGGATTAGCATGGAATATTACGAACGAATAGGAAAATTGAAGATCCAAACAAAACGAGAAATCGAAAACAATATTTTGTAGAATAGGGCAAATTTGAGTGGATTTATTCTCACATGACCCGCAACAAATAAAGCTATTTTGAATCAATCTTATTGAGGCACGTATTATTAATAATAATTATTATTGCTGTTGTTATTATGTCTTGTTTCAATATTGAATGTAATATTTCTAGTTAAGATATTGATCGAACTGAATATGATAGCGACAATTTAATAGTAATATTAATTAAGAATAAATATATATCATCAGTATTATCAACAACAATACGAAGCCACCATCAGCAACACCATCATAATAAAAAGAAAAAGATGTGCAATAACTTCAAGGGCAACTATTAATAATATTAATTCGATCATTTTGCATTATTATTATTCCTCCCGTTATTGACATTATCATCACCATATCCATCGCACTGCACTGTCTTGCTTATTGAATCCTTGTAACTGCATTGTCCCCAAGTTCTTGTATTAGCAATTCCGCGTACGAACCATCAGTTTTGCTCGTGCCGAGGAAGACGATGAATGGCTTCTTTTCTCGAGGGCAAATCACACCCAAGCTCCTTCACACGTAGCCAGGCATACCCTCTTCTATACCGCTCCCTAACCACCCTAACGATTGTATCACTCAAATAGAAACCGACCCGCGGATAGGTGCTCCGAACTTAGGGACAATTAACAAGAGATGCGCTATTGGAAAGGGTTCATTTCCTGCTAAAGTTTAAGCAATCAACGCAAGCTTATTTCCCAATATATACTAAATCGACTGCCATAGCAATCGGCGATCTGCCAAGAGTTTTACAATGAAATCTAAAAGAATAGCTGCGCTGTCGCTGTCGCTGTCGCTCGGTCTGCCTCTTATATCTCATAATTAAATATTTAGGTTTTCAAAACATTTTTTTAATCTAAAACTTTCATAGAATCACATGTTTGAAATAAAATAATTTTATTCAACAGTTTGCATCATGATAAATCATTAATAGCCATTTGCATGTTTCAGGGGGGATGTATATTCATTTAACTTTTGTTGTTGTTGAATCCACTTGTCATAGTAATGACAAGTGGATTCAACAACATTAGTATTGTTGCTTGTGTTTACTGACGTTTTTGATTACTCGAAGAAAGTTCTGTCGTGACATGATTAAATAATTGATTGATTCATTTTCTATAGCTTCTCAATCTGTTCAATGTTATTTAAAGCCAGACAATATTTGTGGATTGTTAGAAGTTATTTTTAGATAATATTTTAATGATACAATTCTTAAATAATTACTCCATACCATGGGTAAAAGATGGATTGAAACATTTGGCATTTGCATAAAGATCCACAACGGGAATTGGAACTCAGCGCTCGATTAAAAATTCCGAGCCTTTATTCACTATAACACCCGTACATCCAAGCTTACAGCACATGGTATTCCCAAGCGGTCATCAATATAGGTACTGAACAAACTAGACATTACTTAACTTCGGTGTTTACACGGGAACCGATGTTTCACGTGGCGTAGCCGAGAAACATATGCCTAAGTAAAATAAAACAATTCTTATTTTCAAGTCACTCGAAATATTTTCAATACTACATTGCGTTTTAACTAAATGCCTTTGTCTCGGATTAAATATCTCCATATTACTAAATATTCTCGTGCCTTAGTGAATTGCTTACGGTTAAAATTCCAACAAAATATGTATTATTACTCTAACTTATTCTTATAAATATTATCTATCATTCTCATTATCTTTCGATTTGGCCTAGTATCACACTACTTACTAAATCTGCAGGAAGACCTCAGGCAGGTAGTAGTGTGGTGTTATCGCTACATTTCTTGATTTGTTTTTATAAATCCTATAACATCATTAGCGTTACATGAACAAAGCTCTTCCTAGTATGTGGGCTGTACTCAACAAAACAGTTTTTGTATTTCTCTATAACTGGGATTTCCAGGAATTTTTCAGTGTTTTGTTGAGTTCCTTTTTTATCATTCCAAGCGCTCCTATTATGACTGGTACTATTCTTATTTTAATTTTTTCTATTTCAATTTCCATGTCTTCATACGTTGATAGTTTTTCAAATACCTTGGTTGCTGTATTACAGTCTGCTATGCAAGCCATATCAATTAGTAGTAAGTTTTCTTGTCAATTTTTGACAATTATGGCCGGCCTATAGACGTCAATACTCCTGTGTGTAAAGATAATGTAATCCTATAGAATTCTGAGGTAATCTATTTCTGTAACTTGTGCTATGTAATGTATATACCATTGTTTATTAACATCTTTTCCAGAGTATTTTGAAAATCGTCCAGTACAAGTATTGCCCAACTCTGTCGTGAGGAGTTTTATATTCATTTGGCACAGATACAGAATTTCCTGAGACTAGATTGGTCTATAGTGTCCTGATATTTGTCAGAAAACTTGCATTTGAGATCCACAATATTATGTATGATATATGTCTGAATGGTCCTAGTGAAATGACTCTTGTCTTGCGCTGCAAGTGTCGTACCTTTCAGTCTTTAATCCAGATGCTGTTATTATTATTATTATTATTATTATTATTATTATTATTATTATAAAGTAAAATAATGTAACTGGTTCAATATTTTTAACCGTTAAAGAAGAGCGTGAGTTAAGAAGAGAAAAAGAAATACACAGTTTTTAACAATGTTTAACTTCGCTAGGGTCGTTGCCTTCTTCAAGTTAAGCTTAAAAATACATATATGCATAAAAAATATAAATTTTTGAATAAACTTTGTCTTGAGAAAAAACGGCTGTTCTGTTAATCAACGTAACAAAATGCAATAAAATGCTCCCAGCATGAATTGAATGCTACTTACAAGTGAGTAACATGATGGGGCAGTGGTCATCGTGAGAATTTTCGGTACTTGATTAGTTAGTGCTAGTTAATTAATCAAATAATTTAGTATAACTCTTATGTAACTTTCCTATCATTCTCTTCATTCCGCGGTGTGTTTGTATGTGGGGTAGTAAAATTATCTCCATGGATTTTAAGTGTTGAAAGATCGGTGGATTCTGTTTATTTTTTCTTCATAAATTGCACATTTTGAAATGAAAGATTTCGGATGGGACTAAAATATCTGCGAGAAATCATGTATTTTCAAGCTGATTTTCCTCATTTATGTCTGTTTTCCAGTTGATGGCAACCTCATAATTCCTTACAACTTGTAGTGATTTATGCCTTTGCGTAGAAGTTGAATACGCGACCTATTAACCAATGTACCTTTTATATCATTGCGGGTACTCTATTCGAATTGTTTGCTTCATTTTTATTTGTTTCGATTCATTTTATTTGGAAACGCGTTTTGTTTTAGTTGTAGTTGTTTATGTTATGGAGTCTTTTATCAGACCATCCCGTATTTGGTAGTCGCGTCTACCATAACTGGTTTTACCATGCAGTCGATTGTGGGCAGAAATAAATAAATATATATTTGCATATTTTCATTGATAGTTGCACTTGACATAACCCCAAACCACCTTTCTCCTGTTGGAAGTTACAATAAGAAAATATCTTATTATGGTTGGGGTATTCAGTGCGATGCATTGTGAGAAGCGTTCCTATATCGGCATCAGCTTTTTTTTATCGAAGAGATTGACCAACTAGTAAATTGGGAACCATTATCTGATATCAGGCATGGCTTGTGTTTTTTATGGCTTTCACTTTGTTTTTGGATTTCAGTTGTTTTCAAAATCTTTGTCTTAGCACTTCTTTTATAATAATAATAACAATAATCTCATTAAAGTGCTTTTACTTCTCTCTCCTTTCAAAGACTTAAATATTTATAAATCCTTTCAGGCTATATTTTTCTTTTATTTGACTATCCGTATCTAGTTTGATATTGTAAGTGCTTGATAGTTGTAACTTTCAAATGTAGCCTTAAATCAATTGTCAAGGTCAAGTTTTAATGACCTCACTGAATTGTTTGAGTGTCTGAAGGATTATTTACAGTTGATTGTAATTTTTATAAAAATATATAAGATTGTCCATGTAGAGAAGATGGTTCACAATGTTTCCATACAATTTACATCCAGAGATTGTAAAATTTAGGATTTTAATTTGGAGAAGGAATGCTAAAGAAGAAAACAGAGGACAACGATTCCTTGAAAGTTTTGGAAATTAATGTTGACATGTGCAAATTTTTTTTTTATTCTGTCCATGTTTATATTTAAGGTTGTTTTACACAGCTTCATAACATGCTATACGAAGTTTCTGATATTTGCTGAAATTAGAAATGCTCCAAACGTCTCTCTATACAGATATGTGAAAGACTTATTGCACTCTATCCAGGCTATTGACATATTTTAATGTCTGTTATGACAATCAACAAAAAATACTTTATAAATTAGTTGATCCTTGTATCATTAAACACTCATTTCCTTCTTTTTCCTCGTGGAAATTACGTCACATAGTGAGGAAAGCATACGTGAGTTCAATTAGCTCTGAGTTAGAACAGGTAAGAAGCCAGAGGTGCTCAGGATTCTCAGGTTTCATTATTTTGGGGGAGCAAAGAAAGTTTTTGTTCCTTTATAATAAAGTTGTAGATATTTTGGTAACTTTGAATTCATTGTGCCGAATGTTTGGAATCTTCTACTTTTAAGGTGATTTTCATTCTCCACACATTTTCAAGGCAAATGGAATGTCTTTTCCGATTATCACTTTACGTGTTTAGTGTCTTCCTTTTGTCTGCTTATCCATGGGGCATTAACGTTATGTTTTTTCATGTCCAGATGTTATTCCAAAACTCAAGTATTTCTTGCTCAGTATCAGGTTCTTTAACCTCATTTTGCAGTTATGGATTTCTCAGTAGAATTTTGGTGGATGTCTGTGTCCAACCGACTATTCTTGAAAAATCTCGATCGTGTTTCCAAGTGCCATATACGGACAGATTTGATCTGTATATTTTGACCTATTTTATTCTGTCTATGTTGAGAAATTCGGTATTCATAATTTATTTCATATTTTTTCAATGCCTTCTTCTACTTCAACTGAATTACTTTTATGTTGAGATCAATACTTATGTGATTTAATATTTCTGTGTTAAATAGGAAAACGTTTATTTATTTCTTAATTTCTTTGTCGTGCTTTATTTTCGGGAAGATTTGCAATTTTATTCTTCATTTTTCTGCCGTATTTTTGGGTACAGTAGTGTATACAGTATTTCATGAAATGAAGTCATGTGCATTTTATTTTGGGGCATTATGATTTTCAGGGATAGATCAGCATAACCAATTATTTTGTCAATTATTTTGCCACTGCGAATTATAGGGAGTTTCTTTCGTTCCTTCATATTTTGCACCTTGACCACTTCCGCAATACATTTCTCCTTAAACTTCTACCAGATCTCTGATGGTGATAGATTCATTTTCTTCTTTCAACCAGATCGTTTAAATCTTCCTTGATATGCTCTTCCATATTCAGCTAATCTCAGTCAATATGCTTGAGTTTTTTTCGGATTGATTGAAATATTTTTAAATCATTTCAACCCAAGCAAGAGAAGAATGCCACTATTACACAGGGCGTTACAGAGGGTGATTGTAAAAGAAAAGACTGGATATAGGGGGATTGAGTAAAGGATAAAAGATTAATGACATTCAAGAAGACGGAAGATGGCGATTAGCGGTGTGATTAAATTTTTGAAGAAAACAGAAGTGAGTTGCACAGGCGGGAAGTGCAAGAAAAGAAATTGTAAGAGTAGAAAGGTGGCTATATTTAATTATTACAACAGTAAAAGGGCAGAACCTACATGCTAATCAATTATCACGCTTAAATTCACGTAGTCAGGGTACCAGGGATAAAAAATTGTCAGAACAGTTAACATGAAAATATTTGTAGAAAAGACTGACAGAAGTAACATCACGTTGGTGAGAAACTGACTGAAGTCGTGATGCCAGGTCAGGATTGATAACATTGCAGATCCTTCTTCGGATTATATCAAGAACCTCGAGATAAACAGCGAGTGAACTAGACCAATATGGCAATAGTATTAATCCACAGACGAATGGATAGATTATTAGATGTGAACGATGAACTTTAACCCTACTTTCCTTGCAGTACATGCAGCTATTGTTTTGATGTAGTCAGGTGAAAACTCGACGAGAAGAAAACGCAGTGTGCTGATCTCCAAGAGTCTAGCATCAGCCATGGTGATGGCGGCCAGGAAAGTTTTTTCTATGGTGGTTAAATTAGAGCATTTTCGTTTTGGAGAAAAAATTAAATTTTAAAAGTCATTTCCTGCCCTAGTTAAGCACTGGGGTTGGATGTTTTCTGCGAGACCAACGGCCAGGTTAACTTTTTCAGCTCTGACGGACTTTCTATTAAGACAGGAGTAAATCGTTGTGTGAATGCCTACTTGGGAACTGATGACATCAGGAAGAACATTGATGAAGACGAGAAACAGCATAGGAACTAGAATAGAGTTTTGGGTTACACGCGACATCGTGCGAAAGGATCTGGAAGCGATCCCGTTCAAAAAGACCTTGATAGAATCAATTGGATTAAATCAAACAATCATTCAGTAATACCTTATCCCTGGAGATTACGTAGAAGACCAGCATATCAAACCCTGTCAAATTCCATCAAAATATCTAGAGCCAAAGCTCAATTTTCGCCGTTATTATCAAGAGTTTAATATACAAAACGGAAGCCATATTTTTGTCAGAGAGTATGTCGTGAGAGGTAAGATGATTAACCAGTCCAGCAGCGATTAAAGCCTATAATACTTTGGCAAAAAGCGGTAGAATAATAAGGTAAATGGGTCAGAATGTTCTCCAGAGTTCTTAAAAACAGGAACTACTGAGGAGGACATTCAGCAAGATAGAAAACAGGAAGCAGTGAGGCAATAGTTTGGAGAGAATAGGAGAACATTTCTTTAGAACGACGGCTTGGTACCCGTTACATCTGCTTGACTTTTAAGAGACTCGGGAAAATCTCAGTTCTAGTGGGGAAATCAGGTGTGGGTGCTCCAAATGAGTCGAGTTCTGAGTTGGAAGAGAATTTCCGAGCAAAGAACTCGACCTAGTCTGCTGTAGATGTCACGACTTTGAATTGATTGAATAGAGGAAGGATTGATGATTTGCTGTTTGTTCAGTATACACAGGCAGAATCGACAATAATCTCTAGAAAGAAATTTGCAAAATGCTCTATACGTTGTATTATTCGAGCAGTAAACAGTAACTTCGCTTCTTTGAGGACATAATTGCATTCATTCCAAGCAGAAACAAAGATTCATCTGTTGCGATCAAATGTGTCGCTCTGGTACATCCGGAAGACCTGATTCCTGTGGGCTATAGCGGTCGAGCATGCACGAGAGAATCAAGAGGTTAAACGCGATTTAATTGCTATTTCCTTTTGCGAATGAAAGCATCGATACCGGCTTTCACGCAGGAGGAGAACCCAGACGCGCATTTTCGAACAGTATGACTACAAATTTCATTCCAAATGTTGAAAGGAAGAAAATTACGGAACGATTGCCTATCTGCTCGTTGATAACAGAAACATGTTCTGTTGATAGGAGGTTCTTGGCTGGTGGACGAGGTTTGCAGACACTACCGAATGATCAATGTTGACAAGTGTGAAGAGCTGCATAGAATGGCATTAATCAGGGATAAAGGATAAAAAGAGATCTAGAAGAGAAACGTGTCCACCATCCGGGTTACTGCGGAATCGTGTGTGTAAATTCAAAAATGTGTCAAAGATTTAGTGATTGAGAAGTTCATGGATTGTATGTCAGTGACTGGATGTTTAAAATCAACGAACATAAATATATTTACAACCGGATGTAGATGGACTTGTCTATATCATCAGAAAGACTATCTAGCGCGCAACAGTCATGAGAGGAAGGCCGAAAGAAGCGATATCTGAGTTTAGTCGAGAGAGACGGAGCCGCATGTGTGAATGATCTGAAGATTCCAGAGTGAGTTCTTTAGCAAACGAAAGATGTTCACGGACATAAACTCCCATGACATGCATGTGGATATTAGATTTCCTCCTAATGAATCGAAAAATCAGAAGAGGGGATTGAACAGTTAAGATTAGTTTCGCGGAGATATAGGAAGTCTGGAGACTTTTCGAAGAGGAACTATTCTACACCGCAGAAATTAGTATGAATACCACGAAAGTTGGAGAAAGAAAGATCGAAGGGTTTAGGTGTTTCTTTGTTTAGCTGGTTTATGTTTATGTCTTTGGTTGCTTATAATCATGCTATTTTATTTTGGCAAAGAAATGCCTAGAATATGATTAGCCTTTGGTCGTCTAATATCACATGTTCGCGAAGGGAACGAGCGTAAACTGCAATATAGTGTGGCCTTGGAGTTGTCCATCGGTGGTGTTGCAGAGACACCCTTCCACGTGTGACATGGCATTGTAAGAACCCCGATATTATGCAACTGTTGATCAGAGCAACCTCTCAAGTCGCTATGCAAGAGTTCGGGCAAGTGGGAACAGTAAACTAGCAACCCGGTATGAAGAGACCATCCACACATTTAAAAAACATATCATGACTGCATCAGTATTAATGCCTGCGAAATGGAAAGAAACAAGCAAAACCTTCATAAACAGGAATTGCTTGCGATTTCTTAATGATGTTTTCTATATCGATTCTGTCATCATTTGAATTGATTATTGATCTCTATTTTTTCTATATATGTCGTTTCTCAAATTTATTTGAATTCTCTCTTTTATTTGATCTGTCGATTTTTGATAATTCCGCTCCTTTTATCAAGTTTATTATTGCTTATGTTTGTTCTTACTAGTGATCTTTCCCCTCGAAATTTGATACTTCTGCACTGTGTTAGAAAATCGAAATGACATATACATGTCAGAATAATAGAACTAAATGAATTCTGGACAATTTCCATCTGCTGTGTTGAATAGACTCATTATTATTATTATTATTATTATTATTATTATTATTATTATTTTCTTTGATTTCTGTTGTAAACATATTTAATTCCGGGGATCGACAAGAGAACTAATGTCAGAACTAGCGTCACGACATTTTACACTAAGCAATTTTGTAAATAAAAGTATCAAACTTAAACCACACACACTTTACAGAAATAAAACAATTCGTAAGGTGTGAGCTGTACTTGTGAATACAATTCTTTACATTTCTTTTTGGAATGGACTAAAAAGGTCACTTCATTGAGTCTATCGCAACCTTTTACCATCAAACCGATGGCTCTAACTACAACTGGAATTATTGATATCGATATTCGACACATTTTTAAGATTTCCACTTCAAGATCATTGTACTTCAATGCTTTTTGAAGAACTTCAAAGTCAAATAAAAGATTTCAGGAATTGCCTTTTCAATAAGAATGCACATTCTGTATTTGTGGTCTTTAATCCCGATTCTAGTGCTTACCTCGGATTAACTGATTAAATAACAGAGGAGATTTTCTTGCCAAATATACAAAATCCTTCTTAAACTGGAAAAGAGACGTCCAAATTCTGGACCATATGAACGGAAATTTAATGATTAGCCATCAAATATTATGTATCCTTCTTTGCTGCGGGCACATTGCATCATAAACTTTGGTCCCTCTTCACTGAGTCCGCTTTACACCAATCCTACGCCCAACGTTTTTCATTATTCGCAAGATTATTGGGGATGAATTGTCGAAGATGAAACTTGATTCATTTCTTTCCTGACTATATTGGTGTAAAGCTAAAGTCAGCGGTGTTACCGGTAAGTTTAAGTAATTTACTCATTAAAGGTACAAAAATAACAACTTTTATTTATAGCACGATGATTGATTAAGACTCCAAATCCATGAAAAAACGTTATTTGAAGTAAGTTTCCCGTCAATGGAATTCTTGAACTGGGAGCAAGAAGTTGACTGGCGGTTGCAGTTCTGACTAAATAACCCATATTCATTCAATTATTTAAATGAAGGAAACTGATTGAGGATGTTCAAAATAGAGGCGTGGGGAACAGAAATTTAGCTGACTGGGGTACTACGTGCATCTGACAGAGAAAGTGTGGGTTTTCTAGAGGGGAGACAAGTTCGATCTTACTTCTGTTATTTTGGGCCTTGCTTTTTTGAGGGTTAAACTATATTTTCAATGCCCTGATTGACTAGCCAATAATAATGCTTGGCCAATAGTCCTTTGTATCGAGAAGAAGAAGGACCCCCGCAGGAGCCCAATATACTTGGCAGACCAATCAAAATAATGGCCTTGTGTCGTAGTATCGGAGTTGGGAGACGAGAATCCCCGCCCATACTTTTCTCTCGTTGGCGGACAAATCAAAATCCACTTATTTTTCGCGATTATCACAGGCGTCAATGTCACCTCAATTCAACGGTGTCATATCTCTGATAAAACCCCCCCAAAAACCAAAACAAAATCCTGGCATTTAAAGATTTAATTTGTTTCACTCATTTCAACTTGCAATTCCTTTATCAAATGAATACACTATTCTAGTACAATTTCAACAGAATCTAAGATTGTACTTTATGATCAATCTTACCTAAATTCACAATTTCACTTATTAAACAATAATCCAAAAGTGATATAAACGTGAAAATTCATTAGAATCATTTTTAAACAAAATATATTTTCCCTTCCTTAGAGGTAAAAATTAGATCGGCACTAAACATTTGACTTCAGTGAGAGATTCAAAAATCATTGACAGATTATATATAAAAAAAGTAAGTCAGTGGATGAAAATACAATATGGAGGTTGGTATAGCCTTTTCGATCGATGGATTAAACAACTTTACGTGGCAGAGTATGAAAATTAATTCATTTAAAAGAAACAAGATTTGCATTTGATCTGATAAGAGGAAAATTTGAAAACAAAGCATCGGAAAATGAGAACCCACAATAAGGAGAGTATTATCTATTAGAATAATCCAGACCCCAAATCGACCTAAATGCTGGCAAACATACACATGATTGCGAAAGGGATATCTACTGAACGAAACCAAATCATTGTCTTTTGTGAACCAAAACAAAACTAAAAGAAAAATTTCTGCCGCGCAACGACATAGAAAAGATAGCGAATGGCAATTATAGAGTAGGTGGAGAGAGAGAGAGAGAGAGAGAGAGAGAGAGAGAGAGAGAGAGAGAGGGGATAGGGAGGGAGAGAACCAGGGAGAGAGAGAGAGAGGTGATATGAATAGGCTTGACGTGTGTGGTTATCCGGTGGGAACTGAGTCAATCAATTAAAGTTGACGAGACACATGCATGCAAAAACCAGAATATGTCTTTGATAATAAGAATTCGAGATTCAAACAGATAAAGCAATCAAGAGCAGAAGACTAGATCTAATTATTGTCAAAAATATCAGATACCGTCTCTAGCTGTTGTTGCAAATCACATTAGCAAAAATCAAAAAGAAAATAATGTTGGATGAATAAATTGTGTTTGCATGGGAATTGAAGAAACTTCGCCACAATACATTTGAGTGCTGGTAACAATTGCAGACAGTGTAGCTAAAAGATGGTAAAAATCAGACAATTTATGAAAGAAGTGAGACTCTTCGCACTGCATTGTTGTTACTACAAATCTGAAGAGACTATTGTCATATTCAGTAAACTTGCATTGACACAATTAGCACTGAAAAGTCAGTGAGTAAGTTATGAAGAATTGCAGCGACGATTGGAACAAACCTCTTTTAAAGAAAACAGTTACAGGTAAAGAATTTTCGAATATATGAGACAAAATGAAATCATCTCTGCAACAAGACTATGATCTAGTCCAGTGCTTCCCAAATATATTATTATTATTATTATTCATTACTTGGAATTGCACGCATGAGTCCCAGGAAAAATAGTTATCAATAAAGATTGACTGATTTTATTATTGTGATATTTTTTAATTATATCAATATTAAAGATATAGTAAGTAGAATCCGCAAATTGGAGGAGAAAGTTAATCTTTTGAACCCGTGGTTATCTCACTTATTATATCTCAGTTTCTTTTTAATGTAATTTTTAATAAACAATACATGTTGAGGATCGAGCAAATATTCATTCAGAACATTCTGTCCAGATAAAAGAAATTTGGCAAACACTGATCTAGGCAAACAAACGCTTACTAGAGGCTTGAATGCATGGAGATATGCACAAAGCAAGAACTCTCCAAAGAAAAGAACAATAAATGAATAATCGGGGAAAGCCATTAAATCATATACACTAATTGCTTTAAATCTGCAACAATCGTAATTTAGAATCGAAACTGAAATTGATGCAATACTAAAAACCTCAGAAAAGTCATTAATAAAGAAAGAATAAAATGTTCGGAAATGACAATGAGAATTATTAACACGGATATAGGGAAATAACTGAAGAACCCCCCCCCAAAAAAAAAAACAAGCAAACAAACTTCTGAGAAAATGATTTTTTTAAGCGTTTCACCCCAAGCAAGGCGAGAATCCACTAGGACGCAAGGGGCTACAGAAAAATTTGGAGTAAGATTAGATAGGAGTGATAGAAGAAAGTATGAGGAGAAGGGTAGTGGATAGATCAAGGCAACTGGAGATGTCGATTGACATTACATTTGAATAGCTGGAGATTATTGCTCTCAGGGAAAGTGTAATAGGGAAGGGAGTTCCACAGGCGAGAGGTGCGAGACATGAAGCTGCTGGAGTAGAAGGGACGGCTACATCTAGGAGTTTCGACAGTGAAAGGGTGAGAGTGAGATGCCAGTCTCGTAGGGTGCTTGAACTCATGAAGTCTGGGAACCAGCGAATGCAGCTCCTCGGAGTAATTGCCATGAAAGTATTTGTAAAACAGACAGTGAGAGGCGACGGGGCGTCTGTGAGAAAGTGACTGTAGACGTGATCCCAGAGCAGGGCCACTTATATTGCATACCCGCCTCTGGAGCCTATCAAGAAACCCGAGGCAAACAAAAGGGGCTCCAGACCATATATGGCAGTAATACTCCATGCAAGGGCGAATTGTTGATTTGTAGATCTGGAGGATCGATTCCGGGGAGAAAAACTTCCTGGCGCGGCACAGGGAGCCAACTTTCCTTGCGGTGGACGAAGCAATTGACTCAATGAATTTGTTCCATCTCAGGTCAGCAGTCAACGTGAGACCGAGCAGCCGCAGAGAGGTGCTCTTGAGAAGTTGAGCGTCAGACATTCTAATGGAAGGCAGGGAAGGATCTCTGTGGTGATTAATAGAGAGCAAATTTTTTTTGAAGCATTAAAGTTGACCAGCCAATTCCTGCCCCAGTTCACAACCGATTGGAGGTCCTTTTCGAGATGTACGGCCAGGTTAGTTTTGTCAGTGACACTAGATTTGTCTTTGAGGCAGGAGTAAATTGTGGTGTCATCCGCGTAGATGCCAACTTGAGAATTTAAGGCGTCCGGAAGGTCATTTATGTAGATAAGGAATAGAGTGGGGCCTAGGATGGAGCCTTAAGGAACACCTGCGTTCGTGGGATAGGAACTGGAGAAGAATCCGTTGAGAACGACCTTCAATTCACGGTTTGACAGGAATGATTGTATTAGGTCAAACAATCGACCTGTAATGCCATAATCCTGGCACTTGCGAAGAAGGCCGCCATGCTAAACCCTATCACACGCTTTGGAGATGTCTAGGGCCACGGAACGAGCTTCCCCATTATTTTGAAGAGCTTGGTAGACAGTTTCAGTGATGGCCGTAAGTACATCAGCTGTAGATCGGGCAGAGAGGAAGACATATTGCTTGTCTGAGTGCAGATCATGGGATGTGAGGTGGTTAACCATTTCGGTATTGATTAGGGCTTCGAAGACTTTGCCGAAGATGGGTAGGGGACTCATAGGACGGGAGTTAGAAGAGACAGAGGGGGGCGCCAGAGTTTTTGAAGACAGGAGCAATCGAAGAGGACTTCCAGCAGACAGGAAAACAAAATTCATTGAGACAGTAGTTATATAGTTTAGAGAGGGCGGGCGCCAATTCAGGTGCGCATTTCTTCAAGACAATGGCTGGTATCTAATCTCCACCACTAGCCTTGTTGGGGTTTAAATTGGAGATAATGCCCAATACCAAATACGGGGTTATGTGTAACCCACTCAATAGGGCCTCAGTTCTAAGAGGGAAGTCGTGTATGGGTACACCGGAAGAGTCGAGCGTTGAGTTGAATGAAAATTTCCGAGCAAAGCATTCAGCCTTGTTGGCAGAGGAGGTCAGGACTTCGAACTGTTTGAACAAAGGAGGTATAGAGGGTTTGCAATTGTTCAATACGCACTTGCAGAGACGCCAATAATCTTTGGAGCCAAATTTGCGACATGCAATACGCTCCTTCATCCGAGCAGCAAATAGTGACTTAGCATCGTTGAGGACACGCTTACACTCAGTACGGGCGGAGGCAAAGAGACGTCTATTGCAGTCAGATATGTCGCTACGAAAGAAGTGGTTCCTATGAGCGATGGCGGCTGAGCAAGCAGCAGAGAACCAGGGGGAAGAGCGCGACTTGACCCTATAGTTTCTTGAGGGGATGAAAGCGTCGATTCCAGCTTTAACCCAGGATGAGACCTCAGAGGCACATTCCTGGACGGGGAGCGTAAAGACAACATCCCAGGGGACATCGCGGAGGAAATCACGGAACGCGTCCCAGTCAGTTCGTCGATAGTAGAACGAAGTTCTCGTGGTAGGAGGTTCTTTGCAGGGGGTGGAGTTGAAGGAGATGTTAACAGATACTACCGCATGATCAGAGTTACCAAGAGGGCAGAGTTGCGTGGCGCTAGAGGATTCGGGGATGGAGGTGAAACACAGATCGAGAAGAGAGGCTTTACCTTCCCGGTTGTAGGCAAAACGAGTGGGGAAGTTAACTTTATGCGTAAGGGATTGAGAGACTGAAAAATTGAGCGTTTGAATGCCTGCGTGGTCAGTAGTAGCATTCTTAAGCCACATGGTATGATGGGCGTTAAATTCGCCAAATACAAATATGTGAGCAAACCGGTGGAGGGAGAGCCTTGTCTATTCTGTCAGAAATGCGATCGAGTATCCCACAGTCTTGAGAGGATGGAGAGCGGTAATGGAAGAAGAGATAGCTTACCGCATTGAGAAGAGATAATTGAAGACACATGTACGACTGGTCAGGCGATTCGAGAGACAACTCTCTGGCCAGAGGGAGATGGTCCTTGACGTAGTCACCAAGGCCGTGCATGTGGGTTAGAGAGTCTTTTCTGAGGAGAGGAAGGTAGCCTGGGATCGAGAGGTCAGAGGAGGGGATAGATGGGACAAGTTTGGTCTCACAGAGAGCCAGTATATCCGGGCAGTTTGCAGTGAGGAAAGATTCCATACTGCAGAAGTTTGTTCTAATGCCACGGATGTTGGAGAACGAAATGTTGAGGGGTTGAGGTGATTTTTGAGTGGCTGGTTTAGGATTTTTTCGGTCTTTGTAAGTCATGTGGAATTTTGGTTGGAAGATGAGAAGGCCCGAAGTAAAAGAAGCAGACAGTTATCAACCGTGGCGTGGGCAGAGAGGAGTTGGCACAACCTGCATCATAATGTGGCCTCAGGGTTTCCCACTGGAGGTGACTGCAGGGACACCTTTCCATGCGCGACATGGCACTACAAACACCCCCGTATTATACAACTGTTCAGATCAGAGCGGCAGCTCAAGACGCTACGCAAAATTTAGGGCTCCTAACTACCAGTCGGAAACAGCAATCAGAGAACTGTCAACCGTATACCCTCAGAATGAAGAGGTGATGCCACAAACTGCACACGTCACGGGAGAAACGGAGCTCCACTAATACAGAGGCCAGAGGGAGAGAGAGTACCGGGAACCTCTTCATAAACAAGAAACAAGGCGTAAGCCTCTACTCATGTCCAAGAGAAAGGGGAGGAGTGTTAAGCGGGCGGTAGGAAAGCCTACCTACTCCTATTAAATGCTTACAAGATGGAATTTCAATGATTAAAGGAGAAGAGTAGGCTAAAATAAATCTGAAAATGTCGAAAAGAAAACAAAGGAATTGCTAACCTTGTCTTCATTCTGCTTTCAATGTTTTAGGGATTTTTCTTAGAGGCTATTAAAAACATATAGAAAATTTCTTAAAAGTCAATGTTCCAGAAATGATTCCGAATCGAATAATAAGTTTATTTAACAATCGATAAACTCGAATATTACAAAAGTCAATCAAGGAAATATTAAATGCAACAACTCAAAAACGGCGGGTCAAAGTATCAAAGAAGGCATCAATAGTAAAATAAATAAAAAAAATAGACAAAAATTAAATATGGATTAATCGGAAGACAAGCCGAACGAATGGCAGAAAAAAGCATCACATGTATAGCTATATAGGTGAAGACTTAAGAAATATACTGATAATTACTTAATGAAGCTGAATAAGGTTAAGTCCATGAGTGCACCATAAAGGCCAAGTTATGTAAACAACAAATAGACTGTGTATAAAACAGTGAACATTATGTGTATCGGTGATTTTTTTTCTAAGCAAAGCAAGTTATTATGTTATCATGTTATGCTATCGATAGATGAGTTCATGCTTTCATTATCGTTCTGCACAACGCAAACACAATCTACATATCCAAGATGAATAATGTAGAGAACAACTGAAGCAATTGTATTTCACTTTGAAATGAAACTTATCCATCTTTCGTCTTTTATTGCAATTGCAAAATTAAGCATTTTAAAATGTGCATATTAAATGAAAATTTGCATGTTATTTCATTTAATTTGTTCAAATGTTCTTTGGTGATAGAGGAGAGTAATTTACAATGCTGAATCTTAATTTGAAGAATGAAGTGAGTTTGCAACTGATATTCGGATATTGATGAACGAGTTTCTCTTCTCTTTCTGCAATATCGCGAGTGATACAAAGATTCACGCATGTAAACTGATAAATGGAAACACATAATATAATGAATTTAACATTACGAGGGCAGAATATTCAAGGTCACAATGTGACAACAAAATGACAGATTTATTCGAGAAATCTTGTGGAATTCATTTCAATTAATATGGAACGCTTGGAGCAATGTGCAATTCATATTTTTAAAATCGCAAAAATAAAAACTACTGCTTAGTGTGGCCAACCAACTTGGGATTTGGCAAGGCGTTCTATTTTGACTAATCAAACAATGGTGTTTATATATATATATATATATATATATATATATATATATATATATATATATATATATATATACTAGCAGCATAGCCCGGCGTTGCCCGTGCTTGATTAGAAAATCATACAGCAATCGCTATCACTTGACTTAAAATAATTTTGCCCTTCTTTGCCTTTAAAGGAGTGAAATTTGCCGTGCTGATGTTGCTACATGTCTTACTTCTTGCCTATCTCACACTGCGATTGTTTTCTAAGCTCTATACTAAACATTAAATCTGTTACGAAAAAAGAACTAAACAAAATAAACACAAAATGATCAGCTTTAAAAAAAGGACTCGTAAGTGGAAAAACCGAATGAAAAAAGAATGTTAACAACAAATACTTTTCACACCCAACCCAGTTCCGCGGAATCAGAATCAACGTTGAGTTTAAGCAAGCGAATGAGCCAATTGGAGTAAAGTGCCATGCAGATTAAAAAATTTTCCCACTTGTGACGAATGCAGCTATCGATTTTAGAATAGTATCTTCCTGCCTATTCGTGGCAGACAGCTATAGGCTCTCCCTCTGGCCGGTACAAAATGGCCGCAAACTACATGAAAACTTCCGTAGAAGCATAAAGAATCGATCATTCCCACTATCGATGGGAGTTGGAAAATGTAAAGTCGGTCTTGGCCTTCCCGCTACATTGGAGCATGTGCATGAAAATTGCTGCCGTGCATTCGTTATACACACACATACATACACACACACACACACACATCCTGCTTTTATATATATATATATATATATATATATATATATAAATACGAATCATAATCTGTCTCAGAGTAGGAAACGTAAAACACTTGGAACTTGAGATGTAAATCTATTACCGAATCCAGGACAGTTCTAGAAGCAGTAAACCAAAAGATCATAACGTGGTGATTCGTGCATTTCGATTTTCTTGCAGTATGTATGAAAAAAAGTTCCTAAAATATGGCCAGGCCCTGAAGTTACAAAATATAATGGCCATGACAGCAGAGGATTTTTTTAAAATGAATATTTATGGTAAAGACTCAGAGAGAATGTATTCTGTATTAATGGATGTGATCTTATTAAATAAAAAGTTTACTTACGAATCATAAATTGAATACCTTACCCAGAATATTTTATTTATTATTTCTCTATATTATTATATTTTATTTTCAGCGGCATCATATATTTTAAAAAGAATTTTGAATTTTTTGTGCATGTATAAACATACAGAATTTTGAGAATACAGACGTCCATATACGGTATTTTCACATAGGTGCGATAACTATATGAAATTTAAAATTTATTGGTAATTTTCCTCAAGAGGTGACATCGAAACAAAATAATATATACGAAAATTACCCAAAATGTAATAAAATATTGGAATGTTTCAAGTATTTTAAATCTGTAAGAGTGCTGAGTAATGAAACAATTAAGTAAAAAGGCATTTATTTTGCATTCGTCCCGTAATTTTACTACGAATATTTCCCCTTTAGATAAATCTAACAAACATCTGATTATCTTTTAGGTAATCACTCTTTTATAAATATAAAATATATATGAGCCTCTTTTATATATATATATATATATATATATATATATATATATATATATATATATATATATATATATATGAGCCTCTTATATATATATATATATATATATATATATATATATATATATATATATAAGGCTCAAAACACACACACACATATATGTATATATATATATAATATATAATATAATATAAAATGTTCAAACACAAATATTCCATGGAATATTAGGGTTTTGAGGCTTTTAGATTATACTTTTACTCTCTCCTGGACATTGAGTGAGTTCTACATGGATTCTATCCTCTTGTGAATTTATATATATATATATATATATATATATATATATATATATATATATATATATATTGGTCATTAATATTATCTATCTATCTATTTATCGACATATATATATATATATATATATACCCAAGTATATAATTGGAATATACGGAATGAATTCCAATAACCAACAATTACTATTCTTAAAAAGAGTGCCCAATACAAAGTAGAGCAGATATAATTATTATTTATAAAAGAATTATAACATAAGTATGTTATAAAATCACTACAAAAATAGCTATTTTGTTTCAACACTCGCCTTTTTTTTTGTGTGTGTGTGTGTATATATATATATCTAAATATGGCTGGGTGCTTATGTATTATAATCTGATTGTGTTTTTTTTTGTTTTTGCGCGTGAGTTTAAGACCACATTCACACACTTTAGAATAAAAAAATATATATACATGTATTGTCAAATGACCGGATATATTGTAGCGTCTTGTCGAACGGAATTTCAACGAAGAAATAAATTGAATAACTTATGTATTTTTTTCTTTTCTCAATAATTTTGTAGTTTTTAAACTTAATAGTGATTAAATTTGGATTTTAAAATTGGCAGTTTTTAATTTTAATATTAAATTTTATCATATAATTTTTATAATTATTGGTTAGTATGAATTATTTTTAATATTACCCGTATTTTTAAAAGATCTGAATAGCTATTATAACATGATTTCGTTGTCAAGCTTTTGAATCTTTCTATACTTGGTTTTTTGATTGGTTATTCTAGCTTTTGTAACAATGTTTCCCCCCTAGTGTAGGATCGTTAATTAATCTGAAACTTTTAAAACCATTTATTTTATCTTCAACATCATCACTTGATAAGATACCGAGGGTGTTGAAAAAAAATGGCTATTTTTGTAGTGATTTTATAACATACTTATGTTATAATTTTTTTATAATAATAATAATTATATATATATATATATATATATATATATATATATATATATATATATATATATAGATACACCTAGTGAATGAAGACAAACCTACCTAGGTTTCACCTAAACAGATCGTCAGGAAAGTTTGGCAATTTTCAAAGCCAAACTTTCCTGACGATCCGTTTAGTGAAACCTAGGTAGGTTTGTCTGGCTCACTAGGTGTATCTAGGTCTGCTCTACGGTTGTATTGAGCTCTTTTGTTGTTAGTTGTTACTCTTATCGGGTTTTTTTTTTTGGGCTTCAGACCTGCATCTGTGCGATTTTTTTTTTTCGGCAGAAGTTCATGTTTGTAGCTCTTTCTTTTTTTAAAACCTTTTTTTCCCTCGAGATTGATTAGCAAATCAAAATTGAGGTTTTTCAAACGAGTCTAGTTATCTATCTATCTATCTATCTATATATATATATATATATATATATATATATATAGAATTGGGAGAAGGCTTATGTAGAATCAGCATTTTCCGTTCGATCAGGTCCTGACCTTGAATCTTGTAACGTAGCTTCTCTTTATTATTTCTATAAACATTTTAATTTTAATCGTTCAGATTAGCGTTCCTCTTTGGTATGTGGTCTTTACTGATTTACTAGATTGACTGTTAGGCGTCTAATCTTACAAGTGAAATGGTTACATGCATCCATAAAAGTTCTATGCTGGCAATTTAGTCACTTGCACTTCTAGCGTCAGGTCAACTTTGAGCTTAAAAAAAAAAAACAACTTTACATGTAATGACAAAAGTTATATTTTGTTTTATTAATTCCTTTTTATTTTTATTGTTTTTGATCTTTAATATTTGTTTCTCTATATTTAAAACACAGTAACTGCTTGCAAGACGCTAGTGGATTTATTGCCTTACTTTGGGTGAAATGACTAAGAAATATATATATGTAAGATTCTGTGTATGTGTGCTTATGTAAATAAGAATCTGGATTAAAGCCTCACAATGTAATTGTATTTTATCCAAAATTTTCCTTCTGTGTCATATAAAAGAATAATTTGTATTAAGTCAAAGACAAACCAGTAGATAATAAAGAAAAAGAAATGTTTCTTTTGAAATTTAAATATTTTTCCTCCTAAAAACGTATTTGAGTATATTCAAGTTAGGAAAACATGTTAAATGATTTCAATAAGATAGGTTAACACAAATGCCATATACGGAAACGGAGTATATGACATAACAAAAAAAATATAAGATATAAAACACAGTTTAAATATAATGAGACGGCGTATTTAGTTATTTTGCCTTTTCAATAAATGCTAAGATTCAAATACAAGTTGAATAAACATGATCATTTGTGAGTATTGAATTTAAATGCTACTTTAAATTTCACATTTACATCAATCGATATCTAAAAACGCTTATAAATTTACAGCGCATAACATTGTTCAGCAAAGAGAATTTTTCGACCATTCTAACCTTCTGAGAATTATTGAAAATTATATAAAAATAAATATAACCAAGGAAACATTTTCCTATTTAATGAGATCCACACAATTAGAGACTTCATCTTTGTTTAAAATAGTGAGATCCACTTTCTGGCCGGAATAAGACGTTCTGCATGAAGCTGTTCGATTTTTCAAGAGCTTGTGTTCTTTTTTTGCTTATAAATTTGGTTTAAATAATCCATTTTAACTTATTTACTGAGATTAGAATATAGCTTTTGCAAAGCTTACCATGTATGTTTTCAATATATATAGAACCGTTTACCCGGCTTTGGAGTAACTTTAAACCATAAAACACCTTACTGTGTACCCTTTTAATTACTCAGTCGGCATTGGAAGTCCAAGGAATGAAATTCATTAGAAAACTACACCTGCGTCTTTTTTATTTAGAAAACTATTGAATCATCCAATTATATGTCACCTAAATATAGTTTGAAATTGGCGGCATTTTGGGTCTTTAGAAAAATTAAAATCGCCGTTAATATGGAAATTTTACATCATGAATATGATTAAGAAAAAAATGATAGGATGCTGATAATGATATCAAAAATCGATTTGCTCCATTTGTTAAAGCAAAATAAACGCCGGTATAAGTATTTTACAGTTCCACTGGGGGGGGGGGGTTGTAGATGACTAAGTAGGTATTACCCGAAATAGACAACATTTTCCTTAATAGTAAAGGTTGGCCAATTTCATAAATGGCAAATTAAGTTGTATTTATTAATTTAATAATTATCTGATCTTTATTAATTTACTTCACTATATAATATATATATAAAATGTAGATACTAATATGTAATTTGTATGTACTAGTTATACGTATAATTTGGTTTAGATGTATGCGTATGTGTCAAATTGTATTGTGTTTGTGTATATATATATATATATATATATATATATATATATATATATATATAGAGAGAGAGAGAGAGAGAGAGAAAGAGGACGTCACTTTATATATATATATATATATATATATATATAAAGAGGATGTCACTAAAGTCTGGGCATATTGGCAAAATGTATACCTCGAAGAAATTAAATTTTCAATTTTCAGCAACATCTTATACTAACAAATAACAATTTCAATATGATTTACACCATTTTTGATGCAAATGTTGATGCGCTTTACAAGATTCCAACGAATCCGATGCAATAACTCCACATTGTCGTCAATTTTGACACATTTACTCGTTATGTGTTGAATCAAGGGTGTGATTTTTATTCAGAAAACCTTTAGCATACCCCAGAAAATGAGGCCAATTCTTTCTTCTGTTGACAAAACAATATTTGTTAAAAAAATATAGTTAGTGTGATTTCCAATGTTTCCAGACGTTAGGCACATATATATATATATATATATATATATATATATATATATATATATATATATATATATATACATACATATATATATGTGTGTATATATATATATATATATATATATATATATATATATATATATATGAGCGCTTGACTGTATGTTTGTGTGTGCATGGCCCTAAGTGGCTATTTATTTGGAAATGAAACTCGGGGTTTATAAACCTTCATCTTACTTCAAATGAAGGAATTCTATTTATTTAGTCCGACCGTATTTGCCATATTTAACAAACCTCTTTTCTCATTGACTTTCTAATTCAAATTTTTAGTCTTCATTTCTTGATGATTCACTTCTTACTTAGCTCACTCCTAACATCTAACCTTTTGAATTTTCCTCACATATTTTCTCAAAGTTTCATTTCATCTTTATACGTTCTTGTCACAGATTTTAAAATAATCGACTTCTACTGAAAGAAAAACCTTTTTTCCTCCCAAACAACTTTCTTCCCTTATCTGAATATACATCATATTATCGTTAATCTATATTTTCATGGCTTCTCTTTCTCTTATCTTACCCTCTTTTTTTCTGACTTCTCAATATTTTCTTTTAGTTTTATCTCTCTTGTTATCTCTTTCATCTCACTTCATTACTTTCTTTTATTTAACTTTCTTCCTATCCGAACAGACTGAATCTCTCACATTATTCTTTTCCATTTCTAAATGTTTATTCCAATTTTCTCCTCTTCTTTCTGTCCTAACAGGCACTCTTATTCCTTAATTTTCTCTTTTCTCCGTTACTTCATTCTAAATCCTCCTCCTCTAGTTTAATTTCTTTGCACTCTTTTATTCCCTCTGTCTTTCTGTTTGTCTCAGAATTGATGAAGTTTATGTCTGCGAATGTCTAGGATACTCGCTTGCGCAATGAACCTCTACTTATCTTTACCCACGTCTTCTTCCTTATGTCGGTTTTTCGCGTGTCCCCGGGGTCTAGTTATCGAAAATTACGACCATGCATTACAGTAACGTGACGTGGATTATGTCCTCATACGTTATTTGACTTTCTCTTTCCTAGTATCGATTTCAATGAGACGTCTATTTACTTTGCATTTTTCTTTCTCCATTTCTCCGTTTTAGTTTCTTTATTTTCCTTACTTCTCAATTTCTTTTTATTTCACGTAGAATATGTTAATTTCTTTTACGTTCTTCATTTCTCTTCAATTCTCCTTCATATCTTATTGTGTGATCAGTTCTTGCACTGATCCCACTTATAGCGTTTACGTTATGATCTCTCTATAAAATCAACTACTGTATTTCTGTAAGTACACAATACTTACTATCCTTCTTTCTCTTATTCGACTTCTATCATATACAGTAATAACAACATACAATTTTCAAGACTCGAGAGCGTTTAAAAGCGTTTACTTAACCTTTGGGCTGATAAATTATTTTCCACCCTATAGCCACCTTTCCACATACAAAACTTCGCAAGCATCTGCCTAATCTATTGCTAGTTCCATGTATTGACGAACTGTATTCGTTTGTTTCATCACCCCAGACGTTTACAACTCGGATATCCACCCAATGCCATATACACGGGATCGAATTATCAAAATTTCCTTAGTATTCCAGTAGTAAGAATAAAGTTCCTCTCAAGATTTTTCCTCTGCGAACAGCTACTTTCTGGAAGAGACTCCAGAGTGGATGCTTCCTCGATCAATACTCTCTTAAGCTCTTCATGTCTAAGGTCAAAATTTATCCTATCCTAAATATATTTATAATAGGCACTTACCTTCTCCTTTTATGTCCACCAAACAACATTATTAAATAATTATAACTTGAGTGACACTCCGGCCTTATTTTTGCAGAATGTTCATCAAAAGAAATATGAATGAAAACACCATAAACACTTTCTTCATAACCTTTACCCTAGCGAAATAGTTAAAAAAAATACCGTGTTGCAAAATATTACACGTGAGTTTATTTGTGATCGGTGACCTCATGAACCTAAATTAGAGATAATAGTTTCATCAAATAACTGTAGATATTTACAAACGAAATATATAAATATACATATATATATATATATACGTGTGTGTGTGTACACATACATATACACACCTGGTCTATATACAGCCTTTAACTTTGTTACTTGATGGAAAAGTAGAGTTACCACTCGAAACTTGCACGCCATTACTAATAAGTTTATTTCACACTGAATGGGAGCATACGTGATTTTCCTGCTAATGTTTATATTGTTAAACTCGTCTTCACGATCACACACACACACACACACAAAAGATAGATGTTCTAATAACATCCACTATTTTGCAGTGTCTTGCACGCTTGCCCTTTTAATCTATTAAGATAGTGTTCATTCTTTAAAAAAATCATTTCATTCTGTGACCTTTCAGAAATCTGATGTAGTCCAAGAAACGTACAGAAGATATTTTGGAAAATGGCAATATTAAAAGGAAAACACACTGACAGAGCAAATGATTTTCATTCCTGTGTAACAAGGTATATTTTATAAGGATTCATACTTCGTATAGAATCTAAAACATCATACATGTAAAATATTTTCTTTGCAATTTCCGATGAAATCGCAGATCTACCTGGATTTGTTTACTAAATGAGGATGTTATTTAAACAAACGATAAATTTCATATACATTTATTCATTTTATTTAGCAGAAAGAAATTCGAGATAAAATAATACAGTTCAAACAGATTTTTCATAGATCTCATTTGACAGCGGGCTGTTAATGTTCTGAAATGTTGCGTTAAACAAAGTATTCAGCGGATATAATGTTTCTCGCACGCGTATTTAAACGACAACAACAAACTATAGAAGAAAACTCTTAGACGCCACTTCGAAAACATGTCCAGGAAAAAAAAGCAATAAATACAGACTTATTATTCCCCGGAGAACACTTAGATAATTTGATGTCTCATTTGATCTGCATGTGAAACTGAAGCTTTTCAGACGATACGCTTTATAAGTACACTAGATAGCAATGAACGCCGTTTGGGTAAGTTGCATGACTCATTACGCTGACGAGACATTATCGTAAGACATAATCACCTTATTTAATATTATATCGATGATGTCTCCCTCGATGAAACAGAAGTATTTCTTTTGACGTCACTCCTACACAGAAAAGTATTATTTACAAACATGGACTTATTTGTTTCTATCACTCACAGATGGTCTTTGAAATCAGAAAAGAAATATTAGATTCTGGCGAATAATTTCATGGTTGAAATATTCCATGAGGAAAACTAGATTGGCCCCAAAACATACTGGAATTCAGCATACAACTTACTTCCAATGCCATGAAGAAATTTATAAAATAAATAGCTAAATAAATAAAAAGAAGACATATACTACGCAATAAAACAATCTTAATAACTGCAACTCCTATGATATAATGTAAAAGCTATTCAATAGGTTTTTCTTTAAACCTGTTTGTAAATTTATTTATAATACAGCCAAAGATGCTCAAACACTCACACACACACTATATATATATATATATATATATATATATATATATGGGCGCTTAGCAGCGTGGTTAGAAGGTTCGGTTTCTGAACGGTTGGAATCTTAACATTATCGATTTGCCAGTAAGGACATTTCCTAATGTTATCGGTCTGGAGGGGAGCAATCCCAGTTTGCAGCACCCTTGGAAAGTGTCTGGCGGGTTGACCCAAGCGTTGTCACTGAAATTGTGTACACCGTACCCATAGCGGCCTTCGATGGCATGATGTCACAAGTCATCGTGACCGAGGGTTTGACAGTGCTGGCTTTGTTCCCAGTGTTGATCACGCTAGATTATACACTCTCTCCCATGATCTGTAACTAAGGTCTGCTCATCCTTTTTGCAGTATAAAACACAGTTTGGCTTTTTGGGTGTTTAACAAAGAAAAATGTACATCTACTGGCCTGAAGATTCGAGAAATCTTATTAGTAAAACTATATACCCCTCCGGATACTGCATCTTAAAACTGAAATTTAAAAATACAAAGAGATTCTCCAAAATACATTGAGCACAACAAAACTAACAACTACTGAACGTCATATCAACCACCTCAATAATATTTAGAACTCAAGCAACAAAACAGCATTAATAAAATAAGCTCTTTAACTTCTACAATGGAAGGATCGTACTACCTAATGGTAAATGTAACTTTTCCGATCGATGGCAACTAAACAGAATTCTTGAATATCGGAAAGAGAATTTAAATCGGAATATTCTACCAATCAAGCCAACAGTTGGCAAACAGGGATAAATTAATTAAGGTGCCCCCAAATTTGAGAGATTTTCTTAAAGCAGAAGGTTTGAAAAATAATTCTCCACACAGGAAAACAATAATATTCTCACAAACCCGAAACAGTTGCAAAATATGCAGCAAGCCCAATAAACATCATCAGACGTGTTGACAAAACAAATAATTATCTTTTTCTCAACCGAAAAGATTACAACCATGAATTACAATCTGTCCTAAATTACAACAAAATTCTCTAAATTAAGAAAGAATCCCACAGAATCATGAAAAAACTGAGCTAGGGAAACTGAGAAAGATAGCTTAAAAATCATGAATATTGTCGGGGAGTACCAACCAGAATATATTTGTACGTTAATGTAAACCCCATAAACCAAGTTTTCCTCAACGACCTGTCATATCCCAAATACCTACACTTGCATATCAGATATCAAAAAATATGCATAAAAAATTTCTCCATACATATCCAACAGTTACAGCATAGAAATCAACAAATGAATTCATTGACATCTTAAAAGCAACTAACCCCATAGTTAATATATTAGCTTCGCTCGATGTGGAAATATTTTTACCAAGGTGTAGTTGAAGAAACAATCAACATAATGAGTAACTGCAACTACAATCACCCGTCAATCCCTCCTCGAAAAATTCAAGCAGCAACACTCCGGAAACCATTAAGCCTCGTTGACAATATGGGAACTACTACATCCAAGCTAATGTCATCAGTATAGGAAAGCCATTAGTTCCTGCATTCTCTAAATTTTACAAGTCTTATACTGAAAATAAAGTGTTTACAACAACCGAGAAAGCACAAATCTACACAAGGTCCGTTGACGACATTTTGTTTTGATAAAAATAAGGACAACATTATAAATCTAAAATAAACTTTTGGAAACCCTTAACAGTAAAATGTATATATGAACGCATGGTTAATAACAAAATTCCATTCCTTGACGTTGATAGAGAACTCATATCCAAAGTATTTACCATTTGCCCATATAAAAAACACCCCCAGTTTTTTTTCTTTTCAAAATAGAATGATATTCACACTAATTGCAGCCGCGCGCAATACGTGAAGGCAATTCAAGGCGTTCCTATTAAAAGCAAAACAAAAGTAAATTACAATGTAATCGTCAAGACATGAGGAAAAAAAAACACCACAGATGAAAAGCTCCTTGAAAACGACTATAGAAGTGGTCGAAAGCGCTTGGGACAATGAAAGTTATGGAATGCTTGTGTACACACTTCTATAAAACGGTAAGGATGCTGGAAAAACCTAATAAGAAATTAATTAAATCTTCCTTGCAAGATGTTTGAAAGAAAAGATATATATATATATATATATATATATATATATATATATATATATATATATATATATATATATATATCGACCTTTCTTTCAAACATATATATGAATGTATGTTTGTATATGCAAAGTAGTGATTGCTGGCGGTGCTAAAATAATGCTAGAATTCATGCTAATTATAAACATACGTTTTTTTCCGTCAGCGTTTGTAACAGAAGAGAAACTCTGAAAACTATTTCCAGTGAATTCAGATTCCATTCTTTTTATTTCTAATATGTTACGTAATCGATCCAATGGAAAATTTTCATTTAATTCGTTAATATCTCACCACATTTTTCTACTGATTAAATATCGTCTTATTGCTACAGATTCAAACAATATTCCCAAAATATTCCGATTCCTTTTGCAATAGAAAATCGCGATTTTAAATTTAATTGTAATTATTCAGAAAATGTCTAACACAAACATATTAATTTAATTATTTTACGAATAAACAATGAGAAAATATAAACCTTGAAAAATAGAGAATATTCATATGTGTGTTTATGTGTGTAAAAAAGTGGACATTGATGTCAAAACCGCTGGCTGTTGACCTCAATGTTCACTTTTATAATTGCATACGTTCTATCTCTGATATTAAGCATATTAGCCCATATAGTAGACATTTAAACTATATTGTATCGTAGTATTATACACACCGAGACAAACAAGCACACAGAAAAAATACATATACATACATACATACATTCATATATATATATATATATATATATATATATATATATATATATATGAATAACAGAAATGATCAAAGTTGAATTAGAACGGGGAACAGTAGTAATAAAAAGTGTTCAATACGCGTGTGAAAATAAATAATATGTATAGCTTCATTTGATTTTACTACTTTGGTTTCAAAATTACGCTATCCTCACGCGATTTTTATCAATTGCCCTATCAACACTAGCGCAGTGTGCATAGGATGACGGTCAGATGATAACGCCAGACAACAGAAGAACACATGAAAATATAAGAAAGCGCTTTTCAAACTCTTCAAAAGCCTCAGATTTGAGATAGAAGTCATAGTGGTTAAAAACTTTGTTAATTCTCTGGGCGTAGAATTAAATCTTCAAACTGCCACTGTCTCTCCATACATGAAAACTAACGCGAAATTACAATACGTGAATAATATATCTAACCAACTTGTGAATATAATAAAGCACATCCCTCAAAGAATATAGTCTAGTTTATCGATAAAATCTTCTAGAAGAATAGTTTTTGGGTGATAAAAAGAAAGAATATAGAAAGAATGTTAAGGTAGAGGGTCACAAAACTCAACTAGAATTTACACCTCAAAGAAACAACATATGAAGATCAATTCAAGGAAATGAAAAAAAAATAATTTGGTTTAACCACAACCCATTCAATTTAGAAATAAAATGTTAAATAAGGAAATTATTGTTCAATTACTTTTTAGAGAATTCTTCCCCCAAAATTCAGAATTGCATGATATTCAATAAAAACACAGTTAAATTAAGCTACAGCTGCACTAGTAAGTTAAAAACATAACGCAAAATATTTCAAAAGTAACGCGCAGCAAATTATAGTTAACACGAGTGATTAATGCAACTGCAGAATTAAAAATAGATGTCCATTAAATGAAACTTGTAAAACTGAAGCAATAATCTATAAAGCAGAAGTAACAGATATATATGGCCAAAATAAAACGTGTATAGGACGCAGTGAATGTACTTTCCAACGTAGATGGTACAACCATATGTCGTCTTTCAAAATAGCGCCTCATATGTGCCTAATATATGCTCTACCAAACTAGCCAAATTTGTACGGAATTTAAAATAAGAAAACAACAGGGATACGATTTAAAAAAAAAAGCCGAAGCCTTAAAACAACCACAATAACACTGCAAAGTCTACCAACAGTAACATTATCAATAATGACAATTCCGGGTCCCAAATACCTTTCAAATAAGAGATCCGAAGTCATGGACCGTTGTATTCATATAAAAAATCCTCTCCAGCTCATATAAGGCTGAGCAAAAAAGTATGTTCATTTCAATTAAATCCCCCACTGATACCCTCCTCCTACCTTTCATCTTCTTCTACTTTTTCCTACTTCACATTCTCCTCCTCGCTTTCTATCACACCCAAAGCCTTGCGTTTGTTTGTTTATTTAAAAAATAATATAGCGCTCATTGTTTTTTTTTTTTTTTTAATTAAAACTTTGAGAGGTTAATTGATAAAAATCACCTGAGGACACCGTAATGGTAATGTTGAAACCAAGATAGCGAAATCAACAGATTTCCTAATTTTTAAACACACACACACACACATATATATATATATATATATATATATATATATATATATATATATATATATATATATATGTGTGTGTGTGTGTGTGTGTGTATTTATGTACAAGCTATTTAAAATGAAGTACATTTATACAAATCTAAATAAATCTTATGACGTATATTTCCTTTATTTTGTAGTTATATTAATGTAGTAGTGTGTGTGTGTGTGTGTGTTTGTGCATCAGTAAATCACCAATTCTATATTGAGTGGCGTAAACATGAGAGAAGTGAAATCGGAAACCTCTTATATTTTAAAAGATTTCTCATCTACTTAAAATTGTAGAAAAGCATTTTCTGCTAATTTTTTAAAAACCGATTTCTGATGTCAACTCAAAACAGTATTTATTGGAGTTAAATAGGTCCCTTTGGTAAGACTATTTAGAGGAAGACAGCACATGCAATATCAAGAGAATGCCCGAGCTATCCATTTAAGTATGTTCCGACTTACCGCCGTAAAACTATATATATATATATATAATAACAATAGTTAGGCAAACCTACTTAGGTTTCATCTAAACGGATCTTCAGTGATACCCTTCTGATCCGTTTAGTTGAAGCCGACGCAGGCTCCTTAGTATTGTCTTAGGTTTTTGTCTACTAATGTATTGAGCACTTTACGTAGTTGTCTTTTTACTCATTTTGGGTTTTTTTTTTCTTTGGAATTTGAACACTGGACGATTGTTTTCGCCTTGTTTTAATATTCTTGGTTCTTTCTTTTTTTATTCTCCATTTTCCCTTTGGGTAATGATTTGTTCTACTGCAAGCTGAGCTATCCGTAGTTTTTCCAAACGAGTACAACTATATATGTTATTGTGGGTGTGAGCGCCTGCGTGGATGTGTGTGTGTTTGCATTGTGGCAGTTGGCTCGTTTCAGATTCATTTGCTTATTTATTTTTTGTTGGGAAATGTCGGCTGGTAAACAGTGAATCGTTGTTTGGATAACAGGGAATTTATCTTTAATCATTTCACCCCATGCAAGACAGTAAAGTCACTAAGACAAAATGGGTTACTGAATGAATAAGTAAAAACAGAAATATTATTAAGGAGCGAGATGTATAGAAGCGTAAACCGATAACGATTGACATTACATTAAAATCTTTGGAAATCAAGGGCGGCTGGAATGCATGTAGCCGGAAGAGAACTGAAAGATGGAACATTTGAAATTATCTGCCGAAATGTTTTTGGGGATAAAAATTGCTAGCTTGTCGCAATCAGTCCTTTTTCATGTAATTTTTCACATTCGGAGAACGAGTAATTGCTTTCAACAAAGTAATCTATTTATTATATTTGGTTCTGTAACTCGTCTTGCCACATTTCCCAGGATATCTCATCCTTCGTTCACGTATCTTTAACTCAGTCCTTATAGCACTTCTAACCATTTATATCTTGGCCGTCCAGAAACTACATTTTAACCAGTTGCTTGGGTAACGGTCTTCACCCAGACGCAATATATATCCATACCATCGAGGACCACTGAGTATGATCATTGTTTCCCTTAAAAAAAATATACGTTTTTGAAGACACTTGCCTCATGTAATTATGAGATTAGCATATATCATCCATATATACTTGTATATAAAATGCAATATGATGAAAACGAAGATTAAATGATTATCTTGGACGGTGTAATTTCTCTTATTTTCGAGTTTTGCATAGGTGTCTGTACCTTCAGGAATCTTATCTGAAATTTCAAAATCAGAAATCACGTCTGGACGAATTCTTCTAAGATAACAAAAAAATGGTTAACTACCTTTATCGCTTGTCTTTCCTTTTACACATAGATTTACTGTTCTTTATCCCGCGCATGTATAAACAGAACTACTACGGAATGTCTTCTTATTGTTTATCAATCTAAAAGTGTCTGCTGTGGAGTCAAATGCGTTCATCCGGTGTGTGTTTAACCAGATGCGCGTCACTTGAATTCCAATCAGTGAGTAACACGCATTAATTTTAGAAATTGTATCGAGAAAAACTGGAAAGTCGATCACAGGATTAGTAGCTGATGTCAATGAGGCATGAGAGATCTTTGAAAGCTATTTGAAGGATTTAAGAAGAATCAGTGTTGAAATGTGCAACGACATCGAGATCAGTTTGCTTGACGTCATTTTCCACAGGAAAGGGATCAGAGAGTTGTCTCTCAAGATCACTGCTTGCATTCATGCAGATATTAAAAGTTTCACCCTTTGTTAACTTATCTAGACATTCACCCTTCTTTAATTCTTCCGTAAGTGTCTGCCTATAATTCATATCAAAAGCTTTTCTCGGATCATATTTGCTGAGACATGTTCTAGACACTTCTCTTGAAACTGACCCTTTCTAAACTGAAGTGTTTCTAAGATTTAACAAAAAAACAGATTATGATTTGGAGTTGATGCATGGACATGCGTATATGACTAAGTGGTTAAGGTGAAAGCGCGTTTAAGCGATTTTCCAATGCAAGAAAGACAAGAGATGTCACAGAAATTTCCTTAATGATCAGGTTGTATAGATTTACAGATTTAATATATTTACAAAAACGACTTCCTATCTCGACGGCTCTAAATATTTTTTCCAAATATTAGGAAGCTGGTTGGGTTGGTTATCACTATGTATGATGGCAGTGGAAACAATTCAATAGCTAGAAGTAATTCTCTGTCAATCGACTATGAATTGTTTGTAAATTATGTAAGCGTTTTGAACGCCAGAGGAACAAGTTTAGTCCTTGGGTAACCTAATATGTAATCTGTATAGATTAAGAAAGTTTTTGCTTCCTTCCTATCATAGGTGGCATGGCTATTTCGAGTAGTAGAATCAAGCTTAGCGTGACTTGCACGATGACTTTTTCAGCAAGATGATCCCAACTTTGTTCTAACATAACATCTTTGATATAAGATTTGTGTAGCAGAATGTAATCCATGAAATGCCAGTGTTTACATCTCAGCTGCATCCAGGTAAATTTTGGCTTGCTTTATTTGGGACAAAAAAAATTACAAACAAGAGAAAGATAATGTCCATCGCCGAGAATGAGAAGTTTAATGTCGTTTCTGTTGAACATTCCAGAATTGTAGCGATCAAGGTAAGGACATAGCCAGTTGTTCCTCTCAGTCCTGCTACTGGAATTGCCCAAAAGGAAAAAAAAAGTAATCCAAATATCACCGAAATATGAGTGACCGTGTGTTGGTTGAGGTTTTCCTCTGACTACGACATGGTCGATGCATATATGCACGTCTTAGCGAAACCAAAACAATTCACGATCATAGGCACGGTATAGATATTGAGCAAGTTTCTCAGCGAATCTAGATTTCACTGACAATCTAACTCGAGATAATTTCTTTTTACCCTCAGGATTACCTTTCGAGGAAAAGGTATAAACACAAACATTCGAGTAATCTGTCCTTATAACATTTATTTTTCTAAAACGAAAATAGGATTTGAATCATAAGTCTGCTTTTAAGGAATTGTCATGCCTAATACAAAGCCATTGGTGTCCACGAGTTTTCGTTCATTTCAGCAAAAGATAAGTTGAATATGATTCTTTCACTTTCTGAAAGTTACTTCTTGATTGTAGGACTATTTTCCGTACATTTTATAAGATTGTTTTGTTTGTTATCACATTAATGAGACGTCCGTCAGTCCCAAGAGGTGAGCAGACTTGACGAATACGCTTTGTTTAAGACACATTTTCTGCTCCTCTTTCATGTTTGTGTATAAGCAATACTCACCTAAATATACTGCTTAGTCGCCTAGAACTCCACTAAGAATCCGTTAGACAAATTACCGATGTTAGGTAAGTCCTTGGAGGCAAGTATGTGTGTATATATCTATTCTGTCAGTTTGACTGAATATAGATAGATGTTTTTCGCTTCACTCATATCGCCACAGTAAATAAGATGGAAAGTATACCCTTGTGTATATAAATAATTTAGAGTGAATAAAGCTTGCACAGATATTTCTACCACTTTTAGACAAAAAGTGCTTTTTCAAGAGACTAAACGAGATTAAGACAACACTGAAACTAAATCATATTCAATATTTGAATTTGGACAATGCATGCCCTAAATGCAGTTCTAACCACAAGAGGCGCATTAGTCTCCATTAGTTTAGTGTGCGCTTGGATACCACCCAAGATATCTCTACATACTCGTCAATTTTGTGTGGTAGAATCCCAAATCCTACCTGATCAGCTTCTAGGGAGACCAGGTTTAGTAGGCGATGGCCTAACAATCTGACAAATAGTATTTTGTTATATTGTATTATTAACACTAGTAGAATACACACACATATATATATATATATATATATATATCTGTGTATGTTTTATTTGTGTGTGTGTCAATTTTCCAGACAGATTATATATGTAAAAGAACAAAATGAATAAAAGATACAACATGAAATACTAATATTTAGTCGGTGCGTTTCGTCCTCCGGGGGAATCTATCAAGGCAATGCAGCCATTGCCTTGATAAAGACCTTTAGACGACAAATATAGATATAGATAGATATAGATAGATATAGATAGATATATAGATATAGATAGATATAGATAGATATATAGATATAGATAGATATAGATAGATATATAGATATAGATAGATATATAGATATAGATAGATATATAGATATAGATATATAGATATATAGATAGATAGATAGATATATAGATATATAGATATATAGATAGAGAAATCCAAAATAACCTCATGTCGGTATAGTCTATTTCAAACTAGTACTGCTATGTGCCAGCTATTCTCATCCAAATATGTCTGGAAATGTTGTCTTTTGAACTTGGTTTAGATATCCCATACGTTTTCACCAAGGCTAACTTAAGGTGACGCCTCAGTTTAGATAAGTAGTCAGGGTTGATGACTGGGAGATGCGCCAGGGTCTGGGTTTATTTATGCCCAAGGCATTTAGTTGTATGCAAATGAATTTAGCTTCCTCCCAGTGGATTATATTATTAGTTGGTTGGGGTTTTAACACACATACACATATTTATACATATAAATGCATGAAGGCACACATAAGCACAGACACACACATATATATATATATATATATATATATACACGCTCATATACATACATATGCACACCATCCCTTTCCACCACTAAGGTTCGATTATAATATTAGGAATGACGAGCTATACCCAAAATACTTTAATGGGAAGATATTAAAGTAAAGATTTACTCAGAGGGGGTTATATCAATTTAGGTGTTCTGATTTTTTGGTAGTGATTGATTGCAAGATCTATATAAGGTTGAACTTGCTTCTGTGCCTACATATTAATACTAGTAATTTCCTTGGATTTAATAGTTTGCATTGATCATTGTATTTAATTATTCTATTTTTCCCCTCTAAACATAGCCTGCATCTATCTATAAAGCTATTAGGGTCCTGGCGGAAACTATAATTTTCCAATCTATCTTCGGGTTTAGACATTTTTCTTTCAAATTCTGAAAATTTCTATGAAAGGCCTGTTTAGAATTTTAGTTCAGGATTGCTAAACGAGTGTCTATGCATATAAATTCTTTGTTTTAATTCTTCCGCGGGAATTCCAATGTAAACATTATAATCTGTCATAATTACTTTGTGTGCAATGTTAGCTTCGTATATTAATCTAGTAGATATGTATTTGGTTTGAATGGGCCGGTTTTCTTATCTCAACATTTAGAGGAGTGTTTCATACTAGATTTATTTTTCCCATAGAATTGGCTTAAAACAGAATTGTTATGGGAGTTGATAATTTGGTACATGTTGTTAGTGCAGGATTAGCTAATTTTGACCGATTTCCTATTGAAGATCTTAGAGTGTTGTTTTTGTGGAAGTGTTTATTAATTTTAGGAAGTTCTCCCCTATATTAATCCTTGAAAGTTTACGGAGTTAGCACACATCTAAGATTGCACACACACACTTATATATATATATATATATATAATTAACCACTTCGATGTGGAATAATGGTCACCGACATTGTCAATTGAAGTCATTTATGACTACGTAGCGACTTCCATACTTACTGGATGTTCCATACTTGCGACCTTGTGCCACATCAAATCTGTGCTACTTCGTAATATATATATATATATATATATATATATATATATATATATATATATATATATATATACACACGTTACAGTATTTTACTGGTGATTTGCGACACATTCCTTGCGCATTATAGTGTTAGGTATCAATTCTTCCACTGGTACGGGCTCTAAGGTGTATAATTAGCCCAGCAAGGGATTTTACTTGTTTTAAGCATATGCGTCATATCCGGGGGTCATTTCGTCAGGCGTTACTTAATCAAATTGAATTAAATATTCTCCATGATCTTTCAAGTATCTTTACAAACTTGGAAGGAATTTTCAGATTGTGCCATATACCATACACATGACCATCTTGTTTCCTAGGAAGGGTATCGGCATTATGTTTAAGAGCAATATGATGATATTTAATATCCTTGACATAAGCATAACTTTGATTACAAGACACGACTGCAAATAATAGACTCCCTTAAATGAAATCCGATTGGAAAGTCAGATATGATCCATCTGTAAACCTACACATGTCATTCTAAAAGCAGCTACATACTGCTAACTTTAATGGAATTTTTCATTTCTGTCACAAAACAGTAATATTTTCTTTTCACAATAGTCGTATTCCCTTTGTTATTTGTTTTGCGGCCATTTACCAGGTTAGTTTTTACCTTAATAGAGACGCTTTAGAAACCGTGTCTTGCCGTCGGTCAATGTATCAAACCCATCTCATCTGAACCAAAAGCATCCAATATTCCTATATCCTAGTTGAAGTAGAGAGTTGAATGTAATGACCATGGGACAATTGAGCAACCATCGTTACCTCAATATTTTCGTTGAGCCAGAGATTCATTGGTTAGTGATTTATAT
Organism: Acanthosepion pharaonis; assembly: GCA_903632075.3. Classification (NCBI taxonomy): domain Eukaryota; kingdom Metazoa; phylum Mollusca; class Cephalopoda; order Sepiida; family Sepiidae; genus Acanthosepion; species Acanthosepion pharaonis. The sequence continues at coordinate 2,807,837 of CAHIKZ030002666.1, forward strand.
CAACGTCGTACGTATTAGAGTCTGAATGTGTACCCTCACACATCATGATCATATATCTCCAAACTCTATTTGAATAACCTGGACGATTACGTCTGGAAGTGTTGTCGAAAGCGAGATCATCCAATGTTCAGTAGTACCAATGATTCTTCGAAGACCGTCATCGTTGATTTCATGAAAATGAACCACATGATCCGGACAAGGAATCGTGTTTGAAGACTCATTGAGACATTTTCGATTCAGTGAGCGGATTTATTGAATAACATTTTTTATTCTCTAAGTTGAAATGTGTACAATTTTTTAAAAAAATCTACATATATTTTTTTTTCACTTGAATAAACTTGCTTTATTTTTTCTTTAAGCTATAATTTATTCTCAGTTACCTGGTATATGGGACATTTTAAGGTCTATATATCCCTCTTGCCATTTCAAAATTCGTGTGCTTCCCAGTTTTACAATTCTCAGCTTTATATATATATATATATATATATATATATATATATATATATATAAATACTCCTTTTTTTTTATCCCTCCATTTTCATAAATCCATATCCTAGACGACCAATTTTCTTCCATTCATTGTTACTATTTCATTTTATGTTCCATATATTTTGTTCGATATTTTCCATTTCCTTACACGCGTATCTGTTGATTACATTCGGATTTTGATCTAGTCTCGTTATTTTTCCATCTTCTTATTTTGCTTGTTTATTTATCAAAGACAAGAGATTTTTTACTCTTTACCAATAACCCTTCTTCATCTTCCTTGTAACTTTTATTGGTTGCTTTAATTCCCCCCATGCCACATATTTATTTCTTCTTTTGTACTTTCCTACAAAACAATAATAAAATTGTCAATACTTCAGCATGTTTTATTTTTACCATTTATGCAGTTGATTTTTTTCAAGACCTACGCAAGTGGCAGCTTAGGCATGTTTGTACTTCAAAAATAATGCTGAATATTTTGACAATAATAGCAACAGAATTATGATAGCAATCTTTATAATCTTAGACATTGTATGTGTCTTTCTTTGAAAACAACCAAGTTATATTATTGACAAACCTAATGTCAATAAGTGGGCTCAGAAGTAATTTTCAGAATACATATAATTGCAATCAATAAACAAAATCTAATAATTCCGGTTGGATTTTGATTAAAGAAACATAAAATAACAATAACAATAGATTAATCTATAATTTTTTACAAAAGACACCACTACAACAAAAATAACAGCAATAATAATAATAATAATGCAATCAATAATACATTGCCGTTTGTAAGTTGTAAGGGAGTTGCAAATATCAGTTCTATATATAAATGCCGGTACATCCTACTAAAAATCGATATAAATATTCATTTATGTTTTTAATCATTTCAATCCAAGCAAGACAATGAAGCCACTAAGATGCAGTGGGCGGGGTACTGAGTGTTAGAGAATATGAGAAAGTATAACATTAAGCCTTGGATAGCAACTGGTCTACAGCAGAAAGAAATGGTATCGTACTGCAGGGGAAAAAAACTGCCTCGTCAGTTATGTATCGACAGATAGATGATCGTCTAAGCGTGTATCCCGCATGGCAGATAACTGACTGATAACATTAAGGAGCGAGCATAATAAAAGAACAAGAATTAAGACGACACGATATAACGATTGACATTACATTTACATTTTTCAAGATCAATGTTGACAGGAAAGCAAGAATCCGAAACAGATTTCCACAATCGAGAATTGCGAGAAAAGAAACAGTTATCATAGAATTTACGGTTGCATCTCTTCATTTCAATTTTAAAATGATGTAACGTTGTCGTCAATCTAGTAATGCGCTTTAATTCATAGATTTTAGGTATCAGAGGAAAGTTCATCAGAAGAAGCACTATGAAAGTAAAGAAAAGGCAGACTTTGCGCCGGTGGGAAAGTGACTGAAGTCAAGATGCCAAGTCAGGAGCAATAACATTGCAAAATCAAGAATCTCCAGACCAGATACAACATCAATATTCAGATGAAGTGCAAATGGTAGACTTATAAATATCTATGATAAATAAAATTTTCTAGTGAGAAAGTGAACTAACTTTCTCAACTGCAGATATAGCAACTGATTCAATAAACCATTTCCACTGTCAGCCGAAAATGTTAGCCTGAGAACACGCAATGAGTCAATTTCCTGGAGTTTAACATCAGCCATGTTGATAGAAGTAAAAAACAAAATAAGGTTTATATCAGACGATTAAAAGCTGTTTCCTTTCGAGTGCTTTAAAATTAACAAGCCATTACTTGCCCCATTTAGAAACTGATTGTAGGAAACTTTTGAGATCATCTTCCAATTTGACTTCATCAAAACGATCTGACTTACTATTAAGACAAGAGTAAAAATTGTGTGATCAGCATATGTACAGAGCTGCGAAATTTGTGAAAATTAAGAATAACTTAGATCCAAAGATAGAGACCTAGACAACACATGCATGAATTCAAACATATCAAGAAATGTGGCAATTCAAGACCAAGTTCATTTTGCAATTGGTTAAGAACGAGTTAATCATAAAAAAAAACTCGTCCAGCAATAGTATAACCTTCTAACAGCCCATGCTTCATTATTCTTATCTAAAGCTTGATAAAGTCTATCAGCCGTTGGTCTATGCGAGGCGAGATGCCTAACCAATTCAGAGTTAATTAGAGCCTGTGGTAATTGACTAAAAGAGGTAGGACGTTAATAGAAGGATCAAACAGTGCATCTGAGTTCTTAAAGTCTAGAACTGCTGAAGATTTGTAACAAACAGGGAAACAAGTAGAAGCAATCATTTATTGTACAGTTTAGAAATATATTAGCAACCAGGTCAGGAGCACATATCTTAAGGACAGTTGCAGAGATAGAATAAAGTTAACACGGTTTGTGATGATCCAGTTTAGAGATGATAGTAGAAACGATGGACGGATTTATATGAATATCACTCTAAAGAGAATCATTTCTAAGCAGAAAGTCAGGTTACGATATTCCAGATCAATCAAGGGTAGTATTTCAAGTAAATTTCATTTGTTTTTTCGGTTCATCAACACTTTATGTTCATGAAAATTGGAAAAAGTTTGGATTGTAAGAATACAATCTTTTTGCGAGTAACTATGTCATTAACACATCTATGTCATACTATTTAATCAATAACTGGGATAAAAATAGGCTCATGCTTTTTCAAAGGTGATTTGCGTGTAATTTAAAAAAATCTGAACTCGACTATCAGAGTTCTTATTCAAAAGGGTTATCCATTGTACCATTCTCACATCCCCAAAATTCAAAGAATACTGACATAAAGAGATGGAGACCGTCGTTCCCTGATTATTGTTTGAATTCTACCATATACAAAACAGTCTGAATCAAGCACTAAGCTGCCACAGAAAGAAATAATTTTATTTTAGCGGGAGGCGGGTTTTTGAGATTTCACTAGATGCAATTATCAATGTTTCATAAGAACTTATGATTGACAAATAAAGCAGTTAATTTTTCTGCATGTTAAAAATGATTAATAGATTAAATAGGCACTAAACCAGGAATCTAAAAGCGGTTTTAGGTTCATAGGAGGACATAGGGTAATGTTTAGCACCATCCCATCAAATACCAGTTAATTGATTCTGAAGAAACAATATTAAGCAAATGTCTCGACGTAACGACAACCATAAAGAGAATTCTGATTTGATGAACGCAATCTAATTGAACCAAAGAAGAAAAAGGTTATCATAACCCTGGAAAAGATACCAAAATACTCATATCAGTTGAATAATTTAAAGCAAATCTGGCAATGGAGAAATTTCGATGGCAGAACAAATACTAAGACTATTTGCAACAGATAGTTAAATATAACTAAATATTATCTCTGAAAAATTTGAAGCTATCAAGCAAACTGAGAAAAAAAACAATTACTTTCCAATGAATGAATATGTTATATCTCGTGCAAGATATAATAAACAAAGTAAATCCGAGTGTTGGTTTTTCAATAATAATTTTATAATCGGATGTAAATATGTCAAAATACAGAGACAGGAGTATGCTAACCTCAATAGGTGTTAGCAAACGAAGACCTTTTTCTCACTGTCCGCTGTGGTCGTACTTAATCGGCAACCAGTCCGTCCATTATAGTGAATGGGGAAGTGTGATTATATCATCACAACACCTCCCCCCCGAAGCTGAAATTCTCCCTTTTGAAAATTTCTGCTTCTAATGTCGTCTTCTTTTTGGATCCGGACTAAAACGCTCCACTGGTTTTCTTTCCCGTGTGCTCCTTTTAGTCGTCACAATTAGATCCTTTTTTGGCGAAGATAATTTCCGCTTTTCAGCCCGTAAGGCTGGTCCATGCGATACAGGTTCAAATACACTATTGGGTAGTGTCATGTTAAAAGCATCGCATAACACTTCCATCGGTATTTCTTCGCTTTTTTCACTTTCTTCACCATATCGTGGTCTAATCTGATTGACGTGTCTTTTACACGTAAATTTTTTTACTTTTAATCGTGTAGACCACTTTACCAATACTTTTCTGGATTATGCCATCCGTCTGGTTCCTTAATTTCACAATATAGTGATCTTTTTCCGCTTTTTTATTTGGTCCAATGTTACCGGCAATTCCCTGATTGTATTCAACAAGAGACCTGATATTTCTTTTTCCTCAGTTAATGCTGCTATAACCGTCTCTAACATTTTATTTTTTGGAATCAGCCTTGACAATCCATCCGCATGCCCATATTCTTTAGATTTGACGTATTCCATCCTAAAATGGTAATTAAGCAGGGTTACACCCCATCGCCGTAAGCGATTAGCTGTATGCGTAGGAATGCCTTTTACCTCCAAATATTATAAAGTAACGGTTTATGGTCCGTTTGAAGTACAAATGATCTACCATGTAAAAAAAAAACGATGGTATTTTTTAACCCCGAACACAATCGACAAAGCCTCTTTCTCAATCTGGCTATAATTTTTTCAGCCGGAAGAAGAGTCCTCGACGCGTGCGCGATCGGTTTAGTAGTGCCATCTTCATATTTGTGTAGCAGTGCAGCACCCACCCCGTACAAACTTGCGTCAGTTGCCAGAATGATCTCTTTCTAAGGATCATAATGTGCTAAGGCGAGATCTTAGAGTAGGCATTTTTTTTATTTTCTGAAAAGCCGTCTGGCAATCTTTTGACCAAAACCATTTCTTGTCTTTTTTTCAACAATTCGTTAGGGGGCTCTTAAATCATACATTTTAGGTATGTAGATTGCATAATATTGTGCCAACCCAGAAACGATTGTAGTTTCGCAACTGTGTCGGGTGCAGGGATGTTCTTAATTGCATCGGCTCTCTGTGGGTCCGGTTTCCTGCCTTCACTGTCTATTACCTGTCCGAGGTATGTAATTCTTTCCATGAAGAATTTACACTTCTCGTGGCTTAATTTAAAGCCAAAATCTTCTAGTCTTTTGAATATCGCTCTGATATGCGTTTTATGTTCTTGAACATTCTTACTTTTGACTAGAATGTCATCTAAATAGGCGGTACCAAACTCAAGGCCTGCCAGCATAGGGTCCATCACCTGTTGAAACAAAGCTGGGGCGACCTTTAAGCCGAAAGGAAGCCTATTTAGCTTATAAATACCTTTATGTGTATTTATACACAAATATTTTGAGCATTCGTCACTCTAATCTGCAAGTATGCGTCAGACAGGTTGATTTTTGAAAAAATCTTCCCCCCATTCAATTTTGAAAAAAATATCTTCTGGTGAAGGTAGTGGATAACTGATTTTTAAGGCAATCATTCAACCCTGTTGAAAAATCTGCGCACACTCTTATTTTTCCGTTTTTCTTAAACTGTGGGCGAGGCCCAATCCGCATGGTCAACCTTAGATATCACTCCCATTTTTTCAAGCCTTTCCAATTCCTTATTAATTGTGTCTAAGGAGGAAAAAGGAACGTTCCTCTTAGGCTTAAAAATTGGTTTCACATTTTCCTTGAGTTCAAATTTGACATCCGTCTTAGTACATAAACCCAATCCCTCAGAAAAAAAAACAAAAAAACTCTGGGATATTCTTTTAATTCATTTATGAATTTTTCATTTTTAATACCTTTGTTTTTCTGCACTGTTTATTACGTTGCAAAATGAGTTAATCGGGAGTTCAAACAAATCAAAGAGTCCTTTCCAGTCTATTCCAAAAAGACATGAATTAATCCCTTGGATTACATGCACTTTCGTTTTTGCAGTCTTGCCACATAACGAAATATCACACTTTAATTCTCCCTTAAAGTTTAATTTCTTTCCTGAAACCCCTCTAGCGGTGTTTTTTTGGTTTCAGATAATTTAGGTCTTCCAATATTTTTCCACTTTTGTTCATCAGTGATGCTTATGTCTGAACCAGAATCCAATAGGAAAGTAATTGTATGATTATTTATACGTACATCTACGTACTTTCTATTTTTACCTTTCTGAATTTCTTTTTCTGATAATACCAGACTTACATCTTGTAATTTCCTTTTTTTGCGGCAAACCGAATATTTATGCCCTTTATTTCCGCACGATTGACAGAATTTATTTTTGTACCAACACGTGTCTTTGGTATGGTTATTTTTCCACACGTCTCATATTTTTCTATCTTTTTGGCTTTTGGAGTTTGAGTTTTTACGTGTCGAACATTAGCAACACTTTTCTCCTCAATTTGTGTATTATCCCTTTTTACATTTATGAGACCTTGGCATTCTTCGGTCACCCTTTGTAATGTTATTTTCGAGTCTTGCTCGACCATTAATATTCTCGACCTAATTTCTTTATATTTAGGATCAGTTAGTCCTTGAAGAAAAGTTAAACTTGAATACATCTTTGGTTATTTCTTCTAACTTGAATTGTTCAACCAGAGAGTTCACTGTTCCCGTGTATGTCACAAAATCCTCGTTATCTGTTTAACGATGTTTTAGGCATCTGTATCGCGTGGAACAGACTATTCCTTTCGTCAAATATTTTTGACAGAATACTTATAGTTTCTTCAAACGAAACTTCTTCTGGCTTTCTGGGCAATATCAAGTTTGCGTACTTCGTATTCTCGTTTGTCCCTAGTTTCTGGACTAATAATGTTACTCGTTCCTCATCCGACCAATGTTGACATCTCTTGGTAAATATAGTTTCGAAACGTTTAAAATATGCTGGAAATGTAATGCCCGTATCAGGATCATAAATAAATTCGGATAATGGATTTGCTATTCCCTCGGCAGAAAAAACAGTATTTTTTCTTTCTCCAGTCGCCTGTTTCAGAATTTTTTAGAGACTTTTTGCTGTTGCAATATTTGTTGTTCTAAGTCTTGGTGCTGTTTTTGTTGCTGTTGTTGTAACTCTTGATGCTGTTGTTGCAAGCTTGTACACAGCATTTTAGTCATTTCGACTAATTGCTCCATCCTGACTTTATTTAGAATTCGGCAAAAAAAAAAAAAAAAAAATTTTTTTTTTTTTTTAGACGGTTAACAGACAATTTACAGCCGTAATATTTTGACAACCCGTAATTTTTACTTGAATAATCAATTGAGTCGCGGTTCAATATATATTTTTCAAATCACAATTTAACAGTAAAAATTCTTACTTTTCAAAAAGTTTCCTTTTGACTTGTGACTCCGTTTTCCAAATCCTAATCGGCGTCAACAGATATCTTTGACTTGCGAATCTGCTTCCGAAATCCGTTCAGTAATCTGATATATAATATATATATATATATATATATATATATATATATATATTTTTTTTTTTTTTTTTCAGGTAAGTACTTTTGCACAATCCTCGCCGCCAGCTGTTATATCTCGTGCAAGATATAATAAACAAAGTAAATCCGAGTGTTGGTTTTTCAATAATAATTTTATAATCGGATGTAAATATGTCAAGAGACAGAGTCAGGAGTATGCTAACCTCAATAGGTGTTAACAAACGAAGACCTTTTTCTCACTGTCCGCTGTGGTCGTACTTAATCGGCAACCAGTTCGTCCATTATCGTGAATGGGGAAGTTGGATTATATCATCACAACAGAATAAATACATTGATTCAACGTCAAAGAAAGCTGCCACATATATACGGTTTCCAAAACTACATAAAGACAGTATTTCTTCTAATTATTTTAGTCAGTTTTTGGAAATAATCTGATCGCTCTTTTGGACGAATCCTTAGATAAATGGGAATCTATGAGTAACAAAGAAGAAAACAATAAGTATCTCGAGAAATAATTCGTGTGCTATTTGTCTGTAAAGAAAAATAAGAATCAAGATCGGGTCGATTTCAGTCGGCCTTGAAATATGATAACTTTTTGCGTTTCCCCGCCAGTCTTGACCAATCACAATCACACTACTTGATACCAGGGGTAGACTGCTAAGTACTTCTTCATTGAAGAAGCCAACTGGTGGGGGAACTTGTCACGAGGATTTAAGCCTCCCTTGATTACCGCCCTCCCAATTTACTCCCCTTGTGCACCGGAATTTTCTAAAGCTAGACCTGAAAGACTGATTTATGACCCTTGCATTTACTACCTGGGATTTATGGCACCCATTTTTTTAGTTGAAATATCCTATTGCTACTTGCCTAAAACTACTTTGCTTTAGATTTTTACTCACTTGGTTGCTAAAATTAAGATGTTACTTTTCTCTTTCATCCGTATCTTGTCTTTCGACGTTTAGATTCTCTTCACAGGCGTTGATGACCATGATACTCGAGCTGTCCTTTGATATGAGACTTTAAAGGATCTAACAATATTCTGATAGAAAAACTGTTAACATTATGCGTCCAAATATTTACAATTTGGATCTAAACTATACCGGCAGGAACATCGCTTGGCTATGGATTTGCCTCTATTTCCAGTGATAGCAAACATTTAGAATACTTCAATGAAATGTGTTTTTAAGAACGCTGCCACTTAAAACATCTTCTATATCTAAAATACGAAGATAATACTTTTATACCCTGAAATATGTCTAAATGCTGAAAGACCATATGAACTCAATTAAAACTTCATAAATTTTCTGGTGTAAGATGATGCAGCGAGAAAATAACCATCTTTGATTTACTAATAACTTAATGTCTGCAAGGATAAGATATATTTCATTTCTAAAAAAAACTATAATAGGAGAATTAATCACAAAGTGAAAAAATTATTGTGTTAGGCGTTTCGTTCTTACGGCATAATCTAAATAACGCATTGTTTTTATTGATGCAATTATGCGTCGTAACAGGAAAATAAAAATACAGATGTTGGTTTTAATTATACAAAGTAAGGAACACTGAAATTTTTAAATTCATTTTTTTTTTTATAGATATGTCTTGGTATAGAGTTTAACCAATTTAATTTAGTTTCTCCATTTACTTTACAAATAATAATAATAATAAGCTATAACTTGAAGGAGGGATTTATTCCGTCGCATGTAATAATTGCCACTAAGGACACACAGGAGAAACGTCGAGGAAGTGAAATAATAGATCATATATTATATTTTAGTAAAAAATAAATATACCGAAGATATTAGTTGCTAACCTTAAGGAATGTGACGATAGTTTCGATTTAAAAATGCTGCTTTAATTAAGCGAGAAAACAATTTGCTAAGACAAAAGTGGATAGGAATTGCATTAATACCGAGATAATCCAAAAATAAATGTACATCAAGTTTCTTAGAAAATCCCCAGCTTCTTAGCACATCTATTATAACAATGTAATATATTTAACAACAAAAGTGATATAAAGAAAAGCTTAACTAGACTAAATAAAACTGGTTATAATATATATCCAGAGGTATTTCTAAAAATAAGTAAAATTAAAATTTCAGTGTTCCAATATTTTCAGCGTATCCTCCCTATGGATAATTACACCAACGTTCGCGTTTTTATATTCACCATCCGGTTTCTACGCAAATCAAATTACATCAACTAAATATTAAATTTATTGCTCAAAGATGCAATGTCTTTGACAATATTTTCCCCTACTTTAATTAATTTAAAACTATATTTACAAGATAACCGTATATCGTAACACTCACTGAACATAGGCGAACTTTCGCCTATGTTTGATTTAATTTATAAGGAATAAATGATTAAATATACTCTATGATATCGAGAAGAAAATACATAATTATCCGCTGAAGCACATATTAAACATGCATATCATCATTAGAAAAACAATCAGAGAAAAATCAAGGCAAAAAACATAGGAAAGCAATCGAAAAAACTATCAAGGAGAGACTATCTTTTATTTTAGGGGGAGCTTCAGAATGGCTGTGGTTTATAGAAGCTCAGAGAAATCTTGAAAAGTATTACAACAAACTGAAGACATCTCTCACGAATTAAGCTCTCCCTGAGAAGTGAAAATTCTTAAATCATGTTTATGTTCATCTCATTCGTTTGAAGAGGGAATCTAAAAGAGAGAAGTGAAGACACTGACATTTAATCGTGGAAAAAAAAACATCGGGAATGAAACGATGAAATCATGCATGAAAGGAAATCTAAGTCACCAACATCCGTGGAATTAAGTCAGAATAACAGAGAAAGGTGAATGATCTGAATCAATGTAACCACTCGCAAACATCCTCAATAATTCTAGCATAGAAATGAAATATATATTGGAGACTCTAATTAAGAAAGGAATATTATGCATAACATTTCTGTTGTCTACTTACTCTACAAATAATATAAATAAAATAAGTCTTGTTCATCTGAAATGAAACAGATTAATACTACATTTATGTCTTCAAGATTAAACAATCATTATCGCATACATAACACACGGGTTAAAAGCTTTGCTTAATTGAATCTAGTTGCCTGGTTATTGAGAGTTCACTCCATTTAAATACTATGGTTTTGTAAAAAAATGAACTGGAACAAAATTGGAAATTAACTGATACGAGATATCCAGCATGGACTGAGTTCGAAATACGCAAACGGATAACAATACTGAGAAGCAGCTGACGAAATCTGGAAGTTAAAATGGCAGAAGCGATTTGACTATAATAACCCAGAGGGGGGAAAAAGAAAAAAAAACTTGTACATGTAAATCAGTTTCTAGAAAGATGTAAAAGAAGGCGAAATGTCATATCACAGAAAATTCGTAGGGCATACTAATGTCATGATTTGAAATGAGAGGCTGAAAAATTAATTTGATGTGAATGTAGTTCTCAAAGCTATAATCTGTAGAAGAAAAAAATGTAACAAAGCAATACCCCACAGAAAACGTTTCTTTTAAATTTCGTTAAAATAGCTACCACTTTATTTAGTTAGTTGACTATAGGTGTTTAAGCTTAGGTAAAAACATGGATTGTCCTGTTTATTTTTAAGATAGACAGACTTTCGATTAGAAGATTTGCGCAACACAATATTCTTATCTCGGTCTGATTCTCTGAGCATGTTTCAATGAATATGTATGTAGAGAATCGATATCGATATGTGATTTGTGATATAAAAGATAAATATATCGATTTTCTATATATTTATCCTACAGAGTTTTTCAATATCGGGAAAGATCTAATTTGCGAATCTAGCTGCCATTTTAAACAAGAAATCTGTAAATACTTAAATAAGTTTTTTCTTCTCTTAAAAAAAGCGATATTAGATAAAGCTAGTAAACTGTCATAATTAAGTTCGAGCCTTATAACATGCTAAACTAAATGTTAATTTCTTAATATCTATTTATTAGCTACTAAACAGTATACTGCACACTAATTTAGTATGTAGCTTAAAGCTTTGGGTTGTACTCAAGTAAATGGTAGACATAATTAAGTTTAGTAAACATCTATGAAGATAAAGTATTTGCTGTTAATATTTACTGTTAGCTTTTTTTTATAATTTTATCTCCAATGAATTACTAGTTGAATCCGTGGAATATCTCTGGGCATTGACATATCTCTGGTTCTTCTCATCATCGCTTTATCCAATACAATATGCATTACCCTCCATCTTGTTTCATTCACAATTTATAAAGGCATGACTTATTTTCATGTGCACAACAAAAATAAGGGATGCACAAATATATGTAAATAGTTTGATTTTTGTTCCCCGAAAGTATTTTATTGTATCACAATTTTTATAATTTTCAGTCCTTTCCTGCCTTTTAGTATATCGGATATTCAGTCATAGATGGCACGTATCGAATAATACACATGATTCCTCGATGTGTATATATTTGAATACTTCTTTGTCAAACTCACCCAAGTATACAATTATTCAACCTGACACTGCCTGATAAATACATAGTTAAACCTATACTTTCAATTTCATATACATGCACACGTTGATGCAGATAGGTAGATGTAAATAGACACTCTTTTCTTATTTACATATATATATATATATATATATATATATATATATATATATATGTGTGTGTGTGTGTGTGTGTGTGTGTGTGTCTGTGTGTGTCTGTATGTATGTATATATAGAAAAAAGAGAGAATCTTATATATATGTGTCTTACTCTACGCAAATTCTTTTGTATGTAAACATCGGATCAGAAGACATCAGAAATATTTCTTTGTCAACATATATGAAAAGAAAACTTACGTAAACACCTTTTATAAATCATGTGGCAGGGCCCTGATTATTTCGCGATGTTATTCGTTTTACTTATTTTTTTTTACCTATTTCATGACTTGTATTCAACTAACGACACCAAAGAAAGATGGCGGCAATTTTAAATCCATCACAGACAAGAACATTCGCAGCAACAGTATTAAAAAGCGAGAAAATAGAAATAAAAAAAAATAATGAACAGGAAACAGAAATGCATTCTGTTTTTTTAATCAACATCACACGCAGCAAGAGGGCAGGAATATACAAAATGTATTTAGTAGACATTCCTTCGGTTGCTTTGAAAAAAGTCTCTTCTTTCGTCGTCACAAAATTAACGACAGAAACTTGTTTTTGCCGACCTTTCACTTTTATCCTTTTCTTTCTTCTCCTCAGAATGTGTCGTCTTATTGAAAAGATCATCTGCATTTGTGATGGGTTTGTTTCTTTCTTCGTTTTTCATCTCTTTTCTTCAATATCCGTCATTCGTTCTTATTTTCTATTCTCGGATTCTTTTCTATTTTTTACTGTTTTTTTTTTTGCGCGCCATTTTTATCATCTGCACATTTTTTTTTACATCCAATTTCGTACATGTTACCATTCAGTTAATTACACTAACTGCCCAAATATTCGGTTTTGTCTTCTTTAAAATGTTTTATTCGTCTTTTCTAATGCTTTCTAATTCTCAGTATTTTCTTATTCTTCGTGTGTTTTTTTGTTTCTTTGTTTTTTTGCATTTTTTAATCTTCAGTTTCGCCGAACATTTCATGATATCAAAATTATATCTGTTTTCTCTTCTTTTCCACTTCTTTTATTCCCTTTTACCTTTCGACGTTTCCATTCCATTTTTATTAATAATAATAATATTAATATTTATATATTTATTTCCTATTTTATTATTTTTTTTATTTATTTCCTTGTTTATTTCTTCTCAGTTTTCGTATTCGTCTGTATATTTCTATTTCAGATTTTGTTCTTTCACCCCGATTTTTTATTCTTATTGCAAACTCGCCATATATTCAAAACTGATACAACAGCTGTTGCATATAGAGCACGAGAACGGGTGCAATAAAAACTTAACCCTAACCCATAAATTAAATTAACCTTTATTCAGTAAAAACACGGACCGCTGCATATTACATCGATTCGCATCAGAAAATTTAATTTCTATCATGTTTGATTTAAAAGTGGAAAGAATTAATTTATTACATAATGTCTTTCGGGAATTTGAATATGCACATGAAGCAAGCAGAGAAAGCTTGGTTTATCTAGTTGGCGACTCATGTGACAGATTTAAGATGGCATAGAGGATTTCGGAATAAAAATAAGAGAACAATCATGTACCTTAGAGGAACAGAATGATCAAAGTAAATAAAAAATCTGTCGCAAATATGAGCTTAGACTGTTTTTGGCACATTCAACTTGACAAAAAATGGTCAACAAAGAAAAGAGTTGAATTTTCCTTTCGAAAGGCTTCTTGATCGTATGGAGAACGTGTCCCCGTCCATATGCATGCATATGTTGAGTTTTTAGTTTATTACGTAGTAAATATTATGGGGTAAGGGTAACCTCAAAGCTTCAGGTGAGATCTTCAGATTCGGCTTTGCTTATGTATATTTCTCTTCTAAAAAGGTTACACTGTAAAAATATCCACAAATAACTTTTAGCTGCCAGATGGTAAATGAAAATCCGAAATAACCCAAAATATATAATTTAACGTGGTTGAATATAAACAGACACACACGCACACACGCACTCATGACTACATACATACACACACACGCACATATATATATATATATATATATATATATATATTATTAAATATACACCCACAGTCATATATATATACATATATATATATATATATATATATATATATATATATATATATATATATATATATTCATGATGATCACACATAATACGCATTCATTGTTTATTATATTTAATAATATATATATATATATATATATATATATATATTATTATTATTATTATTATTATTAAATATAACAAACAATGAATGCGTATTATGTGTGATCATAAGCCGTTCTAATGTTCAAATGTTTTATTTAATTTATGGGGAACATTTGGATATATTTTACTAAGTTGGTCCTATGCTTTCGGCTCAGATAAGCCCTCTTCAGAATGGTTATAGAGACATGAAACAAAGATAACAACCGTCAAAGATGATATTTTTGTTATTTTGACATAGAAAATTACTATACGACGACAACGGTCGCGGAAGAGTAGACACAGATCCTAAGTTCATAATGGGGTTCTATGACGTCATACCAAGCCATGTACATAATATTAGATAGATATTGGTTGATAACGCAATAATACTCTCACATACACACAGTAAAAGGAACCTTCAGATATTGGAGGCTATCTACATTAAAACAAACAATCCACACCCAACAAAATTACATTTCAAACTAGTCACACCATATTACATTGAATCTCGACATTGGTTCTGTTTTAATACTTGGGTCTAACCCGTGAAATGACGTCATAGTTAATGTTGTTAGAATTATTTCTTTTATTAATGATAACAGCTTTAATAATTTTAGAAGAATTTTGCAACTGTCGATGTGTCTAACTTTTACTTTCTCCAAAAGAATATTGTTTATCGTAGTAGGTAACATTCCATGGTAATTTTTATGATTTATTGTGTATCCCTGGTCTACAAAGATGTCAGGTCAGCCGTTTTGATAAGCGTGTATTTGTATTTCAGACATCATTATCGAAGAAATTCTTTTCGTCGGGAAAGGCGATGCTCTGGTATTTGTATTTATAAATAATGCTGATCTTACAGTTTTTAGTTTGCGGCGTAGTTGTTGATTCTTACCATAAGAATGGCTGCTTTGAAATTAGGGTAAAACATATGTTTGTATGTTCGTCTTACAATGAAGTGTTCCAGGTTCCAGGTTTCAATTTCGATAAAAAAGCCAAAAGCTGAAAAGCCGGCCAAATTTTATTCAAATTTGGGATAGGATCGATTTTCGAAAGAGAATTTTCTTTTTGTAGAAAAGCATTCGGAAATATTTTATTTGTAACAAAAAATAAGTTAAATTTGCTTTAACGATAAACAAATTATAATTATCTCTGTGGATAAATTTATAAAGTCGAACGGAATCTCTCATTAAAATTTTAGTTTATTTAAACCACTAACATTATCAGTTATCACAATTTACTTCGAAAACTCTGTTAAAACAGATTTTGCATGAATATTTTGAAAGTATTTGAATTCTTTTTATCTGACCAGCTAGAAAGAAAAATGTCTTTTTCATATATTAGTGCATTTAATTCCACACTGGGTAAAACTTCATGTTGAATTAAGGAATTATTAAAAAAAAAAATTAACGCTTAAAATGTTAAATCCAGGTTTAAATTTGATACAAAATAATCCTTTGTTTTTTATGAACATCGATTTAAAAAATTTGTTATAAGAAAAAATATTGATATTTCTGAAGAAATTCTTGAGGATGCTAGTCCTTAACTGATTTTCCTCGAAAATAAAAAAAAATTTCGACGCCAATTAAAAAGGATTGTTTAACAATTATTAATTATCAATTGTCATTTGTTTCAAATAATTTTAAAAAATAAACAATATTTCACAAAGTATCATCAGCCAAATTCACTGACAAAAAATATAAAACAACATCAATTTCTTTCAATATATTCCAGATTATACAGACTATTTTCAAGTGTAAATATAAAGAGATCAATACGATTCTAAATGGAATGTCTATATTACTCAGACATAATATTAGTACCCATTGTTTGGATAAACTGCTTAGGCATAGATCGTAAACTGGTCGAATATTTTCCTTCCATATGCTATTCTAATCAGTTGTAAATGTTGAGGCAATACAGGAAAATTTGTTCATTGTAACATTGAACCAGTCACGGTTTGGTCCAACTTGATTACTGCGAGTTATATAATGCAATGGTATCTGTCATAAATGTATCGAACGTTTTGCAAAGTTTGTTGAGTAGCATAGTCTTAATATAGAATGTATAACAGCACCATTGCTTTGCTGTTGCCAGAATGAGAAAAAGCTGTTCCGCACGGACATTGTGCAGTTTAAAGACCAGTAAAAGTCAAAGCCGAGGAGGACTTTGACATTATTGCATCATGTACTAAAATAGGAAGTCCTGTAACGATACGTCGTGGGTGAATAATCCCCATCCAAGGTTGCACATGCAAGCGACAAACATTTGCATATATATATATATAGTAAGGCCTCTGAATCTTTGAATATTGTTGAAACACTTATTAATTGATGTTGTTCCCAGGTCCACACTCACCTGGGTGGTAGCACCTGTTAGGGTTTCAGCTATGGGTAAATAATAAATCCCAAACAAATATAAAACTCTATGAAAGTATAAAAATACATTTTTATAGTAACAATACTGTAACAATACCAGCAATACATTTTTTATAAAAACTATACTTATTAATATTGAAATTACCAACAATGGAAGTTTAAGGCAAAATGATCAAAAATATAGTTTATCTGTGGTTAAAGGCATATAGTTACTTTCAAAATATTTAGATTTCGACATTAACACTCGCATAGAGGTTGATATACCGCTAAAAAAAATCAACCAACAATCCAACAATCACAAGAAAATTCCGTTTACTCTGAAATCTGTAAATCTAAAATATCGGAATATAGACTTAGGTTTCACAAAGAAGGAAATTACTGGAAAGTAATTGAAACTCACCTGAAGCGAGCTGAATCTATAATGCTCCTCATGCCAATGACACTTCCACCGAGCTTCTCTACGGCATATGATTTCACTGAATTTTGATGTGTTCCTCTCGAATTTTAAACTGGGGTCATCAGGAGAGAATGTGCACCGTTTCGGGGCCTTCCTCTCAACGGTTTCAGTTGCACACCGGCCCCCCTCACTGATGTGAGGCCCCATTATAACGATATACAAGTGTTGTAGATAAACTAGTTCAAATGTGTAACGGCGAAATTAAATTTACGAAAATTCCGAAAACGGCAAACCTCGCGTTCTGAGAATGCAACGTGAACCTCATTACGCATTCACGATCAGACATGTCATGCCGTCATGTTCGCTGAAACACTCCACGGAGTATTTCGTTTTTTCCATATCCACATAGAACTATTTTCTGTTACTTCTATTAGGCGTTTTATACTCTTGGCCCTATTACGCCCTTTGATTCCAATTTCCACTGCTCTAACAATTGTATTATACCCCTCCTTTATTAGCTCTGAGTTTAGATCTTCATATTTATTAGTTTTATAATCGTGGCTTTGTTCCATCCGGCATTCATATGGTACTGTTAACTCAACCAGGATGATTTTATGGTTCACTCTTGAGAGAAGAACAATATCTGGTCGCAGACCTTTACTTGATATTATTTTGGGGTAATCATTACGCCAACCAGGAAGGTCTGCAGATACCTCCCAGATGCCACCAGAACTAAGGAGATTTTTTCTGGGTATAGCATGACATTTGCTTGTTTGCTTAGAGCCGACATATCTTTTTCCTTCTGCAACAAATTCCTGGGCTGAATTTGATGACTCAGACTTCATATATTTCTTTATGATTCTGACCAGCTCATCCAAAACACTATTGTGCCTCCATGTATATCTGCCATTGACAAGGGCTGTTTTACAGGAACTAAGAACATGTTCTAATGTTTGTGGCTTTTCCTCACACAGGGGACAAGTGGGATCACTCTCTTTCTTCCATTTAACAAGATTGTTCTTAGATGGTAGCAGGTCATACGTGGAACGTATTAAATAACTCAACCTAAGTGAAGCCATCGGCCAAATGTCCTTCCACGTAATAGATTTCTGAAGAGCCTCCTCCCAGTTTGTCCATTGGCCTTGTTGGGATTGTTGTACTCCTTTTACGAGTCTTTTTTATCTTCTTCATTCATCACATTTTGGATGACCATGTCACGGCGATCTTTACCAGAAGATTTCGACCACCATTGCCTCTCATTTAGTCCTAACCCTTGTTTCCCTGCTTGAGTGTATCCGATGACTTCATTGAAAGCTAGATTGTCTTTAGCACTTGTTATCGTCTCTCTGACCTTCCACTTTCTCCCTGTTTTTAACGTAGGCTTTAAAGCTTTTATTGCTTTGTCCTGGAATCATCAACATCATTTGAAGTCTAATTTTTCCGGATTTATACTCTTCCACAATCGATTTAAATGGCAACTTTAGCTTTGCTTGTCTGCAGTACAATGCGATATCAGACAAACCTGGAGGCAAACCCAACCATTTTCGGATACATTTGTTCATTTTCCTTTCCATTGAATTAATTGTACTCATTCCAAATTCGTACACGAGTATGGGCCATAGTAGCTTTGGAATGAGCACATTCTCTAAGCACCGTACCTTGTATTTTCCTTTTAGAGGACAAAGATCTATCTTATGGAGATCTTCTTGTAATGACCTGGATGTTTCTTTTACTTGATTGGTATCTTTTAAGGATTGATCGTACCAACGACCTGAACTTTTCACTGGTTTTTCTGATACAGTAGGGATTCTTTGGCCACCTACTACAAAATTTGTGTTTTTATTCAACTTACTTTCCTAAGAGAAAGACTTCTGGACTTGTTTGGTTTAAATTTCATCCTACACCAACTTATCAGGTCGTCTATCAAGCTTAATATCTTGCGAGTTGAACTTACTTTGGATGAGAGGATTGTAGTGTCATCCATGAACGCTTTCACTGGTTGCATTTGACAACCTCTACCAAGCTCAACAACATCAGCCTTGTTGTTTGTCGCTTTGAGAATCAGTTCCATTGCTAGAACGAAAAGTATTGGTGACACTGTACATCCCATCGCAATTCCAACTTCAAGTCTGTTCCACTTAGTCGTAAAGTCTTTTGTAGTGAAACGCATGAGGAAACCATCAAAATAACTTCCTAGCATAATAGCTATTTCCTCAGGAATATGGTACATTTGTAATGATAATTGTATCATTTGGTGAGGTACTGATCCGTAGGCATTAGCTAAATCCAACCAAATGACATCCAAATCTTTTCTTTTAATTTTTGCTTTTTGAATGGCCTCCCAGATCATATATTTACACGTCGATAAATGGGAGAATAAAATATATACATTTCTATATCAGAACAATATTAATCAGCTGAAGTAGATTGTGTAACGCGTTTCGTCCTGTAAAAGAACTTCGGATCGGATGAAAATAAAGTTTTATGGACTTAATTATGCGGGAAGTTCTAAAAGCGAGCGTCGGTTATAGCTACGAAGTACGAACAGAAATAATTTGCTGAAGGTATGGAAACGCTGCTGTAATTAATATATATATATAATTATATTAATACCAGTTATATATATATATATATATATATATATATATATATATATATATATATATAGTTTTCTCACAGCTGATTAATGTTATTATCCTGACCTCAACGTTTCGTAGACAAACCCGTCCACTCATCAAGGGGCATATATATATATATATATATATATATATATATATATATATATATACAGTGGGGGAAATAAATATTCGTTTATTAATCTATTAATCTCTATTAATCACCACAGAGAGCCTTCCCTTCCCTCCATTAGAATGTCTGACGCTCAACTTCTCGAGAGCGACTCTCTGCGGCTTCTCGGTCTCACGTTGACTGCTGACCTGAGATGGAATAAATACATTTTGTCAATTGCCTCGTCCACTGCAAGGAAAGTTGGCTCCCTGAGACGCGCTAGGAAGTTTTTCTCCCCTGAGTCGATCCTCCAGATCTACAAATCACAATTCACCCTTGCATGGAGTATTGCTGCCATATATGGTCTGGTTCCCCTTGTTTGCCTCGGGGTTCTTGATAGGCTCCAGAGGCGGATATGCAATGTAGTTGGCCCTGCTCTGGCGTCTTGTCTACAGTCACTTTCTCACAGACGCGCCGTCGCCTCCCTCTGTTCTACAAATCCTTTCATGGAAATTTCTCCGAGGAGCTGCATTCGCTGGTTCCCAGACGTTATGAGTTCCCGCGCCCTACGAGGCTGGCATCCCACTCTCACCCCTTCACTGTCGAAACTCCTAAATGTAGCCGTCTCTTCTACTCTAATAGCTTCATGTCTCGCACCTCCCGCCTGTGGAACTCCCTTCCCTTTTACTGTTTTCCTGTGAGCTATAATCTCCAGCTATTCAAGTGTAATGTCAATCGACATCTCCAGTTGCCTTGATCTATACACTACCCTCATCCTTTCTTCTATCACTCCTATCTGATCTTGCTCTAAATTTTCTGTAACCCCTTGCGTCCTAGTGGCTTCCCGCCTTGCTTAGGGTGAAATGCTTAAAAAAAAAACAAAAACAAAAAAAAACATGAAACATTGTATTTTTATAAATGTAAAAGCCTGAACTAAAACAAATTTTGGTACATTTTATGTGTAAAGATACATTTTAATAAAAAATAATAATAAACTTAATTCTTATTCTAACAGAAATTAATGCATTTTTTTTTTCATTTTAACTTATGAACAAAGTATTTGTACAAAACAAAAAACGCATAATAACTTAATTTAATACTTGGTGGAATATCCTTTATTGAGTTCAACAGCTACCAGTCTATTCCTGTACGTCTCAACTAATGATTTGCACACATTGAGTGGTATTCTGTACCATTCTTCTTGGCATATTTCCTTCAAATTCTTGATATTTGTTGTTGTTTTTTTCCCAATTTGAATTTTCAAATATCGCCATAAATTCTCGATTGGGATTCAAGTCTTGGGACTGACTTGGCCATTGCAAGACATCATCGTTTCTTTCAGCTAACCATTTCCTTGTAGATCTAGAGGTATGCTTAGGATCATTATCCAGTTGGAAAACCCAATCAGGTGGTAGCCGAAGTCTCTCAACAGAACGCATTAAATTGTCTTGCAGAATTTTCTGGTAGCTTTCGGCATTCATCTTGCTATATATTATGGATATTCTGCCAACAGCTTTTGCAGAAAAACAGCCCAAGATTATGATACTGCCACGACCAAACTTTACAGTTGGCAACGTGTTCTTTGGTAAGTAGGCTTCACCGTCTTTCCTCTACATATGATTTCGATAATTATTACCAAACATCTCTAATTTAGTTTCATCTGTCCATAGTATTTTTCCCAAAACGAATATTCTTTATCGTTATGCTCTCTAACGAATTTTAGCCTAGCATCTCTGTGTCGTTTCAAGAGGAGTAGAGTCTTCCTTGGGATGCGTGATTTCAGACTGTTTTTGTGTAGTTCATTACTTATTGTACGCTTGGTTACTTTAATACCTAATGCACGCAGATGTTCCTGCAGCTGTTCTCGGGTAACTTGTAGATATTGTTGGATCTGGCATCATAATATCCTTGCTAATCTTAGAGAAATCTTCCTAGGAGCACCTGTTCGTCTTTGGTTTTCGATGCTGTTACGAGTTTTAAACCTAGCAATGAACGAAGCAATTGTAGTAAAAGGACTATTCAGGTTGTTCGAAATCGTTCTGTAACTGTTCCCATCTTTCCAAAGAGATAAAATGTGTTTTTTGTGAAATAGTCAATTCTTTATCTTTAGGCATTATTAGAACCTTCTCGTAAGACTAGAAATTGCAGAATGATCTGATAATGGCTAATAGCGTTAACTATAATTACTGATAACATTATTGGAACATTCTAGAATATACATTTTTTCATAATTAATTGATTATTTTATTCTAATAATTGATATGTACGAATACTTTTTTCACCAGTTAGAATTTAAAAATGCATTAATTTCTGTTAGAATAAGAATTAATTAAGTCTATTATTATTTTTTGATAGTATGTGTCTTTATACATAAAATGTGCCGAGATTTGTTTTATTTAAGGCTTTTACATTTATAAAATACAATTTTTCAAGTGTACGAATATTTATTTCCCCATTTGTATATATATATATATATATATATATATATATATATATATATATATGAGTGGAAAATGCCATGATAAATGATATAAGATATACTGACTTCTGTGAGTGTTGTATTCAATTTCAACTTTTATATTTTGGCTGTTATGGAGCAATTTAACCCATAAATATACCACACTTTAAAATTTAAGACCACCCCATATAATTCTTTATATTGGTCCAAATTTAGTTTTTTTATTTTAATTTAGATAAGAGAAAATTGTTATATAAAATTTTAAAAAACTGTGATAGGCTTTCATTAGAAATTTTATTTTCATAAAAAAAGAATTTTATTTTGATGTCTCAAAACCTATAGCATTGATAAAGCCAGCATAATCATTTTCATTCATTGCAAAATTTTCTCAATGTATATGCTTGATAAATGATTACATTCTTTGTTCATTCTATATATATATATATATATATATATATATATATATATATATATAGGTAATGAAAACACATTTTTATGCGTTTTTAAATTTTTATTCTCTTGTTCTACAACACATAAAATGCCGATACACATACATACAAACTCTATCTCTCTCTCTCACACACACACACACACACACACACACACATATATATATATATATATATATATATATATATATATATATATATATGTTGTTGTTTTAGATATATATGGAAAATTCCAGACTCTAACAAATTATTAGATCATTGGTTTTTAAAAAGATATTTTGGAGCGCGTTCCTCAGTTCTTTTTATATATTTATCTTTAGTTTATCTGTATTTATAAAGAGCATTACCATTTACATAGATACGCATTTTTCATTATATATATACATATATATTGATATTGATCTGAAAACAAATATATATGAGAGAGCCATCTTTTAAATTTATCTTTTTATGGATCCTTATCAAAGTATTTTCACACGAGCAAGCACAGAGGGATATAAAAAAATAAAATCCTTCTAACGTCCCAAGTAAAAAAATATTTTTAATATTAATGTTTGTAAGCATTATGATCATATATGAATATGTAATGCACATTTTTTTCTGTTCATTTTGATCTATACGCGAAGCGTATATTGAAATTGCGCATGTGTGTATGCGCATATGTGTATGTGTGTGCGTGTGCGCGTGTGTGAATGAATACATGTAAGCTTATCTATAAAAGGGCATCAATGTTTGTGAAGAGGACCATTAAATCTTGTACAAAGAGAGTGGCCATTTCATCGTCTAGTTGATCATTTCAGATATGGAAATGGAATTTCGCATCTGTTTCCGCTCTGCACAAATTAGATGAGACGACGATATCAATACTCTAATAAATATGTAAATATTCGTATATCGTCACTGATATGTGAAGCTACGAACTGATATGATGATGGGTACCAGAAGGGAAACGGAATCAACTTACTGAGTTCGAATTGTTGTTGAAGCTGCCTTCATAGAAATCTACTTGAGGAAAATTTTAGTCCATTGTTTAAAACACTCTATACTATACAAATCGTAGCTATAGTATTTAGTCCTATCATAAGTTGATATTTTTATCAGAACGATTTATCTGAAGAACATCACGTGTTATTTACTGAGAAAAATACCTTGTCGTCCAACCTTCTCAGATTTGATTGTATGCACATTTGGACCAGACAAATCAGGCACGCACATAAACATACACACACACACACACACACACACACACACACACACACACACACACACATATATATATATATATATATATATATATATATATATATATATATATATGTATGCACATTTCATTGAATACGACAGACAAGGTTCTTTGATTTAGTTTTTTTACACAATTTCTCATGCGATCTCACTTTCTTTCCCTTTTCAGATGTAATTATAGAGGAATTATAGAGGAATAATCACAATTAAGTAATTCATCGAGTGTAGAAGAAACCTCAACAGAATGCAGAAATATTTAGGACTCATCAACAGTTGGCATCCAATAGCGAGAATGAAAACCTGAACTGTTACAATAAGAGGCAAACGCCATACTAACTGTACCAACGGGTCTCGGTGACAAAGTGTTAACGAATTAGACTCGATAGAGCGCCGCTCGATCACATATTCCGTGGTGGAACTCATCCAAGTTTCTCTTTACTCCACGATTCTCGTTAGTGGATGCGCACTGCTGATGAGTCCGAAATATAAGACGAAGCGGCCGTTCAGTTCTTTCTGTATTCTGTTGAGATGTCTTCTACTTAATTATTATTATTTAAAATCCTCATAATTATTTCTGTTTGTATATTCTTGCTTGAACTGGCTTCTAATGCTCTGGACTAAGCGGTTTGTGGAGGCACAGTCCTATGGGTAAAGAGAAACTCAGATGAGTTCCACCACGGAATATGTGATCGAGCGGCGCCTCATCGAGTTAACTCTTCGTCAACATTACAGTTGGTATGGCGTTTGCCTCCTATCGTAACTCTTCGGTTTTCATTTCTCGGTAGTGGATGCGCACTGCTGATGAGTCACACGATGAATTACTTAATTATTTTTATATATATATATATATATATATATATATATATATATATATATATATATATATATATATCAGGTAATTTTAAGTGTATAAAGTAATGAAGTTTGTTATATTGAATTATGAAAACTGTATGAGAAATGAGAAGGTAATATATTTTAGACAATCCTAGTAATATAAAATATCTAGGGATATATATATATATATATATATATATATATATATATATATATATATATATATATATATATATGGGAATATAAAGGGGGAATAGAAAGTATGTTATTTTCTTAACAATGATAATATAATTACCAACATAGTCGGATTTTTTTGCCATTGAAATTCCAACCAAAACAATCTTATTGATTTTGAAAATGATTTAAAAATATTGTAAATAAAGTCGAAACAAGAATGTAAAACAACATTTAAAAAGGAAATAAAATTGACATAATCAATAAATAACTTAAATAAGTCAAGAAAAATCCATAAAATGGGACCTGCACAATATAACAAACTAAACCAAAAAGTGGTGCATAATTTTTGCAAGGCCGCCAACAACGAATTATAAAATAATATAAATAAAGTAACAACAAAATTAAAATTAGATAAGAGAACTAAACAATTACTGAATGTAGAACCATTTATTAACAATTAATGTAGGAAAAATAAGAAAACAAATAGCAGAAAAATATGTTTGAAATTAAGAAAAATATTAAATAAAAATCAATGGAATAATACAAAACAAAATATTAATTTGTTCTTCAATATTACAAACAAAAACGATTGCTGTTTTATAAAAATAGATATAAAAGATTTTTGTCCATCCATTACTAAATATATATTAAATAAAGGATTAAATTTATAAACACAAAAGTTTAAGACGAAGAATTACAAATAATTAATCATTGTAAAAAAATCATTATTATACTACAATAATATAATACGCTTTAAAAGAGTAATCACAATAATAATAATGAGAAATTTAACCTATCAATGAACAGTTATGATGGTGATTATATGCGAACTATATGAATATATATCATACATTATTTATCAAAGGTTATTAATAAAAATTATATAGATTTATACAGAGATTGTAATTATAAGAAATTGTAATGGTAAAAACAGAAAATATAAGAAAAAATATTAGAATTCTTTAACAACTTATGATTTACACTAAACATCATATCTAATCTTAAAATAGTAAATTTTCTTCCTATAATATTTAACTTAAACAAAAATATAAATTAACAACCTAATGTATTTAAGCATTTACCAATATCTGTGAATAAAATAATTGCAACTAATTATAGCAAAATAAAAACAAAAATATTTAATGGAAATAAAAAAAAAATATATAATACAGTATTTAGAAAAGTGGTTATTCAAATAAATTAGAATACATGCCAAACAATAATGCAAACAAAAATAAAAAAAATATATAATTTGGTTTAATCCACCTTATAATAATATAATAAATACAAAAACATGAAAGTATTATGTAAATTAATTAAAAAACACTTTCCTAAAAATTGTTAACTATAAAAAATCATTAATAAAAATACAATTAAAATCAGTCATAGTTTTATGAATAATATGGAAAAAATAATAAATAAACACAATAAAAATATTAAACAATAACAATATCAATTACAATGGGTAGCCCACAAAATAGCAACAATAATTGTAATTGCGAAAAAAAAAAAAACAACTACCCACTTAATAATAAATATCTAGCTAATAATACAGTATATAATTCAGGTGCATCAAATAACATTAACACGGAAGAAAAAAGAAATTAAAGGAGCAACCGGAAACAACTTTTAAATAAAGATTTAATAATCATAAAATATCATTTTAAATAGACGAATACGTAATAACACACCATTATTAAAATGTATATGGAATCAGAAAAGAAAAATATATCAACAAAAATTAGATGGGCAATCATAGAAAAGTACCCCAAAGAATATTAATAAGAAAAAATGTAACCTGTGTTTAGAAGAAAATAATTAGGTAATAAATTTCAACAATCAAATGAAATTATAAATAATAAATAAGAGAAAAAAATTAATAGGCAAATGCAGGCATTTTAATAAATGTTTATTTTGCAATTTACATCGTAATAAAAGATAGTATTATAAATACAACAGAAACTAATATATATTAAATAATGATATATAGCATAATATAATAAAAACAATACAATGCATGCACACACACAGACACCATGTAAATATATATATCTATATATATATATATATATATATATATATATATATATATATATATATATATATATAATCAATATAAAAGCTCAAATATATACATAGAAACAAAAAATAACGATGAAAAATAAAAAAATATAAAATATACAACTGAAAAATTTATGTTTATGAAGTAACAGATGTAAAAATCTGAACATGCGTGCGTTCATAAAGGAGTTAAAAAGTAGACGCAAATATGTAAATTTAAAAAAAAATCGTATATTCATTACAACTGGAAATATTTAATAAACAGTTTAACCCCTAAAAAGTGAACATAGTACCAGGAAACTGCGAAGTTGGGGACGATATAAGTTAAGTAATTTTTTCGGAAGTATATAAATAATATATATATATATGTATAAATATATATATATATATATATATATATATATATATATATATATATATATATATATATATATATCATTATTAACTATAACAGACAATGAATGCCTATTATGTCTGACATTGAGCCGTTCTAAATGTTCGAATATTTGCTTTTATTTCGGTTTAAAATAAAG
The DNA here is from genome assembly GCA_903632075.3 of Acanthosepion pharaonis. Taxonomy (NCBI): domain Eukaryota; kingdom Metazoa; phylum Mollusca; class Cephalopoda; order Sepiida; family Sepiidae; genus Acanthosepion; species Acanthosepion pharaonis. The sequence continues at coordinate 2,835,577 of CAHIKZ030002666.1, forward strand.
AAAAAATGGAAATTTTATTTGGATATTTTTTATGAAGTTGACTGTCTACTCATATAGCCCATCCTCACAGTGGTTATAGAGATATGAAACAAAGATATACACCGTCAAACATGATATTTTGTTAGTTTGACATAGAAAATTGTTATGCGACGCTAACTGTTGCGGAATAGCAGACGCAGATCGTAAGTTCAAGATGCGGTTCTATGACGTCATATCACGTGAGAGACCGAAGTATTGCAACAGAATCAATGTCTAGATGCATTTTACTGTGTTGTGACTAGTTTGAAATGTAATTTTGTTGAGTGTGTGTTGCTTTCTTATTCATGAAGCTGGCTTCCAATTTCTGAAGGTTCATGTTATTTAAGGTTCTGTTGACGATTGAAGAATCGGAGAGTCTAGTTCGAATTCCGTCCGAATACATTAACTTACGTGCTAATATCCTTGGGACAATTATGAATCCACTTCTCTCCCCATTTATGTATAAAATAGCAGAATTGATTCCATAGCCTTGGATGGCAACTGGCCTAGGAGAAGGACAACTCTGAATTGCACCTGGTCTCTGCATTCAGCTTTTCAAAAATTGTGGTTGGTTCTACACAAAACCTTCATATCCAATCATATGTGCAGGTTGTCTGGTTGTCCGTTCCTAGGAAGTGAGTGGCCTGACCCTCATACGTGGTAAAAGTGTGCTCCGTAGGCACGGGACAACATTCAACGTCAATCAAATTCGATATCTGTCTATATTACTGAGGTGAGTTATTATGTAAATTATTTACATTATTCGGACAATTGTCCTCATCTTTGTTGCATATTTATTACAAAGTTTCGACCGTTGTACGCTCCGGCCTTCTTCAAGTGGTTGGAATCTCGAATTAAACCCTTTATTTTGCTTATTGGGGTAGACTGTTCTAGTTCCACGTGCCATGTTTAATGGCTGTCAGTTATCAGTTATCTCCTGTTAATTTCCCTCTGAAAGTTCTCTACTGCCTTAACCGGGTAACTCATCCCTTCAGGCTAGGCACCAGGACTTCCTGTCAATTCAAGGAGAGCCTTTATGGTTGCAGAGAGAGAATCCAGTACCATTTTCGGATAAAACATCGACTACAAGCTCATATCTCCCAGAGGCTCGAGGATTTCTTCAACAGAATTACTAATGAAGAAGACCAGAGAAGGATACAAATAACGTGGATAAATCCTTCAGACATGAATTCGATGTAGTCAAGGCTCACCAAGTACAAAAATTAAATAGATTGAAAGATCAGAAGGTGACGCACAAGGTCCATCACCCACAAGTGAAAGCAGTGTGTTCAGTACATGAATTTGCAAGAATTTTTATTTTATTCTTTGTTTATAACGTCTGACTACAGCCTTTTCACTTTGTTAGATTTGATGGTGAAGGAAATTATTTTTAAAGTTAGCGATTAACAGAATTTAATTATTATACTCGAAAGTTTTTGCCTTCAGTTCTGCAGATATTTTTGTGTGACTATTTTTATCAGCAAATGAATGTCCTGTGTTTTGAAGATTACTTTATCAAATTAGGTAGCTTCAAAATAAAGCTAAATATTATGTAGTTTTGATTTGAAAATGGTTCCAACGGCATGTACAATACAACATTGTGAATTTGGCGTTTCTTTTGAATGATTTAGACTTGAAATACTATCACTGCTTAAATAACTAATTGGAAAATCTAATCTTTTGAGACAGAAAGATTAGAAATGTAGAGCTGCAATATTGACAATTTTTGTTTCGTTCGATTTATCCTCTAATTACAATTCAGTGAACTCGTAACTTACGGTTAATTCGTTTTGTGTATGTATGCGTGGATATGTGTGTGCGTATCTGCGTGAATGAGTGCGAATCCCCTATAAATATCTTCGAATAGGCAGACCAGCAGAAGTTAATCTTGTTCTTTGGCCACAAAAAAACTTGAAGCATGTTTCATGAAACCAATATTAAATTACAAAAGACAAACAAACAATAAAAGAAAGCAAGCAAGAAACAAATAAAAATATCATTGGTTTATATTTTTCAAATTGTTAATGTATATTTTGGAGCGTGGTTGTGGAAAATCTTATCAACATGGAAACCAAATTCTAAATTAATAACACGTATCAGTTTGAATACACTTTCGTTATCATTCAGGTAGTCATCGACATAAACGAGATTTTCGATAAAATATTCATATTTGAAATTAATCAATACTAAATATAATCTTTAAAATCTAAATATTATTATTTGTGCATTTTATTATTTATTTTAATTCAGTTATTAATTTCATTAAGCAACGGTCAATTAAACGGTGTACATATTCTGTACACATTTTGTTACCGCTTAAGGCACAAATATTTAAAGAGCATTTTTAAATATTTCTCAAGTTGTGGCAAAGTATATAAAGGTGAATTTATCCATCCTTTAAAATTATGGCTGGATGAACATCGAATAGATATAATGAGGATAAGTTAATGAAATCGAGCATGACTGATCACTATGAATGGAAAAATAGTCATCAGCATCTTTGGGATGAAAAAAAAAACGTATTGGACAAGGAAGAACACTAAAGAGTTAGCGTATGCTAGGTTAAGAGAAACTCCCTAGTAGACGTAGCATAGAAATATGCCGCTAATAAAGAAAGAAATATATATATAACAACAAGTCTTTAGCAACAGCAACCATGACAAAAGGGAAAAGCTTCGGTGTGTGCAGTCAAGCATGATAAAGAACAGCAGCAGCAGCACTCATCAGCAGGCATGCAGGCAGTTTATAAGTTCTCCTATGGTAACATTACCCAGTTTATTAAAGCGTTGGGTTGTGAATTTGGTGACATAGTAATCGTAAGTTCAATCCCTGAGCTGGGCTTTGAGTACTTAAACTCAGTGGACGAGCAATAACCGATCGGTACTAAAAATAATTACTAGACGAGATATTCATAGTCAAGAGTATTAGGACAAGAACAGCCTATCCTCGCAGATTAAATAAGGGGTTAAGTTCAGACTTCTGCGTAGGTTACTAAGTTTGACACCTGATGAAAGGGTGATGGCACAACGGCCGAAACGCTGTGATAACAACAAAAATTGATAAGAACAATAGTACAAATATAAATAGCGTATATAATTAAATACTTCTGTAAAAATGTAAAAATGCTCTTCATCCTGATAATTCATCTTTTGAAAATATTGTGATATCATCGCTCGAGAAGTTCAAGGATAATGTAGCCTTGTGCTAAACGGAGGTCACTTTCAGAATATATTGATTTTGTGTGCCACTAATTATTTGACTGGTTCTATTAAAACTGAATCTACTATTTGATTGGTTGTTAGCAGACATTAAACGCGACAATATAGATAATGTTCAATATATCATCAGTTCTTAACTTGATATCCTTGCTGATGACACAGCTATTTAATGTGGTCAGATATGGCTATTCAATTTTAACGTATCTAAAACGAAGCTACTCTGGGAGAACTCTTTTTTTTCTTTCTTTCAGCAAGGCTGATGCTAACCTTTTGGCTAATGACTCACTGCACCCTATTGGACTAACATATTCCGCTGACATGAAGTGGATTAAGATTATATTAAATCAATTGCTAGATCTGCTGGTAGGAAGTTTGTGTCGTGCTAAAAATGTTTTGTCAGAAACTCTCTTACATATTTATAAATCAACTATTCTTCCTTGTTGTGAATATTACTCTGACATCAGGTCTAGTGTTCCTGCAATAAATTCATAGATACTTGAAAAAAGCCAATTATTGATCCTGACCGGGTTTCGCAGCTTCAGTCACTTTCCTCTGTAGCTTACAACTATTTCTCTGTAAATACTTCCATGCTGTTTGGATGAAATTCCCTTTATTGTACCTATAGACTTTTGAAAGTCAGTAAGAGAGTGGCAGTAATATATTATCCTTTTACAGCTGAAATGGATAGATGAAATCTTCACTTCTATGCTAAGAGGTACTTGCATTGATCTTCTCGTCTGTAGAATAGTCTTCCGTCTTCTTGCTTCCCAGTCAACATGGATCATCAAAAATGTAAATGCTTTGTCACACGTTTTCTTCTGTTTTCTTAATTTCTGTTCTTTTATTGTTCTCGCTCCTTAATAGTGTGTTTCTTCTCATCTTCTCGAACACTCTTGCTTCTTAGTAGTTGTATTACCTTGCCTGGGAGGAAGGGATTAAAAAAATGTGTTTTTATCACCTTCGTCGTAATTTTATGTTTATCAAACTGGTTTTGCATACTATTAGTAGTGAGTTTGAACCTAACTGTTTCCCGGTAAATTAAATTTGGCTTTTAAAAAGTTTTGATAACATTTAATAAATAACTATTCTTATTTTATTGACAATTTATACAGTTTCTCTAAATTAGGGTGGCTGATTTTAATACATGATAAACCTTGTTGGGTTATTGAATGTATATGTTCAATAATGCAGCGTCATTTAAAAATATTTTTATGTAGAGTAGTGAACTTCACTATTCAATATGAATAATCAACCAGAACAGTTTCGTTAATCACCGCCGCACACCAAAGTATCCAAAACAATTTGTATATTCAAGTGAGCGCATATACTGTTACCTTGAACATAAAAAACTATGGTGTAATCATAAAAGAGAAATTCAATCACAGAACAATATTGAATTCCATGGAACTTTGAATTATTAACGTATCTCACAACTCCATTTACGAGAAAAATCCAGAGAGGAAAATAATTCTTTTATATAAGGTTTCGTTTCTTCAGTATGCCAAAATATCTTTATCTATAAAAGGCAGGATGTGTGTGTGTGTGTGTGTGTGTGTGTGTGTGTGTGTGTGTGTGTGCGTGTGTGCGCGCGCATAATGAACGCACGGCCGCAATTTTCGACGGATTTCCACCAAAATTTACATGCACATGCTCCAAGGTAGCGGGAAGACCAAAACCGACTTTGCATTTCCCAACTCCCATCGATAGTGGAAATAATCGATTTGTTCATGCTTCTACGGCAGTTTTCATGTAGTTTGCGGCCATTTTCTAGTGACCAGAGTGAGAGCCTATAGCTGGCTGGCAAGAATAGGCAGGAAAATTCTATTGCCCAGCGTGAGAGCCAACAGCTGACTGACACGAATGTTAATAAGCATGCTAGCCTGCAAAAAAATTGATAGCTTCATTCGTCACAAGTGGGAAACATTTAAATCTGCATGGCACTTTACTCCAATTACCTCATTCGCTTGCTTAAACTCAACGTTGATTCTGATTCCTCAAAACTGGGTTGGGTGTGAAAAAGTATTTGTTGTTAACATTCCTTTTTCATTCAGTTTTTCCAGTTACGAGTCCTTTTTTAAAGCTGATCGTTTTGTGTTCATTTTGTTTAGATCTTTTTTCGTAACAGATTTAATGTTTAGTATAAAGCTTATAAAGAAATCGCAGTGTGAGATAGGCAAGAAGTAAGGCATGTAGCAACATCAGCACAGTAAAGGGCACTCCTTTAAAGGCAAGGAAGGGCAAAAATATTTTAAGTCAAGTGATAGCGATTGCTGTACGATTTTTGAATCAAGCACGGGAAACGCAGGGCCATGCTGCTAGCAAAATCTAAAGATAAAAGTTGAGAAAAAATTATGCGAATAAATTGAATAAAATATCGAGCAGAAAGATATCATTTGTACATAAAAATGATAGAACAATTTAATAGCTTGACATTCTTTTCAAAGACGTGCGAATAATTTCAATTTCAACCATCCAAAAAATAGCGTTACTTAAACTCCCTAGAATACCGTGGAAAATTCTAAAGTATTAGGCGATTAATATCTGTTATAAAAACTAAAAAAACGAAAAACTGTTATTCTCCAATGAGTTACTTCACCAGAAATGTCTCGGTGAGAGTATAAAATATGCGACATTGGAGAAATCAAAACCGAATTGTGAAATTCCATATCAAACTCAATGGGTGACATTTAAACTTGTTAATCAAAAAAGCTTTCCCCGACTATGGAGAGACTTCGGAATTCACAAGGACGACTTAAAATAACAGAACAAATGCTGTTCTTGTATAAATTAATATTTTCATAAGTCGAACCAAACTTTTAAATTACTGAAAATTTGGCAAAAATATTAAGAAATGTGAAACATGCTGGTGACTTTGGTTCTCACATTTATACTCTCACTTAAGAAAGCAGGATATTAGTCGACATAGATATGTGAGGAAAATTAAATCTTACATAATACCAATAACATTTATATACTAATGAATCTGTAAATATTGTCTATATTTCTGAGATGATGTATTATGCACACTATTTACATTTGTTGCCATATTTATTACAACGTTTCGGCCATTGTACGCTCCGGCTTTCTTCAGGTGTTTGGAATGTCGAACTGAACCCTTTATGTCGCTCACTGGGGTAGACTGTTCTAGTTCCACATGCCATGTTTAATGGATATCAGTTCTCAGTTATCTACTGTTAATTCACTTCTCAAGGTTCTCCACTGTCTTAACCGGGTATTGAGCTCACACTCTTTGGGTCCTGTCACTGGATTTAACCAACGCCTTCATCCACTGCACCATGTGTCCTCAAGGTCACAGAGCACAGTGGATAAAGGAGATAACAGTTAACTGACATCCATTAGATCATGACACGTGGAACTAGAACAGTCTAACCCGGTGAGCGAAATAAAAGGTTCAGTTCGATATTCCAACCACATGAGGAAGGTCGGAGTGTACAGCGGCCGAAACGTTGTAAGAAGTATGGCGACAAAGATGAGGACAATAGTCCGAATAATGTAAATGCTGTAAATACTAATGTGTTTTTAAAGTAATTATTGGATCATTAGTAATTTACATCTAATGAAAAGCGGAACGAAGTACATAGAAAAGACACAATGACTCGAAGCTAATTCGCACTAAACATGAAACGCTGATATGCTACCTTCTTTGGACGTCAAATGTAATTACAGATTTCGAATACATTTTGGACTTTTTCTGTCTTAGTTCATTTCAACGACACAATGTCCATGACATTCAGGCATTTAAAGACAAAACATCAAACGTATAAATAAATCATTATGCATCATTCAATTTTGTTGTTTTTCGTAGCAATAAAATCAGGTTGAGTTTTATTTTTTATCCGCAACCACGTGCAAAATATACCTAAACTCTTGCATATATCTGGCTCGTCTGGTTGATCAATATGATTGAAATTTGTTTCCCACTTGATTATATATTGAATTTAATTAATAATATAAACTTATTCTGAAAGAATTTCGTACCAGTGGAAACTCAATGGTAAGCGCCTTGTATAATTAAAATTTAGATGAAGGATTTCAAACTGAAGGTCTTTTAATATTTGTTTCTTCTTTTGGAAACATTTTACCTTTTCTCTAAAGTTTAGCACCTTGTGACCATCACTGATCTTATTCTGACACAAGAGCGTCCTAGTGAGGTGACATGTGAAGTTCAAGCTGATTGAAGCTATTAATTTAAATCTCGAACCAATACCGTAAATTTTCAACCACCCACTGTTATATACAATCACGTGCCAAATTTCTCCAGCACCGGTGCCTTTCACATGAGTTGAGCGAATTCTTATCGGTTACACATGAGCTGCTTTGTTCTTAATTAAGGCGGCGAGAACGCGGAAATAAAGACCCGGAATTGAGCGGAAGAAATCTGACCGCAGGCCATCATAGACCGGAAGTTGGTGGACAAGAATTAATCCCAAATTTCGAAAGAGAAAATTGGCCCGAAATAATCATGGCATCGATTAGATAGAGACGTGTATTTTATTTTACTTCTTAATTAATGTTAATGCATTCGCTTGTGTTAAGTTTTAGAGAATGCATGCATTTATAATTCTATAAGGAAATTTATGTATGTGAACTCTGCGAACCGGCGCCCGTTTGCGGATTAGAAATTTGGTTTCATATTTCCATTGTAGTATATAAATGTTAATCCACTGCGAGTTTAACAATGAAAATCGTTCGATTTAGTTTATATTCTATTTCCTTTCATACCATTCAATGATGAACAATTTTGGCATAAATTATATTGGAACATCAGAATGTGATCAAAATTGCCATATATGTCATTTGTCTATTAAATATAAATAACAGACATGTTTCTCTCTAACTATTCACATAATTCTTTTAAATTTAGTTGTTATATTTGTCTATAATCTATTTACCATTCTATCTACTTATTTATTATTTTTCTGTTGAGGTATTTGCGGTTTCCTCACTGGTGAAAGTGATCGATGTTTTAACTTCAGTAAAAGACTGATTGCGAATACAGACTTGGAAGACTCCGATAAAGACTAAAAAAACAAGTAAATTACTCAAAACGTATTTTTCTTTCCGATAACTTAGATAAAATCTCTGTGAGATTATTTATAGTCCTAAAAAATATTTGCAAGATGTGAACAAAGTGCGAAAGAAAAATCAGTTTGATAAGCGACCTAACAAAACTAATATTAGAACGCTAATGAACAGAGCTCCGAGGAGAATCAGACGTAAAATAGGAAAAGAATCACATAGTCTGACAGAGAAGAAGACAGGAAATGCTGTATTCATGGCTAAAATGCTGTAAGACAGGAGGACAAAAAAAAAGCTAAACCATAAGAATGTACCAGTACTTAAATTAGAAAAGTCAAGGCAGTTAATAAAATATTATAATCTGGTTACTCATTTTTCTGCCTTTGCCTGTCTGCTAAGAGAGCTAAGCTAATCTTTGTTGCAGACACCGATACTTCAACATTCACTGCCTAGTCTGTACTTTGTGCAGCATAGATGCCGCATAAAGATACAATTTCTGGCAAAGATTACATAATTTGGAATTATCAGTTCTCTAAGAAGACCAAAAGTGTCACCACCTCGATCACAATGACTTATGATTTAGGTGCGAGCAAAACTATTGAATGATTCCAAACAGTTTACGGAATGCGGCATATTCGGTTATATATACTGGGAAAAAAATTACATATATTTAGAATTCAAAGTCACCACTTTTGCCTTCACTATAGCCGTTAATCTATTTACAACAAAAATGCATAACTTCTTCACCACAAAACGTTCAAATTGTACTACGAGCTTCTTTAATATTAGACACACTTGAATACGAGATACGTGAAACAGCAGCCTGCAATATTGGCCATTTAATAAAGCCCATAAGATTAATATCAGGGTATGATGGATGTCAAATATACTTGTCAGACAATCCACGAAAATATCTCTTTTGTCAGTTATGTTTCAGAATGACCAGGAACTTCGTCTTGAGTGAAGATATAGCGATATCTAAATGTGGCTAACAATCAGGGCGACACATTTTATTCAAACGTTTTCTACTAAACTCTGGTATTCACTTTCAATATTACTTCAATCAATACCAAAAAGGATTTGGTACTATAAGAAGCAATAGCAGTACAAATCATTACACCAGTCAGTTTCTGTCGCTTGAATATTCTTCCGACACGGCCGGGAATGTCTTTTATTAAAGTATCATAAACTCTGTCATATTGGTAGCCTTGGTTGTATTCCCACCAACATTTTCTTCCCATTGTCGATCCGTTCTTGCTTCGAGGAACTTCGTAGCAGATGTCGTCATTAAATCTATAGTTTTAGTATTAAATAATCTTCCATCCGAATATTCAGCATTTTTGCTGTCACCCTCATGTTTCATTGTAGTTTTCAATTCACCCCTTTCTAGCCGGCTTCAATGACTACAAAGAGGGATTTTTTTTTACTGAACATGATTTTGAGAAGTGATATTCTACACTTTAAATTTTGGCCACACATTAAAAAAAACAGTTATTTTGTTGCAAATATTCAACAGTTATATCACTTCAAATGTTTTTATAGCTGCCACTTTCAATGCGAAAAATTAATCAGATTTTACCCGAGTTGCTATCATTAATTAAACTGTAAACAATAGAACGTTAGGAAGACTTACACAATTGTGAAACTGTTTATGCGAATAGGTATGTGTTATTGTTTCTTTTTAAATAATGGGCAATATGTAAGCCGCCAACGACAGTCTAACCAATTACATTTGGGACAACCAGTGGTATATTTTTTAGGTACATTCAAAACCTTTCATGGATCTTCTTCCATACCAATATTTTTGAGAAATGATCACCGGGATAAATAAACTTTATTGAGATTGGAAACCGAGTCGACGGCCTAATCGCTCTTAGCATTCGCCAACGTGTCAATTCGATAAAATAAAATACAAAGAATTACAGGAAAATGAGAATACCTTCCTCTAACCGAAAAGAATATTTTGGAATAGTCCACTATGTTTATAGGGATAAACTGTTTGAATACGAACAGAAAAAGCATAAAGATATATAGAAAGAAAATATAGAAAGAAGAGAACAATTAAGAGGCATTTTATTACAGTTTAATGAATATGGAAAACAAAATCTTCGTTTCACCGTTAATTATGATAGGGGAACGCGTATCATTAATAAAATATTTTACGCTGATGATTATGCGAAGAAATAAAACGCATAGTCGACAAAAGTAGGAATAAATCTGCACCTGGCCCTAACGGAATACCTTTCCTTCTGTACAAAAATGTCCTACTCTTCTTAAATGGTTACATACTAACCTAAAATTAGCATGGAAAAATTACCATATTAGCCAACAGTGGATGATAGCGGAAGGGGTGTACATACCCAAAGAAAAGAATTCCAAGATCATCAGTCAATTTCGGCCAATTTCGCTTCTCAATGTAGAAGGAAAGATATTTTTCGCAGTTTTGGCATCGAGGTTGACCAAATACCTTCTCAATAATGAATATATCGATACGTCAGTACAGAAGGGTGATGTTCCAGGAATAGCTGGTTGCTTAGAGCATGGAAACATGATCTGGGAGGCCATTCAAAAAGCAAAAATTAAAAAGAAAGATTTGGATGTCATTTGGTTGGATTTAGCTAATGCCTACGGATCAGTAGCTCACCAAATGATACAATTATCATTACAAATGTACCATATTCCTGAGGAAATATCTATTATGCTAGGAACTTATTTTGATGGTTTCCTCATGCGTTTTACTACAAAAGACTTTACGACCAAGTGGAACAGACTTGAATTTGGAATTGCGATGGCATGTACAGTGTCACCAATACTTTTCGTTCTAGCTATGGAACTGATTCTCAAAGCGACAAACAACAAGGCTGATGTTGTTGAGCTTGGGGGAGGTTGTCAAATGCAACCAGTGAAAGCGTTCATGGATGACACTACAATCCTCTCATCCAAAGTAAGTTCAACTCGCAAGATATTAAGCTTGATGGACAACCTGATAAGTTGGTGTAGAATGAAATTTAAAGCAAACAAGTCCAGAAGTCTTTCTCTTAGAAAAGGAAAGTTGAACAAAAACATAAATTTTGTAGTAGGTGGCCAAAGAATCCCTACTGTATCAGAAAAATCAGTAAAAAATTTAGGTCGGTGGTACGATCAATCGTTAAAAGATACCAACCAAGTAAAAGAAACATCCAGGTCATTACAAGAAGACCTCCATAAGATAGATCTTTGTCCTATAAAAGGAAAATACAAGGTATGGTGCTTAGAGCATGTGCTCATTCCGAAGCTACTATGGCCCATAATTGTGTACGAATTTGGAATGAGTACAATTGAGTCAATGGAAAGGAAAATAAACAAATATATCCGAAAATGGTTGGGTTTTCCTCCAGGTTTGTCTGATATCGCATTGTACTGCAGACAAGCAAAACTAAAGTTGCCATATAAATCGATTGTGGAAGAGTATAAATCCGGAAAAATTAGACTTCAAATGATGTTGGATGACTCCAAGGATAAAGCAATAAAAGCTTTAAAGCCTACGTTAAAAACAGGGAGAAAGTGGAAGGTCAGAGAAACAATAACAAGTGCTAAAGACAATCTAGCTTTCAATGAAGTCATCGGATACACTCAAGCAGGGAAACAAGGGTTAGGACTAAATGAAAGGCAGTGGTGGTCGAAATCTTCTGGTAAAGATCGCCGTGACATGGTCATCCAAAATGTGATGAAAGAAAAAGATGAAAAAAGACTCGTAAAAGGAGTGCAACAATCCCAACAAGGCCAATGGACAAACTGGGAGGAGGCTATTCAGAAATCTATTACGTGGAAGGACATTTGGCAGATGGCTCCACTCAGGTTGAGCTATTTAATACGTTCCACGTATGACCTGCTACCATCTAAGAACAATCTTGTGAAATGGAAGAAAGAGAGTGATCCCACTTGTCCCCTGTGTAAGGAAAAGCCACAAACATTAGAACATGTTCTTAGTTCCTGTAAAACAGCCCTTGTCAATGGCAGATATACATGGAGGCACAATAGTGTTTTGGATGAGCTGGTCAGAATTATAAAGAAATACATGAAGTCTGAGTCATCTAATTCAGCCCAGGAATTTGTTGCAGAAGGAAAAAGATATGTCGGTTCTAAGCAAACAAGCAAATGTCATGCTATACCCGGAAAAAATCTCCTTAGTTCTGGTGGCATCTGGGAGGTATCTGCAGACCTTCCTGGTTGGCGTAATGATTACCCCAAAATAATATCAGGTAAAGGTCTGCGACGAGATATTGTTCTTCTGTCAAGGGTGAACCATAAAATCATCCTGGTTGAATTATCAGTACCATATGAATGCCGGATGGAACAAAGCCACGATTATAAAACTAATAAATATGAAAATCTAAAGTCAGAGCTAATAAAGGAGGGGTATAATGCAAGTGTTAGAGCAGTGGAAATTGGAGCAATGGGTTTCGTTTCAGGCACTCTGTACCAATTTCTGGGCCAAATTGGAATCAAGGGGCGTAATAGGGCCACTCCGTGGAGTGTTTCAGCGAACATGACGGCATGATATGACTGATCGTGAATGCGTAATGAGGTTCACGTTGCATTCCCAGAACGCGAGGTTTGCCGTTTTTCGAATTTTCGTAAATTTAATTTCGCCGTTACACATTTGAACTAGTTTATCTACAACACTTGTATATAGTTATAATGGGGCCTCACATCAGTGAGGGGGGCCGGTGTGCAACTGAAACCGTTGAGAGGAATGCCCCGAAACGGTGCACATTCTCTCCTGATGACCCCAATTTAAAATTCGAGAGGGACACATCAAATTCATTGAAGTCAAAAGCCGTAGTGAAGCTCGGTGGAAGTGTCATTGGCATGAGGAGCATTACACATTCAGCTCGCTTCAGGTGAGTGTCAATTACTTTCCAGTAATTTCCTTCTGTGTTGATAGTAGATTCAGAAATAAAATTGAATGACGTATTAAGCAATTTTGACGAGGAAATGTCATTTATTTTTTGTCGATAAAGACAACAACGAAAAAAAAGTATAGCGCAAAATTTGAATTCCAAATTGGGTAGGTCAGGTTGTAATGAATATGAATTTTTAAATATCATGTAATTTTAATAATGGATGATAGAACGTGTGATACTGAAAACAGATTACGTTTAGTAATAGCATAACATGGGTTCGAAAAATAAAAGCAAGAGTAATAGATTGTCATGTAATATCTACATTCTTGTAAGGAAGTGAAAACCTGACAATTTCTTTACAAAAGTAAAAAGCAAAGACTGCAACAAGAGAAATGACCTTTTTTTCATAGTAATGTTGATAAATTCATACAGAAAACATACAATCCATGATGAAACTGCAATAAGAATTGACACTCAAAAGTTGATAACAATAAAGAGAGACTGCTGAAATTTTAGGGGTTCTTTGTGTGGAAATAAGCCTTCGATGATACATCAACGACAACAGAAACAGTATAAAGCAGCGATTAGACTGCATAAGTATTTCGGCATAAAAATATGAATCACTAAAATAAAAAAAAAAACTATTATAAAGGAGAAATAAGGAACAAAAGAAAATGGGCGTTGATGGTCATTATCATCATTTTACCAAAGAATCATGTGTGTGTGTGTGTGTGAGAGAGAAAGAGAGAGAGAGAGAGTGAGAGAGAGAGGAATGGGGGAAAGTGAAGGGAAGGAGGGATAAAGAGAGAGAGGAAAAGAGGATATAAATTTTGGCAATACGAAACAGCGTAGAAATTTTGTCAGTCGGACAAAGACTTTAAAAATTGTCAGACCAAAAGTAGCTATTTGTTGTTCAGATCAATAAACCCTTTAAATATTGTCGCTCAGACTAAGTACCGCTATAAATAAATTGTCAGACCAAGTAACCTTTTAAAAAATAGAAGGTAACAAGAAAGACGGACATACAGGAGGGTGTACAATTTAACCTCTTGTAAAAATGTCCGTTGAATAATATATGAGACTAGAGATAACGTATGCAATTATGATGGCCATCGGACCTTGAGAGAATTTTCCACCGTTTTAAGAGAGACGGACATTTTAGATCAAAAAATGGTGAACACAATATACAACGTGACAAATGCTGTATGTAATTTTCTATTTATCCAATACCAATGGTATAGAAAGAATGAATGAATTGAGCACAAGAAAAGGTCAACCATTCACAGATATTGCAAGAAAGACACGACCGTAGAGAGTCATGAATAATAATGTACGTATAAACATGTGTGATATGAAATAATTCTGACCAAGACATACGAGTTCTACTCTTACGATGGGCGATTTGTCAAGGATGACGCATCTTCATAATATCTACCTCGGAGATGATTCAAGCATGCAACACCATTGACTAGTTACTTAAAATCGTACCACATTTGAACCATGTCCTGATAGTTAAATAGGTACTGTATACTCCTCGAAAGCCGGTGACGCCTGTGCTAAAATACAGTCATAAGTCATCGTGAGCGAGAGTTTGAATCTAGTGACCGTAATCAAACACTCATAAGAGTAACCCGGACACTATCTAACATAAAATTTAACAAAGGTCCTCATACCATAGTTTCAGTATAAACCAGCTTTTTGGCTGGTATATATATATATATATATATATATATATATATATATATATATATATATCAAAAGCTTTCATGTTTCAACAATATGATTGTTCTTCTTCAGGCGATGATATGTAACTGATGATTAAATGAGATTTAAAGATATTTAAAAACAAAGTGTTACCTTTTAAGTGTGATTGGGTAAGTATAAGGACGGATTTAAAGATAAAGTTGTGGCTATGTCTTGATTAACCAAGTAAATGTCAGATCTAAGCTATATATATATATATATATATATATATATATATATATATATATATATATATATATTATGAATTGATTAATTTAAAATATGTTTTTTCCTACTAATACATATATATATATATATAATATATATATATATATATATATATATATATATATATATATATATATATATATGTATATGCTCAGAGTGTGAAAGTGGGTGTTAAATTTTCATGTCATGATAAAACCGGCACACACCCATGCCATCATTGAAGTTTGCGAAAAATATGTGACAAATGTATCGTGATTGTAGACAAATTTGTTGAAGGAGGGGTCGGTTAATCAATCCGAAGGTTGACAATTTTTTCATAGTGTAAATATAAACTAAATAACGAGATATTAGGAACTGTATATGCTTGCGATACAATTAAACAGAGCTGATTAGTTTTGATTAATCTTATGTCTATCGTCTTTTCATGTTGACTTGAATATCGTCTAATTTTAATTAGGTTTTAATAACTATGTCCTGAAGAAGGTCTACTAGACCGAAACGCATGACGTCGACATTGAAACAATATTAAAACAGCATAATTGCATATTCGGATTTTTGTTTTCTCATATTTTTCTTCATATATATGTGTATATGTATATATAAACTATTACATGATAACAATGTAGACTATTAAATTCTGAAAATATTTCTTTATAATCAAGAATAAATTTACAGAAGAATCTGAATGTTTAAGGTTTGGTTATTTCTTCAGATCTGGGAAGAATGATCCGTTTGAGAACTTGTCAGTTCTTCACACACACACACACACACACACACACACACACACACATATATATATATATATATAGAGAGAGAGAGAGAGAGAGAGAGAGAGAAACGTAGAGGGATTGAGAGAGAATGAGAGAGACGAGAGGAGAAATAGAATTTGTAGTTACTTATGTATGTATGTTTATGTGTCCATTGGACCTCAGAGGTTTTCCAATTATTATGTACATGTGTTATCTTAATCACAAATAGAAATTATTTTTTCTTCTAACATCATAAAATTTGTTTAAAACTCCATAAAACTAGAAAGTAGAATAGAAAATGAACAAATGTCTTTAGAAAACAACTTTTAAAAGAATTTCCTGCCATCACACATCCTCTATCCGGAAGAGATGCCAGTAGTGAATGTTTAGTACTTACTCATCCATTTTAATTCTTAAAAGAAATTCCCGAAGGTATAAAACGGTGAGAATTGTCACTTAGCCAAAATATAAATGACAGCCGGGACAAGTGCCAAATTTAACTCCTGTCTTAATGTTGGCCTAAGAAACACTCTAGCCCTATCAAATGACTGACTTCGAAAGGCAAAAACAAAAACAAAAAATCTTCAACAAACTCACTAGTTTGATTATTGTTGCTCATTACTTTTCGCACTCTCGGATGTTATAACTGGCGTTCGAGGTCGAGCATTTATCCAAGAACCTGTCGCCTTAAGATTTTCATTCATGTAAGCCTTAGTTGCTCTCGTATCTGGATTGCCAACTGGTTTAACATTTCTAACTATTGTCAGAATCCTTGCTAAATGATTTATATACCAATAATAATTAGTACCATCGTCACTAGTAGCTTCCATTTCACTTGACCATCAGTAAAACAACAATTTCTTGCCATTTTTGCACGCAATTTCCGCACAATTTGGTAGAATATATAGTTTGAGGAATTTAAATTTATCTTTCTGCAATATGTTTCTTCAACAATTGTTAATAGATTTACAATGGCGCCAAACTCTTCCTCCTCATTTATTATATTCTTCTTCTTCTTCTTCTTCTTCTTCTTCTTCTTCTAATAATAATAATAATAATAATAATAATAATGCTGTGATTGGGCGTTTCCTTATATGAAGATATTAGGCTGTTCTAATTATATTATATAGCTAATTTATTAAAATAGTTTTTCAAGAAAATTCATCATGTCCATTAACTGTTACGCTTTTCTTTTTATTGATGGGTATTTCCTTCCTAATCTTTCTTTCAAAGGATTGAGGAACTGCAACAAAGCAACAGTCCACGCCTTTTTGAGCTAACGTTTTCCAACGGTGTGAAGTGAAGCAACAGTATTGAATAAATTGTTACGTCAGTTCACGAATTTATCGTGAGGATCAATCTTGCACACACAGACACACACACACAGACACAGACACAGAGATAAATATATATATATATATATATATATATATATATATATATATATGTGTGTGTGTGTGTGTGTGTGAAAGTGAACATTGAAGTCAAAACTCAGAGGTGACAGTCTGGACGCAATTGCGTCTAGCATGAAACAGCCTGTTGACATCAATGTTCACTCTTATATTTATATTTATATTTACATACGCTTTATCTCTGATATTGAGCACTTTATGCCATAAATATAGCACACCTTAAGACTATATTTCATCATATATATATATATATATATATATATATATATATATATATATATATATATATATATATATATATATATATATATATATATATATATATATGTTCGTCGAACAATACTGCTGCCGTATCTGATACTCTGATACTCCTAGTGTATATCTTAGAGATTCTTGCCAAAATTCAAAGACAGGTCTGTAATGCAATCGATTCCGAAAAGGTATCTTGAATTCAGTCGATTTCTCACCGACATGATCTTCCTTCCTTCGATATTTCCTATTATTGTTTTCCTGATAACTGTTCCGAGGTGTTTTTTTCCTTAGGATTTCAACTACATGAATGTAAGTGTACTACTAGGCAGGAAGTAGATCTTACCATTTTACATTTGAATTGTTTCCATGCAACCGTTACTTTCATTCTAATAGTTTCTTTTCTCGAAACTTCTGCACTGTAGAAGTCTCTTCTAGTTTCTTGCATTCCTACTCCCTACAATCATGAAAGCATTAAATGCAACGTCAATCGCCATCTTATCTCATTCTGAACTCTATTCATTTATTTTTTACTCACTTCTCCACACTAAAATAAAATGATGAAAAAATATTTGGTAGAGTTCTTTGTTGGTGATTCTCTAGTACCAGTCTACAGAGTTCAAATGAGGATGATTGTCTCGAAGACATACTGACTTGTTTCTTTCGTAGCAATTTTCATCTTTGATCTGAGAAAACGGTTGTCTACAGTAGACAGTTTAAATCTTTTAGAATGATTGGCCATCATGAATGTTTTCCATATGAAAATCTAGATCAGACGTGGCTAGAGCAAGATAATAGTTCTTAAAATGTTGCAGATTTTTAGCAATTTTTTGATGTTGGACAAAACTACTAACAGAGTGTAATTTATGTTCAATTTCCTTACCGCCTAAACCCATACACCTAGGTTTTTGAAGTATTTACTAATTCCACATCCTGATGTTTGGTCGATGGATTCATGGTTTAACCATCACAGCATTCACCGCAATTTCACACCATATCTTCTGTTTTCAGATGAGTTGAGCCCCGCATACAGGAACATTTTGTTGATGATGTTGATTATTTTTGTTCCAGATACTTCTTATCCATACTAGGAATACACATGTTAGAAGCATTACCCTCCCTTCTCTTTCATATACTGGCCGGTGGCAGGGGAACGGTGTTCTCTATTAGGAAATTCATTTTTCATCTGATAGGGAATTCTTAAATGATCACTGTCAATATCTTCAAATTTGTGTTTGTATCTCTGCAGGGTTTAGTCAAGGAATGTGGTTCTCATTTAAAACTCGTACTTCCGATTAGATATGAAAAGATTCGTTATTGGGGTCTTTATAAGTGTGCGTTGATTAACATCATATCAACACATTAGTGGTCATTAATGTCGAAATTAAACTTACTTGGGTGCTTGGAATGAATAAAAATTTGCTGCTTTCACAATTCAATATATCGCTAATGTTATTCAGTTTTGTGCATATATATGTTTGTGTGGACATAATTACCATGGGCGGTGTTATGTGTGTTTTATGCTGTAGTTTTGCTGAAATTATAACTTGGAATACAGTTTGATTTATTTCAGAAATTGTAGGATATTATATCGATTAATGTCCTGAAATATTACTTCCATATTTTTGTTTCGTAGTATTTTAAACGGATTTGGCTGAAGTCGCTATAATGCTTTGTATGCTTTATTGTGCATAGTTCGTACATACTGGAGGTGACTATTATTTTAGATTATAAGAATGTTGTAGGTTATTGCACGTTAACGGACGCTCCTTAAGCCGATAAAAATGAGTGTATTTCTCACGCTAGAATCTTTTTAGCTTTTTAGCCCTGACGATCTGATATAGACGAATGTAGGCACGTTCACGTTCATCGTTTTCTCTCTCTCTCTCTCACACACACACTTGCACATAAGTATATTCTTATTATTTATTAGTAAGTTTCATTTTTTTTCCTTCGTCACATGTAGTTCCTTCTATAAATACATACAATATCGTTTGTTTTATATTCATTGTTTTGTGTTTTTTATTGTTCAAATTGGACTCATATTGAGTCAGCCAATATTGTTTGTGGGATACGTTTTCCAGAAATCCGTAAATATTTACTCTCCAATGTGTTGATTCCCGTAACATAATGGGGACTAATACTTACCCAAACATGCTAGCATTCCAGCAAGAATGTGTTGTCATAGATTATCCGATATGAAGTCTGGACATTATTACTTCATCTTTCCTTGTTTCTGGTGCTTCATGTATTTCTTTTATGGTACATTTGATACTGAAAAATGTGTTGATTCGACAGACAGCCCATAGTTTCTGTTATTCTTCTTTGGCAAACGTGCTAATAGTTGATCTGAGGTCTGTGAACGTGGATTTTGATGGTTGAGCTATCTTTGGGAGTTGATGATTTTTTGACTGCCTTGCTGCCCAAAAGATGATGATATCATTTTATATGTTGACAGATATTCTATTCTATTTAACTGTTTTATAATTGTGGGTTAAACATTTTTCTATTTTCGAGTACTGTGATACAGACATGGTGTCTAAATATATAACAATATGTTTGTGTTTACGTGCAGTTATGATATCAAGAGCCAGTACTATAGACACCGCTTCAACACTGAATCTAGTGCTACAATTCGGAAGTCGCCTCATTACTTTTCTTGTGTATGGCTATGCATCCCATTTTGATACCATCATTTCTTCCATCTGTGGATAAGGCATAAACGATTATGCAAATTCCTTCTATCAGAGTGAAACACTCAGGGGAATAATAATAATAATAATAATAATAATAATAATAATAATAATAATATACGCTTTTCCATATCTCTCCATAATTCTTATCATTAGTTGACTGTTGCATACCTAAATAAATATAACACTGTCAGATTTATTCTAGTTCAAAACTATTAAATCTTAAATGCCGAGTAAATTGTCTCTTTCTCTATAATACCACTGTCCTGCTGTATATTTCGAATTTGATTAATACTGCTTTTTAAAGGTAATTACTGTCTCTATTCACATACAGACCAAATGTAATATTACCATGCATATTTTTCATTCTCATGTGAATTATAGAATCATTCATCTATTGTATATACTTCCTGGATATTTTGAATAAAAAAATAGTATCATTACAATACCGAAATATATTCCCATTCGATAATCAGTCTTTATTTGGTTGATCGTCTGATGTTCAATATCGGATTATTTGACTATACATAAATGAAAATCAGGTATTCATTGAAATTAATTATAATCTGAAAACATATTCATGTTGTCTATTCCAAAGATTTTCTTCTGGATTAGCTGTATCACGAGCATCTCTGTTTACTTAAACTTTAATTCCGATTCGACAAAATTCGGAAAACTAATATTCTGAGGTGTGCGACTACCATAATTGTCATCGATGCGGAAAGTGGAAATACGTGTCAACTGCAAATTCCAACCGCACATGTTTAATTCATTTTGCACTATTGTCATTCAAGAAGGGCTTCAGTCATTTTCCACCAGATATGGGCTATAAAACGGTGCAGTCTAGGCACTCTTGCATGGACTAACTATTAGAAATAGAATATATAAATTCATAATCATAATTAAGAACAGGACAGACTGAAACGTTTAATCTTGCTATGTAAACAAATCAAAGAACAATTCCATGCATAATAAGCCTGAACACATAGAACGGTGTAACATGAAATTTTTTCAAATCATGTAAAAGCAAAATTGTCCAATTGTTAGATTAAGTTTGAACCGTCGTTTCTTGAAACGATTAAATATATTTTACTGGGATTTTCCGAAGATTTTATAACACTATATATATATATATATATATATATATATATATATATATATATATATATTATTTCTGTGTCATTTTCCAATTTATTCAAGATGATCTTAGCCCTCTCTGACCTTCTAACTTTCTGTTCTGTAGTAACAAGTTTCTTTCAGGTTTAATGTACGAATTCATTTCCAAGTATTTTTTCAGTGTTCTTTACTCTGTCATAGCTAACAATCCTCTCTCACGTGCCAAAAGTTTTTATGGATTGAGTTGAATAACTTCTAATTGCTCTGTTTAGATCTCAGTTGAAATGATGATCCCTATTCCTGTTGTGACCTCCTCATCCAGTTTTCCTCACTACTGTTCCCACTTTTTAAAACTTATTTACCGATCTCTTGATGGCTCTTGAATGAAATTTGAAGCTGGAAGCCAGACTTTGCATATTGGTACCATTACTGAACACCTGGATAATTTTCCTCTCACCATTGCTCAATGGAGAAGAGAGTGGGGTTGACACAACACGTTTTTATCCTCCTCTATGTCTAAGCTGAATAATCCACTGAGCTTTTCATTGATTCTTACGAAAAACGGTGTAAAGATGGCTAAATGTATTAACTGGAAATTTGGAAAATGCGACTCAAATAGTTTAGTGTTTTGTTTTTTTATTTTTGTTTTTAGATATTAATTAGATGGACAATTATGTCGTTACACGATTTGGACAAGATTTCTGTTACTATTTCATATAAAAATTAATTTTCCTTTTGTTTCGTATTGATTTGCACTATTCAATGATGGACATATTCTAACGGTTTGGACAACTGCATTGAAAAGTCAACTAAAATCCAGATGAAAGGAGGATAAGAGAAAATAATAAAATATTGTTGAGAAAGCTTCTTGCTTGAATTTAATATTTATTAACATCGTCTTGCGGGTCATAATGAGAGGCTATGATGTGTAAACATTATTAAATGGATTGAATCGAATCGAAGACAATTTATAAAATGCGATTGCAAATAATTACAAAATATATAAAGAATAATATTTCAGATATCACTGGAAAATTTAATTAACGTTTTTAATTTTCTTCAGAGCATGCAACGTTTTATTTATTTTAATCCTATTATGGTAAAGCGTTATGCAATCATTCATCAGTCCACGTCAGGACGGTAATTGGTTAGAAAATGATGAAAACAAAATGCTTATTTCAGAAAATGGTGACGCAAAACCGGTCTTAAAAGTATCAAGTGTATTAGTCTATTTCAATAATTCTTCAGCAAAAGAAGATACCATTGCTATCATGTGAGTAAACTCATTCAGGTGAGTGAAATGTGTTCACAAAGAAGAATTTTAATTTAGAATTAGTAAGAAAAAGTGTAAAATTGATCCTATTTTAACTATCATCTCAGTTTAAGCCAAAAACGGCGACCATTTAAATTCTAAAGACACATCTTAGTTAACATGAAAATATATGAAATAACCATTTCGATGTGGCCTTGATAAGATGAAATGACTAACTGTAATCTGTCTTTTTTTCACGCATTTCTTAAACGATATTCCAAAATGTCTTTCGTGCAAGAAATCGTATTTGGATTTCCTAACTCATTTCCTGGATCTGATTAGACGGGTGACCATCTGATCATCACTAATTATCTTTTTTAACGTAGTTAGCCTTTTCAATATGCTACCTACTGACGAATCTTGCTCACCCTCCGTGACAACATAAATAATTAATTGGATCATAAGATTTTACTAAAAAACTTCAACGTTTTGTGTAAAGACGAGATAAGTATCTATACATTCTCTGCCTTGCTCTGAAGAACTTCGTTGCATTGATTATATATTGATTCTCTATAACTACATGTAGAATAGTATATTTTGAGTTTGTCCCTCTGTGTATCTGTGTATAATTTAAGCTAGTGTTTTTTTTTCAAAGAGATAATAATTCTTCTTACTATTAACGACATTTTAATGGATACAAGAGTTTCAGTAGGCATCCTTGTTTATTTAGAAACACTGAAATTAACGTCAAGTGGCATAGATAATCCATAATTTTATATGTGGCTGCGTTTCCGTTAAAAGTAATTTGTATAACCGAGCCCGTTTGATATTAAATTAACACATTGTAAATAAACAAAACTTTCTGATAAACCACAACTGCCTGATAAAATAATTTTAATAATTATAATACTAAACAGAAAATTTAAACGGAAATATGAAATTAAAGGAATACATTAAATTCCACTAATCAAGGAAACGCTTAAAGAGAAACTGCAATTAAAAGTACAAAAATGTCGGTATGAAAAAAGCTCTATATTCTGTCGACAAAATAAGATATATAAAAAAAATAATACTGTGACTTTTCTGTTAATATTTTCATGAGAATATTTCTGATGAAGATTTCTCTGTGATAACCCGACTTTATGAATTTAAGCTCACTACTAGATTGGCGGCACTGTCTCATCAATTTACAGTTGGAATAGCTAAATGTAACATTAAGTTATATGCAAATAGCTTCTTCTGTCGAATTTATCTCTTGGGAAATTCTCTTGTAGCCCCTTGCCTTAAATTTTATCAAAATAACTGTAATAAGAATCTTCACTCTTCTAAATTCATAGTATGTTATTGTCTTCTTTCTTTAATTGAAGTTTTCATATCCTCTAACACTCAGTAGCTTCTTGCGTCCTAGTGGCTTTATTGCCTTGCTTGAGGTGAAAAAATTAAAAAACAAAACTAAATGGAAAATAGAGAACAATTATAAAATTAAAAGACAGCATCAATTGGAGAAATGCTAAAATTTATGGAAATATTTGGAGCAATTCAGAAGAATGCAGAGTTAATTAAAAGTTAGAATAAAGGATAAATGAGAAAAGATAGCCAAGAACAATGTCAAAGACTCTAACAAGATCGCCAAAATGAAGAAGAGCCAAACATGTAAGAAAAGATACACCATTTTTGGTTATATTATCTGACGTCAATCCATAAAAAATATTTTATCATTGCTAATGAATAATACTAATGAATCTTCCAACACATATAACTTACTTATATATATATATATATATATATATATATATATATATATATATATATATATATATATATATATATATGTATGTGTGTGTGTGTGCGTGTAAAGTGATAGCAGTCCATGCAAGTATGGTAACATTCTAGATCAGTTTAAATTTTCTTCTACGACGACATTTGGAATTAATTCGTTCCTTTGGTTTAAAAATATATTTTGATTATCGAATTTAATTATTCAATTTTTTTGTAGACACAGATTACGTCTACCTGTAAAATTATTAGGAATATGAAAAAACCTATGATTTTCAAGAAGAGCAGTTTTGAATTTTAAATCAGTGTTGCAAAAAGAGTTTCATTGTTTCCATTCACCCGCAGAAATCCTAATGTAAATATGGTGGTTGATTTTGATCTCTTTGTGTTAAATTGTTACCTCGTAGATCACATTCGTGGTTTTACATTTTCCTTCAACTGGACAAGGTTCGCCATTTCTGTAATTATATTGGGGATCCATATTAGGTATATTTTTGATACCACAGGATTTATTTAAAATACCTTTATTGTGGAAATCCATAATTTTAACATATGTTTTGTACAGGAATAACATATCTTGATAGTTTTCGCATTGAAGATTCTAAATAGCAGATGGTTATTATGGAAATATTTATTTATAATCTTTAAAAAACTTCTTCGATTTCAATTTTGGATAATCTACAGAGGGGCGAGGTTGAACAATAATATATTTATTTTATCTATATCTGTGTTTGCGAGTCATCTTATCCATATTAGTGTTACGAGACGGGTTTAAGTAAGATAATTCATTTTTAATGCCATATTTTTGGAGTGCCTTATCGCACAGTTCTTTGTTTTTATTAAAGACATATTTATTAAATGAAAGTTTACTAATTCTAATGTCTACAGTGATTGGTATCTGCTTCCAAATAGCATCGGGGTGGTTAGAATCAACATTAATGTAGTCAAGTTCCTTATAGTAAGGTTTAAACCATACCATAAGGAACGTAACTTATTGATGTTCAGGTTAAGGGTGATATCTAGATAATCTACAATTTTGAGGTTAGAAGTAATCTATATCTGGAACACCAGTTACTTCAAAATCTCTAATATTTTTTCTGTAGTTTCAGAGTAAGTGGATCATTGCTATTAGAAACACAAATAAGTCCGTCGTATCTATATAAACTTACTTGCTTACGATTCAACATTCTACTAAGAATCTTAAGAATATATAGACACACCAGATCAGCTTCCTGGGCCGAATCATAGGCTCCCATTGAAACGTCAAAGTTATCCTTCCTGCACTTAATCCAGGTGGAATTATTAATTGTTATGATTGACTTCCTGACAGTAAATATACTATTAATTTATCATCAGTTATCTCCATATAGTGTTTATAGTGTTGCAAACTATGCAATCTACCCAGAGATTTCTGGAGATAGATGAATAGAAATCAATAATATCAAATTTATTAAAGGTAGCTTTCTTTTTACCACTCATATTAATGAAACATTTAATGGTATCAGAAGAGTCTTTCCAATAATTGGCACCTGTAATGATCAAAAGCTTATCAGTATTTTTTTATTATATTTTAGAGGTAATACCTATATCGGATTTAGTGGGATTTATTAACTTAGATTGAGTATTATTCAAGAAGTTAGGGTTTATGGTCTTTAAATAAAATTTAGGCATCATTAGTATGGATTTTCCCCATGCTATCATCAATATTAAGATTAGTGGTTAAATCTGATACCAAAGATCCTGTTTTTATGTCTATTGGTATTTAGATGGGAAACATTTATAAATGTTCTTAGACTTTAATACTCTGACCCCCTATTTCATTAAAAAATATTAATCAAATTAATATCTTTGTTAAGTTTCTCTTGGAAAACGGTTAACATTTTTCCTAAATCTCATATTCTTGACTATATTGAATAAGTTTTTTTCAAAAGGTTCCAAGAGTTTACAAGAAAGTGGAGTTTTTTGAGTTTTGAAATTGTAAAATCCGTGTCTGTTATTTTGAGTTTCAGAAGGATTAAATTATAGAATGGGTTTTCATCTTAATCTTTTTATTTTACTTAGAAACAGATTGAAAGAGTGAAGAAAGGGACATGGATTCTTTTTAAAGAATAATCAGGACAGAATTAATTCATGATGGTAGACGGAAAATTTAGTTCAAAATTCCAAAGGGATTAAAATCCTAGAGAGCTCAACTATAATCAAAAGAAGCAATAAAAAAAGATATTTATCCACACTAATTTATACAGATAATTTTAAGTGTAGATTTTTCATTTAATTTTCCTTTTCTCTTTCTCTATTATTGATTTGTTTTTTTAAAAGTTTTCTCTGATTATTCATTTCCTTGTAGATAGTAATAATTTAATATGTTAATATGTGTTCTTTTCATTCAATTTTAAATGAAGAATTTAAAGTATGCATTTCCTAAATAGAAAATAATTAAATCAATATATATTTTAATATATTAATAATTTCGGCTTTTTCTCTTTAATTTAAATATATTATTATATCTCTTAATATTGGATTAATAGTAATTTTTTTATTAAAAACATTCTTCCCTAATTTTCCACTTCGATTTAACTGAGATGAATATTCTATATAAATCAGGTCACTCTACATTATCTATCTCTTTTTACCATTCCCCATACCTAGACATGACTACCCTCTCTATAAATTCTACTTTCACTTTCTCTTACACTTCCTATCTTGTCATTTCACTAATACTTTTACTCTTTCTTACTTTTCTTCCGTTTTTCGTTCTTACTTTCTTTGACTCGGACTGCTTTTTAAATTTTTCTAAGCAAATTTCATTTTCTTTTTTCTTTTAACATGATGGGTTTGAAAATCCCCCACATTAATTTTAATTCGTAAAGTAAAATGATCGTAATCTTAATTGCTATTGTATGTCATTTATATGCTCTGCTTGAATAAAATTTTGAGCTTTAATATTGTTATTATATTAACATGATTTACTTGGATTATATATCAACTGATTATTACACTCACACACACACACATATATATATATACATATATATATATATATATATATATATATATATATATATATATGTATGTATGTATGCCTGTGTGCATTAAGAAATGTGCTAAGTCCGACAATTCATAACAATTTTCTGTTTATAGGTTATATTTATAGATACAAATGTTTAAGTAAATGCTCTATTTCTAATAAACAGTATTAACCACATTTTCCGACCTCAGTGTCCGAGAAAAATCTTAGAAAATATGTATGCTCGGACAAGAATCGAAAGTCTATCCTGTACAGAATCGTCATTTGTCCTGATGTGCTAAACTATTTAGGTACAGAGGAAGCATCTGGTTAGCAAAGCCAAATGACAGTTACGTATAGGATATAGGTCCGATTCAGTTGTCAGGGATACATGAATAATTTGCTCTGAGGAAAATTCAAAAATTTGAATTATAACAAGATTGAATAAAAATGGATAGCTGATTGATATTTTGGAGGTGAGTATACGGGAAAGAAAAATCAGAAAAAATAAGATTATAGGGTCCCAGAAATGTCGCCTCTATTTGAAAATACCGTGCTTTGGTGATGTTCGTAGCAGGTTCGCTGGGCAAACTTTCGTCGCTTTGAATAGATATTATATCTATGTAAATCCAGAAGTTATTTTTGCCGTTTAAAAACTCGAATTGAAAAGATCGAATTGAAAAGAAATTCCTTGTCATCTACCGCATCCCAGAAGTTATTTCGTCAAAGAAATCTTTGCCGGTGAGAGATTGGGGATTACCCCCAGTGCACTGATTTTTCAACTACACACGAGATATAGCAAATTCTAGTGACCCACAGTTATTGCTGATGAGTAGGCATGTCCAGGATTGCTAGCCGGAGCCACACTAAGATGTACAGATGAATTTCAAAATAAAGACTTTCTCGGATCCGGATCCAGGTTTTAGAATAAAGGAACATTTAAACTTGAATGTGCTGGTTGTCTTATGAATGATGGTTTCAGAATTGAATGTCACAGAGCCGAGTTCTAATTTTAGTAGTGTTCAATTTCACGTTAAAGCTGACTCCAGATTTTCTTCCTCAACTATGGATTAAGGCGAAGTCATTATGTCCTAAAAAAGAATTATTGCACTACCAAATAATTTCTGGCTTCAAATAACCTACAAAAGGCCGGAAAAGCCATAAAAAAAAATCAATCAATCAATCAATTCTTTCATTCAGACGAATCTTCACAGTCGAACATATATTTCTGCTCATCAATCTATATACTTGTTCACCTATCTATCTATATCTTTCTGTTAAATGTTTTTTTTTCTGTTTTTTCTTGCGTACTCGCAAGTATTTTTTCATATTTGGCTCTAAGTTGTTGAAATAAAACCCTAGTCCTTGATCTTTTGACGAGCGCTTTCGGTTATCGACAACCGTCATCATGGCTGTATATTTTGGTTTGAAAGAGGTTGCTTATACTTTAGTTTTATAGATAATAGTTTGGGTATTTACATGAGTCTGTTGGATTAGTTCATCATTAATAAGGAGGATTAGTCATTAAATATATTTATTTATGCCAGTACTAAATGATATTTGATTTATGTTGGGTTATTTGTTTCTAATTAAAGAGTTCAAGATTTTGTGATCGTTTTGTGCCTTTGTTGTTATAGAGGATCTTTGTATTGTTAATTGAGATTTTAATTATTTCGGATAATTTGACTGTGTTACTAGTGGTGCAGTATGTTGTTGAAAGATGGTTATTTATGGAGCTGTTGTCATTAAGGTGGTATGTTATCACATGCTTCTCATGTTTTTATATTTTATATTGTAATATTTAGTCTTCTCTCGGTGTATGTATGCATATATATATATATATATATATATATATATATATATATATATATATATATATATATGGGATGATTAAAAGTTACTGATCTCTACCATAAAAGCATCTATGCAAAATCTGATTTAATTTTTTAGTCGTTTTTATGATACGGGATCGGTTGGTAGACAAGCGTGCACACACACACACGCGCGCGCGCGCACACACATGTGTGTGCATGTGTGTGTGTGTGTTTGTGTGACTGTATGTATAAACATGTTGTTAGAGTCATAGTTCATTATAAAATCTTTCATTGTGCATGGTGTAACGTATATACTAACCGAGAGTTAGTTTGAAAGTTGTGCCAGTTAGGTAAAATTAATTTACTTTCCTTCGATGCATTTCCCTTGATCGGTCGACCTGTGCCAACTGACCCCACATATCTCTCCGATAATCCATCAACAAACGTAGAAGCGAGCTCCGTATTCGCCGCTGCAGGTGAAAGTGCGCAAAACCCTGCTCAGAAGGTCAAACCGATTGTTTCTTATTGCCATATTAACGGAAATATTTCGTATATAATAACGGTGTTTCTTTTCCAAAGGTTTCTAGCGTTAAAACTATACAAATAGTGATCGGAATATGAAGTTTTAAGTTAATGCTTATGTTTGTCCAAAAGATTATCAAGCTAGATTGGCTGGAAGCTCATATTTAATTTAGCCTTTAATTGCCTTCACTTGAATGATTGACATATATCCATCCATCCATCCATCGCTACCCAAATACATATGTTTAAATATATACAAGTTTCATTAAATATGACAGACAAAGCGCTTTGATTAAGTTTTCTGTATAATTCTTATGTGATCGTAACGTATCGTTTTTCTTTTCAACAAAAAATTATATAAATCTGTCCAAATGTTGTTTTTCCGAGTGCTTCCGGCTATACATTTAGCCATTTATATGGTTGAAATATATTAACTGTTAACTAAAGACAGATTGTTGTATATATGTATTTATATAATGTTTCATTTTAGAAAACAGGGCCTAGATAATAGAAGCCTTATTAATAAAAACAAAAATTCAACACTGAATAATATCAACTATCAACACGGACACAATATCTTGACAGCGTTTTGAAAATACACAATTATATATATATATACATACATACATACATACATACATATATATATATATATATATATATATATATATATATATATATATATATATGTTTGTGTGTGTGTGTGGGTGGGTGTGTGTGTGTTTATATTAATTTGTTAAGAAAATATTTTCGATTAACAGAAAGCTACAAAGAGGAAGATATTTGCAACTTTTTGGAGTTTTTTTAATTAAACTACTGCAGTCAATTACGACATTTTATTTTGACATAAAACTACTTGAGTTGATCAGAAATAAAGAAATCCTTAATTTTTAGATTTCCGGAAGATGTTAAATTTTCTTCCTCTTCTTTCTTGTGTGAGTCATTATAATTCGAAGCCTTTTTTTCAAGCTGGCAAAACAAATTACAAAAATAGTTTGAAAATACATTTCGCTATACCTAGAAATCTTTGTGTTCTCTGAAAATAAACTCTATATCAACTATTTAGAAAGTATAGAATATGCACCAAAATATTTAATATAATAATAAATACTCTTCCAATTCGACCTTTAAATACTGGCGAAGTTTGTCTTCAATTTTTCACAGCCTTTCGGATCAATTAATAGTATTTCACGTTCTCTATTATAAATGACTTATTTCTGAAAGTCATTGCTTGTATTGATCATTCAATCTCGCTCTAAATTTCTTTCAGTCTTCTCATTGAAATTTCAAATACTAGAATTGAAATAAGCAGTCACAAAACACCAGCATTCAGAATAGCTGACTTTTCATTCATATATGATAAAAAGTATTGTGATATGAATCTAATACCTAATACCTAATACCTCATATGAGCCTAATACCTAACCCTAATACCTCATGTCAGAAATATAGACAGACTCTGATATGAGCCTTATTTACATATTATCTTACTCGAAGTAAAGGAGATAAACGTTAGGTGCATTCAGGTGACTTTGAAGTTTCCGAATAGAAATCTTACAAAATTATAAGTCTAACATTCGCTTATTCATTGATTATTGCTATCACATCGAGCCTGGTGTTTCTACTATATATTTAGATATTATTGATAAAATTCAAATAATAATCTTCAATGTTATTAGTGCTGACTTGACATCTAGGTTTCAGTCACTTTCCCGCTGCCGTAAATTAGCTTTGCTTCCGCGTGCCTTTTCTAGAAATATTTTCCTGTTAATTGATGAACTTTCTACTTTGTTAACTCTACTTTATGAATTAAAGAACAGTACTAGATTAGAGTCAAGCTGTGATAATTTTACAATTGCAACGGCTGCTAGATGGAACCGCAAGTTCTATGCTAATAGTTTCTTTTATCGCAACTGACGCTTGTGGAAATCTCCTCCCACATCTTGCTATCCAGTTGACTTTGATTTTTCAAATCTATAAATGCAATATCGATCATTATCTTTTGTCTTCTTAATTCTTGTTCTTTTATTGTTCTCTCTCCGTAATAATTTTCATATTCTTTCACATTCTGTGACCGCTTTCGTCTTAGTGATTTTCTTTTCTTTCTAGGGGTGAAATTATTAAAATAAATAATCATAAACAACGCCGATTACAAATATTTTTTCAACGAATTTAACCAAATGAAATCTCAGCAAAAATAGTAAAATCAATAATATTCGTCATATAATAGGCATCTGGTTGGTATCAATGCATATTCATAAGCACCATTAATTTCAATCGAACGACCAACATTTCTATCAGATGAGCTAAGCCTTTAGTGTGTGAGAAGAGAAACGATGTTTCCAAAATTGCCATAGGCTGTCATTAGCTGTCTCTGACGAATTTTAAAACATATTCGATATTTTACCTTTGGCATTTCGTGTAGAGAGTACACGTTTTTAACGAAGTTGTTTTATGCAATATTCATGTTAATATTTTTCTTCTTCTAAGATAAATTACCCCAACGTCCAATTTAATCATATGTAATAGAGTTAGAGGGGCTTTAGTTATTGGAAGCTTATGATTCGAAAACCCAAATTTAACAGGAAAAATATGACAAAAAAAAATGAAAATATAAAATATCATACTGATGTTTAAATAATAAAATTAATAAATCCAACACTTGTACCGGATTTAATTAAAGAAGCCTCACCTGACAAGTAATGCTGAATAAGTGGAAATCAATATGAATTTAGGGAAACTGCTTGTCAGGAAAAAGGCAAAGACATTCATGTAACAGAAACAACGATGGTGAGATGTCATTGAAAGTCTGATCATGAAATTGGTCGGTCCTGTGTGTCTAACATACACCGGAATAATGTCGTTACATTGGTGACGTGATAACGACAAAATGCCTTGTAGTTTATTTAGACCTTTCTGGCAGAATTTACTATATTTTACTTGGGTTAAAGAAGATTGTTCAGTAAAGATGTGGTCTTGGCGAAAAATCCGAATTAAATGATTATATATTAAACAAACATTTCAAATTGTTTCCTGCATGAGTCGCATCATAAAAAGTAACAAAATTACAACTCAGTGAATGATTAAACAATACTTCTTTTATCCGGCATGCCCCTTCAGGAAAGAGGTGATCATGGTTCTCCACAATTTCCTGTCCTTTATACATCTTACCAGGATTGTCTTTTTGCTATCTCTCTTAAATCTTGTTCCACCATCAATATACTTGAGTAGGTTATGCTTTGCTTTCCTCTATTCTTCTTGACTTCAATCTGTTCTGTGTTTATCAAAATTTTCACGACATCTTTCCTATATGAATGTTCCCCAGAAAGTTCAACGGTATCTTTCGCTGGCGTGAAGTAGAATATTTTTTGTATTGTTCCTATAACTTTGTCGTTTCTCACATGTTCGGTTCATGATATTCCCGGCATCATTTTGTAGAACCATATACTTTTGCCTTAAGCCTCTTCAACTGTGAGGAAAATGTGCAGCATTTACTGCCATATAAGATGACTGATATTACGTAACAGATCAGTAGTCTTTTTAATGTTTCTAATTATTTTTTTCAGTTCTTAACACTTTGCTTAGATTTTGAAAGGCATCTTTCGCTATCAAAATTAACCTTCGGATTTCAGTGTTGCACTTTCCGTCCGTTGTTAAAACATTTCCCATTTAAATTGTTGTACTTGTTTGATTTTGGCATTTCCATCATATAAATTACATATTAGACTATTCCTTCTACTGACAATAACTTTCTGTATTCTTGTAATTGAGGTTTATTCCTTTCATCTTTCTTTCCTTCTGTAGGAATATTTGTAGTTTCATTTCTGTGTCTGCTATCAATACTGTCTCATCTGCATATTTTACAGTGTTACGATTACAGCCATTAATAATAAATCCTGGTAGTAATTCTAATTCTTTTGGGGCCGCTTCTCTGTATAGGCTGAATAAATCCGTTAATTAAACACATCCTTGTTTTACACTCATTTCTATTTTTACAAATAATTACAAAGTTTGTTTCAGTGTTCTGCGTGATCTTCGATCCCATTTGATTGTATTTGTTATTTCAATGCGAACATTTAAATCTCTGGATTCGCTAACCATGTTCAAACATCATCGATATGGTATATTCCTTTAGTCAGCGTATGCTTTTATAGGCTAAAGCAACAAAATTTTTTTTTCCGGTAGGAATTTTCAGTTAATGTTATAATAATTACATTTTCAGTAATTACATTTTCAATAATGACATTTTCAATAATAACAGTTTCTATATATTCTAACATTGATCTAATAATTAGTTCGAAAAAATGTGTAAAATCATTTAGTCGTACTCAACAATATAATATAGAACATAGAATGCCAAAGAGCTTATCGGCTGAACTCTAGTAACAATGAATAAGGAGATGGAGACAATAGAGAAAATATGATATTAAGATTAATATTGATGTGGTGCAATGGTATCTTTTTAAAGTATTATTTTACATAAATTATTTGCTGGTGATATTTCTTCCACATTTTATATTAATTGTTTTTTATTGAGATTAATTTATTTTAATTTAATGTGCCATTCTACTAGGGAAAGGTGGAGTGAACTGGGATCGGAAATTTGTGTTATTCTTCGAATTAGGAAAAGCGATATAAGCTTGGAAATATATAACTCATATGGGAAGATGCAGATTCATTCGTTTCTTCTTTAAGGGATTTTTCCGAAATAAATGCATAAAGAATTCTCAGCTTTCTAGCTATGGTTTTGCTCCTTAAAACCTAATGAATACAAAATTTGAAAACTTAGTAATTACTTGCTTACTGCCATTAAACTCTCCTATAGAGCATAGTGTCATAGCATCAGCACAATATTTGTTTTTGTTGTTGGCTCTATTGCAAGAAAAATTTAACAGAGCCGAATTATTATATGATTTCTTTAATGGTTTTGGATTCACACTTGTCGTTCTCCTAACCTGATTACCAGCCAATGCTAGAGAATCTATGTAGCCTGCTATTTCAACTGTTGCTAAGAGATGTAGAAATGGAGACATATCGTTGCCAAATATATTTCTGGGAAATCAATTAATTTATGTGCCGATACTAAAAAAGGTACAATAATTCAATCGTTATATATTTCAGACGTGTAAGTCATATAATGTTTTACACAGATAGCATATTTATTTTTATTTTTTAAAATCTGAACATTTTAGAATCTAATTAGGTTTGTAATTGAAAAAATCCATACAAATTTTACCAGTAAATCTTAAATGAGAAAAAATAGTTGAATATAAATCATTCATAAAAAACGCAAATATCTAACCGCCATTTTTGGGCTACAGTAACATTTACTAATAAGCAAGCATGTCTTTTGCTGTGGAAGCATTTGCCTCCGGATTTGTAAATAATCAATGGAATTGTTATCCAACGGCCTCTCCAGGAGCAGTTGTCTTGCAGTGAATAAATACAATAAGTTTTCTAATATATGTTTTAAGAGATATTTCGTAATCGTAGAGCAAATATAAACACTAAAAAAAACAAACAAAACGAAAACAGTATTACCTCGATAGTCAAGGAACTGATTGCATCTCTTCCTATATTGATATCAACATTTGATATTCTGGCTTTTATTGACGTTAGAGAATTGATCTCTAGCATCAGTAAAAAAAGTTATAGCGATCTAATTCAGGCGAAATACCTATGTTTCGGGATATCGAAATCATTTTGTTTAACGTACATGGATCAGCTACGCTATTAGGGTATATATATGTAATTCAATATGTATCTTTTTTTTTACTATTGCACTGTAGTTTCCAGATGATGGCGCCTTGGCAGATACAAATATTTTGTAAAGTTTGCTGTAAAAAGTTTCTGACGTAGTGTGGGAATTTTGCATGAAAATATAATATAACCCCGGACGAAATGCAGGTCATATTTTCATTCTGAGAAATATATATTTTCAGTAATCTGTTATTACAGCTGAAGCTATTTTAATGTCCATATCTATCTATCTATCTATCTATCTATCTATCTATCTATCTATCTATCTATCTATCTATCTATCTATCCCCCTTCTCTCTCTCTCTATCTATCTACCCCCTTCTCACTCTCTCTCTCTCTCTCTCTTTCTCTATCTATCTCAGCTTGTTCAAATCTATCTCAGACTATACCTATCTATTTATGATAGTGCGTGTTAGTGAGTCACCCAAGCAATAATTTTTTTTTTTTTTTAGAAAATTCGTTGAATAATAATCATCAAGTTGTAAAATTCTGGACAGGGATTTGGAAAACAAATTCATGCACGAAAAAAAAATTAAACTAAAACCTTATTTGTTAAGGATATAGTTTTGAACTTTTAGATATTTTTTTCACATGCATAAAGTCAAGGAAAAGAGAGGAAGAGTGGTGGAAATGTCAATACTTTTAATACGATGTTGTTTGCAAATAGGGAAGAATCTCTTGCTGATTCGACTTTCAAAGACGAGCTTTGTGGACGAACTTCAAAACGATGTGATTGGTATTTTCTGTGATCTTGATCAAGCGAACTGCCCGTCGAAATTTACGATCTGTTTGAAGGAACATTATATATATATATATATATATATATATAAATATATATATATATATATATATATATATATATATATATATAATCGTATACTTATTGCAAGAGAAACCTACTGTGAAAACGAGCGTTCTTTTCCAATGCAATCGATTTAGGGGAAAATTCTCTTTCATTTTGTTCCTTTTTAACGTTTTTTGATATCTTCTGTTACTCTATTTCTTTCTCTTTTTGTTCCACCCAGTTTTTTGTTGCAGAGTAATCAATTCGATCATATCAAGGGATCTGACATACAGATTCCTGTCATGATAACTTATGAGCCGAAAGCAGTGGTCTTGATGCAAAAATTGGTCTATATATATATATATATATATATATATATATATATATATATATATATATATTCCAACAAGGCAAATGCATTGATACACGCAATATCTATCTTATATATATATATATATATATATATATATATATATATATAGAGAGAGAGAGAGAGAGAGAGAGGAGAGAGAAAAGAGAGAGATTTATTCCACCTACAGACGCGCACAGGCCGGCGTATTGTAGTCATACTGATTTTCGGCAGTAAGTGCTCGTTTAATAAACCTATATTAAGACTCAGAAGACAGTTAAATCGCTTAAATCTTAAAATTGTGTTTACTTTTTACTTGAAGAATTTATTATCATTGTTAAATAAGTTATGTGGGGATTGTCCACATGTCATACCAGGTTTCAATATTCCCATTGATATCCCTCAATTCAAATTTTGAAAACTAAACTTTTCGACTCAAAATAAATTTTCGACGGGCCTATCACTCGTAAAAATACAGTCTTGCGACCTGAAAACTTTAAAGAACATTGTAAACGCGTCTTACCAAATAAGAGCCGAATCGAGTGAGAAATAATTAAACCCTTGTACTTGGAACATATGTGTAAAAACTTACACTCCCACACCCACTCACACACACACACACATACATACATATATATATATGTGTGTGTGTGTGTGTGTGTGTATGTATTTAGGTAGCATAATTTCATGCAAGAATGTTTGGTTAAATAATTTGACTCATTATATCTATTTATTTCAGTTTTAATCGTTTGGAGTCCACGAATTAATTTATCGGTGGCTTTAGAATATTAAGATAAATTCCAAAATTTTCTTTCAAATATTTTTCATTTTCTCAAGTCCTCATCTGAGACTATTTTTAAGGCTTTCATATCTATGGATGTGTTATCCATGGACGATATTTTTAAGAATATTTTTTAAACGTACACTTATATCCACCTTCACGGTTTAGGCATTTATTAACAGAAAATACATCAAAAAATTATTAACAGAAAATACATCAGTGCTCCATTGAGAGAAGAATGAGAAAGACTAAAAATTCTGGAAGCCCTTTACACTAGAGAATTGCTGGCAAAAATAAATTCTACGAGTATACTAACTATAATTATAAATATAACTATATATATATATATATATATATATATATATATATATATATATATATATATATATATATATATATATATATTAATGCATGTTTCATTAAATAATATAGAAAAGTTTTGTCTATTTATTTTAAGTAAGTTCCTTTCATATTGTCTGGTAAGTTTAATCACATCATCGTTGAAAGAGGAAAGGAAAACACCATATAGATACAGGTTTAAATCCAATCTAAACTTTCGGTTTACACAAGCCATTATCAAAAATGACAATTTCAATAAATCAAACAACTCATGGACGAAACAACAATGATAGTCTGCCCTTGCTGCATGAAAATTTCCAAGTAACGACAAACTCGTATATACGAGACGCGGAAGCGAAAATCGCGTCGAAGCTCCAGACGTTACACATGACCACGCGAGAGTGAAAAACGAGATGTATTAAGTATGGGAAGCCGTTGGTATAAACCAATGGCTTCTGTTATAAATTATAGGCATTTAAAGATATTTCTGGGAATTTCATAGTTTATTTTGTTCAGGTTAAGCTTCAACTGTTTCATGTATAAAATTTTCAAGAATTTTTAATTTTTGTTTAATGTTTTCATCTTTAAGTATAGTTGTGTTTTCAACAAGGATTTTCCGGAATTGAGTACGGGGGCAGGCATGTTGTTTTAAATGTCTAAAAATGTTAGAGTTATCATTTAAATGTAGAGTCAAGCGCCGTGAAAGCGAGATTGTGGTGTGACCATTATAAATATGATTTAATCCGTTAAATACAATCTCCCAAAATGTACTTGAATTTGTAAAGTTTTCGATATTGTTTAATGAAGCATGCATTAAAGAAAAGTTGCTGCTCAAATATATAATATATATATATATATATATATATATATATATATATATATATATATATATATATATTATTTATACCTACATGCAAGTTAAAAAACGTGATATTACTAAGTGAAGAGCAATAGAAAAAAGAAAACATTAGATAGTGAGGAGAATAACAGAAGTGTTATCAGGATGACAGTAGATAGAGATTGAAATTTAAATATTTGAAGATTAAAGTTGGCTTGAAATTATTCAGCCGGAAGAGAGTTGCCAATTTACTTATGAATATAAATTCATTATATCTGCTTACCAAAGCGTAGAGCTCACCTGAAGAATTACGATGGAAATATTTATAGAAAAGTGACAGGAGGTTTACATTACGGCGTGGAAAATAATATTGTTGTTTCTTCTTTCGATTTCATCATGAATCTCTAATTATACAACAGGTGAACCTAAATAGAAAGCGATTTTCCAAGCGTAGCTCAAATATGGCACAAGGCCGAAAGTATGAGGCACTCAGTGAGGATCGAACTCACTACTCATTCGTAAATGTTCTAGCAAGAAAATCTCGCTAACCATTACACCATGCCGATGTCCCTTATATTGATTTTCTAAGCGTAGCTTATATGTGGCACAAGGCCGAAATTATGGGGCATCCATTGAGGATCGAACTCACCACCCAGTCGTAATTGTTCTAGCAAGACAAGCTTGCTAATCATTACTCCGCCTCGAGGTGCTCAGAGATTTTCTAAGCGCAGCTTATATGTGGCACAAGTCCAAAAGTATGAGGAACCCCGTGAGGATCGAACTCACTACTCAACCATAAATTACACCATGCCGACATACCCAATATTGATTTTCTAAGCGTAGGGCAAAAAGTATGGGTCACCCAGTGGGGATCGAAGTTACTACTCAGTCGTAACTGTTCTAGCGAGACAAGCTTGATAACCATTACGCCACCTCGAGGTACCCAGGCATTTTCTACGCGCAGGTTAGATGTGTCACAAGGCCGAAAGTAGATTCCGTAGAGAAAACTTGAATAGTACAAAACCAGACATTCTTAGCAGCAGGGCAGCCAATGGATTCAATATAAACTTTCCCAATTTTATCAGCTGAGAATGTTAGACCGTGAATTCAAAATGAATAACCGTCATGAAAGTCAGCGGCCTTTCAGGAGATTAATAGAGAGACGTTTCATTTAGATGCAGTGAATCTAACAAGGTATTTATGAACGCCCCCGAACTGTTTGTATTTGGAAACAGCAGTTTTACAAAACATAATCCACTATTCACTTTTTTAATTTCATTTTTTTAATTATCGATCTTTGCATGAAAATTTTAATGGATGATTCACTACTTATATTTATGAAATCCCTATCTGAGATACTGAGATACACACACACACACACATATGTGTGTATATATATATATATATATATATATATATATATATATATATATATATTACATGAATCATTCATATAAAAAACAGATTAGTGAAGTTAACGATATAAATGGCGAGAATACATCTTCGCGAACAAATTTATTAAAATTACATTAACCCACGATCCTCTAGATGAATTTTGTGATCCCTTTTTTTAATAAATTCAAATTGTATAAGGTTTATTTTGCTAGTACTTTCATCTGTTCATACAGACATCATCATGCATGGAAATTGAGTTGATTTTTTTTAATCCATCCAGGTAATAACGGGACACGAAAGATTAGATTTGAATCGAAATATGTTTTTTATGTGTTATTGTTAACTGTAGGAAATTCTGGAGCGTGCAGTCGCAAAGCTAAGGTTGAATTTTTTGAAAATTTAAGAGAGTGCGTTTTTTACTAATATGGTAATTGGAGAATTCTTTTGTTATAGTTGTTTTTTTCAGTCGCTGTGGCATGAACAAAATTGTACAATAAATAGAGTAAAGTCGCAGCTATTATCCCAGAAGTTGCACGTCGGATCAGTTCTTTTTAAATCAAATATGTGGTACAATTCAATTTATATTACATGAATCATTCATAAAATTGAATTTATTAAAAACAGGGATCACAACATTCATCTAAAGGTCCGTGGGTTAATGTAATTTGAATAAATTTGTTTCGAAGATGTATTTTCGCACATAGACACACAGACACAGAAATATATATATATATATATATATATATATATATATATATATATATATATATATATATATATATTCATCAGTGTTTCAAAAACAGACTTAGTGTTTCGTCCGTGTATTGTTTGATATATTGAAATGTAATTGTCATCTTTGATAATTGCTTATGTAAGTCAAAAACTTAGATGGGATTTAAACATCTATCAATATGGTGATTTCCCTTCGTCTTTCAACGATAATGTTATTAATCTTATCAGATAATATGAAAGGAATTTACTTAAAATAAATAGACACAACTTGTCTATATTATTTAATGAAACATATATATATATATATATATGTATATATATACTCTCAACTCTCCCCGTCGATTCGACGTATGAGGGTCAAGCAGATTAGTTCCCAGGAAACATGACAGAGAAACAGCACATGAGATTTGATTATAGTGGAGAAGGTTTCGTGCAGGACCATCTACACTTTTTGAAGGGCCGAATTCAGAGACCTGGTACACTACATGCCACAAGGTCCCCAAACGACCCTCCGCAGGTTTTGAATTCAGAATTGTCCTTATCTTAGACCAGTTGTCATCCAAGGCTATAGAACCCAGTCAGTCCTACTATTTACCCTAACTGGAGGGAGAAGAAGAGGATTCACACCTTTTCCCAAGGGTATTAGCACGTAAGTGAATGTAATGGATTCGACTGGAATTCGAACTCGGCTCTCCGATTCCTCAATCCAAGCCGCTATCCATTACGCCACCGTGCCTATATATACTTCTTGAGGTGTATGTGGTGCGGGGCCAAAATAATGATGCATATATATACTCGAAAATTAGTGGGTAATTATAAGTTTAACTTTTCATTTAAAATATACTCCTCAAACTTATAACAATTTCCTTGTTGGAAAAAAAAGACTTACAACTAAAATTGGCATTTGGGAATAAAGTACTATAAAACGTCATTTAGAGTTTTTTTTTAATTTTAGAGTCTCGATCTCATTAAATTTTAAACAGCCGGACTTTTTGGGTGTTTATATGAGCCTCATAGAGTTTAATATAGTGATTTTATTTGCTTTACTTTTTCCTTCACTGCTATTATTTGAATTATCCCATATTGCAGTCAAGATAGTTTTGTGAGGAAAATACATAATTCTTATGGCGTTCAGAATTCCGAAGTGAGTGCATTATATGAATAATGGCTGAAACTACTTTCCAGCACAAAACACTAAATAAAACCTTTCGAATCCACATGAGATTTCTCATGACGTCAATGGAGATAGCGCACGAGTTTTATGGCTTAAATCGAAGTTAGGAAAAAGACAGGTGTTTGTTTTTAGACTTGGTGCAATTAACTGCTTCCCAAAGGTCTGTCTTGACATTCCAGGTTGCATATTTGCTTTGATCTGTGCTGTTGATATCCTGTGGACTTTCACTACCACACTCTCAGTTTGCCGTTCTTGACGATGTGGTCTACGGCTATAGGAAAGTTCAGTTGACAAAACTGCCACTAACAGAAAGCGCGCAAGCTGCGCATCAATTTCTCAGAAGTAACAATCCAGAAGGATTTTACAATGCGACTCCTTGCTAATGACACCGAATTTGTGCGTCTCCGTCATGTGACACCTGATACAATTGAACGGTTTCTCCTGACTGAAAATTAGCGCAGAATGCAGGATAATTTAAATATAAATATTTAATATATAATGGACACTAATATCTGTTAGTAACTCATGGGATGTTGAAATATTTTAAAAGATTATAAACATATCAATTAAACACCAACTTTTAAGGCGTGAAAAAACAAAAGAATCTAAATTTCTTATCTTTTGTGAATCTAAGTAATTTATTTTTACTTTAGCATCGTTCTCCTTCCTACTTATGCCATTAATTTATACAAAAGCCCATTAGTAAATTCATTGGATGTTTTCCTCTACGCACCTTGAAATTTATGATGTCCCGTAAATGTCAAATTTTCCAAATTTTCTTTTCTGGTTGTACGACTTCCCAAGAAATTTAATTTTTTTCTTTCTGCTTCTAAGTGTCCATTTATTGTCTCGCTCTTTGCTATGGTATTTCGTCTATGGTATTCTCAGCATCCTTCTGAGAATCATATATTTGTTGCCTCAAGT
Organism: Acanthosepion pharaonis; assembly: GCA_903632075.3. Lineage (NCBI taxonomy): Eukaryota > Metazoa > Mollusca > Cephalopoda > Sepiida > Sepiidae > Acanthosepion > Acanthosepion pharaonis. The sequence continues at coordinate 2,878,376 of CAHIKZ030002666.1, forward strand.
CTCCTCTTTACATGAGATGAAGTTGCACAACATTCACTACCACAGACGAAGACTGTCATTACATAACTATTCAGTATATTTTTCTTTGCTTTTGTTCGTACGACTATGTAAAGATTTTGAAAAGAATCATTTGCTATTCATTTTTGCATTTTGAAGTTACATACTTCATCTTCTTTTGTAACACTTCACAAGAAGTCAAATTTTTGTACTTAATTGATGTCGACTGTAAAATTCCTCGTTCGTATCTATTCTATCCCTACTAACGACCAAACATTCTGTCTTCTTATAATACATGGCTCATAGATACACTTCTTGAAATTAAGGATTTCTTAGTAGACTTAATACAATTAATGGCTACTTGGTAGACTATGAACTTTTTTTATTTTTTCAGTAGCAGCTATTGTGTATTTCATAAAAAAGTAAACTATTCCTTAAAGGTTGATTGCTACCAGTTTCCGTATGTTTAGTTCAAACCTATTTTCCTAGCATTTGATTTTTAAAGAAGAACTGCAAACTACCTTAGATTTGACTGTTTTATCATTAGGAGTTTTTTGAAAGCAAAATTCTTTTGTATTGTACCTTGTCTTTATGAAGAATTATAAAGAACTTTTTTGAACTTCAGGCATCATAAATCACACACACACACACACACATATATATATATATATATATATATATATATATATATATATATATATATATATATATATATATATATATATACACAGTGGAGAAAATATTCATCCAGATACAAAGTTTTTAATTTATTTTATTTTTCAACTATTGGATAAATATAATTTTCATATAATTAACTGTACACAAATGCATAATAACTAAATATGAATAGAAAACGGGAAAATTGATTTAATAGAAATAAATCTCATTTAGCCATTTTAATGGGTGAAAAATGTATTCGTCCAATATAAATTTCAGAATTTAAAACTTTTAAATTGCTTTATTACACTAGATTAATAAAGTAGACTAATCTAGAACATTCCAACAAGGTAAAGAAGTGACAAATTCGCAAAAGCAACTGATTATTAAGCTCTGGAAAGAAGGTAAAAGTTACATGAAAATCTCAGACAACCCGAATATTCCATTTAGTACGACTAGTTCATTCATTGCAATGTATAATATAATCAAAACTGTTGAAAACCAAAGAAGAACAGATGCTCCACAGAATATTTCTGCATGGTCTTCGAGGAAATTAATGCGTCAAATTAAAGAAAATCCAATCGTTACTAGTCTAGAGTTGCAATATCTTTTACTTTCATCGGTAATCTGTGTCGGTAAACGAACAATAAATAACGAAATTCATAGTAACAATCTAAATTCACGCTCCACTCGGAAAACTCCAATACTACTGAAAAAAAAACAAAGAGATGCCAGTTTAAAATTCGTTCGTGAACATAAGGATGAGGAAGAATCGTACTGGGGAAGAGAATTATGGACAGACGAAATAAAAATTCAGTTGGTTGGACGTAATTTTAGAAATCATGTATAAAGGAAAGATGGTGATGCCTTCAAACAAAAGAACATAGTTCCAATTTGGTTGTGACAGTACCATACTTTTGGAAAAATTTTCTGCAAAAGATACGGGCAACATATGAATGGAATGAATGCTGCAGCGTATCAAAATAGTTTGGAAGCAAATGTAATGATTTCGGTTGAAAAACCTTAAACTTCCTCTTGAACGGATCTTCCAACAAGAAAATGATACTAAGCACACTTCAAAATCTGTGAAGAAATGGCTTGCTAAAAATAATGTAAATATCCTGAAGTGAACAAAGTAAGCCCCCAGATTTAAATCGAGTCGAGAATATGAGGCGTTAGTTGAAGATTCAAATCCAATCGAGAGCCCCAACAAAAATCCCAAATCTGCACACCATATCCGAAGAAGAATGGCCTAAAACTTTTGAAAAACTGGGAACTACAAGAAGCGGTTGGTTTCTGTAGAAGTGAATAATGGCTATTCTACCAAATATTAAATGAAAGTTATATATAATTTTTGTATTGTATGAATACTTTTTTCACATATTAAGATGGATAAATGAGTTTTATGTTTATAAAATCAAATTTCTTTCTATTTTCAATGCATATTATTTATTATGCATCAGTGTACAGATAATTATATGAAAAGAATATTTATTCAATAGTTGAAAATGCAATAAATTAAAAATTTGAATGTACACGAAGATTTATTTGCCACAACTGTATATATCTTTACATAAAGAAAATGAGAACTTATCCTGGTTGACGCGTTTCCTTCTGAGGGATTTATCATGGCAAAAATAAGGGATTTTATTTCATGATAAATATTTATATACAAGAGCAATATTTCCAGGATTTATTCTTTGATGGCAGTTTAACCATTTATATGAGGAAACGATTGTGTAGATATCAGAGTTTGGACATATCTGTACACGTAATATGCCTTGCATGACAGCCATGTTAACCTCTCGATCTAAAGTGGCAATTAAAGAAAATGATTCGAGTTTTCAGGTCAGTATTTTCGGTTGTGAAATAACTTAAAAAACAGCAAAAGGTACCTCTAACGCAGCCTATCATGTGTTCCAATTCTTGGTTTCAACTATTAGGTGTAGATTATATCAATTCATCATCTTGAATTTGTTTAATCATAGATTCACGGTAAATATTATCGCTAATCATATTCCTTTTACAGATTATGGTTTCTCGTATATGTAGTTTTATCTAAAATCTAAACTATTAGAACTTTCGATATTGAATATTGATTTTTTGTTTCGCAAAAGATTATTGTTTTCCATACTATAGCATCATCTTACAAACTTAACGTTGGTACACGAGCATCTAAATGTAAAGACAAGAGTAAAATTTCCAAGCAGCAGATTGATTTTAGTTGAACTAAAGTAGCTATTTACTTGACCCCCCACTGAGTCAGGATGTGACATAAGGTCAGTTTTTAAAGTGGGGAACCCGAATGTTTCCACTCGGGTCGCTGGTCTAAACCTGGTCTTAGCTGGTCATAGCTTGTCCAAGCTGGTCAGAGCTGGTCTAAGCTAGTCATAGCAGTGATACTTACCAGCCCAGGGACGAGCCCTGTGCCAGGTAAGTATCATTGAACTAAAGTATATTTAAAATATCTAGATCCATCACTCCATATCTGTGTTTATAATTAACCAAAATCCTCATCTATATAAAACGAACAGATTACGTACTTTAGTATGCTCTCATTACGTCATCGTCATAAAGATATTTGAAATCAATAGGTTATAGACTCTTCACGAGATAACCGAATTTGCTGATACATACAGTACATTATGACATCAAAACTGTTAATTTTTTAAGCATTTTACTTCTCAAGTAGAAATGGATGACTAATGATATAATCATATGCTACTCAGTTATTAACATAGCAGCTGTGAATATTTCTATTTCATCATACACATTTGGATTTATATATATATATATATATATATATATATATATATATATATATATATATATATACTGACATCACTGTACTCGAAATGGTCTCTTAGAATGTGAATTTCACAGATTAGTGATAGCAAAAGCGAAAGGGAACCTCTGATCCATGTAACACTGTGCAAAATCATTAGTTGTTTTCCAGACACACACTCAGTAGAGTTGATCAACATCAAACACATCATTCAGAAAAGCAACAAACCTCTAATCATAAGATTAACTTCTAATGGCATAAAAAGAAGTGTCAAAGACGATGTGGCAGAAGAGAGTGGCCAGAATATAGCAATTCTATTCGTCAAGGGCATTTCGGAAATGATTCAGTTCAAACACCATTAGGAAATATCCAAACGTTACTTGAACTTGCGGGAAAATATCAAGCTTAACACAGAGAAAACATTACCAATAACATTGTATAGGTCATTAAATGTTGGTATGGAAAAGAATTCCAAGTCGACAGATAAAATTAAATCAGGCGGAATAAGAGAAAGCCTTAATTATGGGTAGGACTATTATGGGTGATTACGTATGGCGGGTAAAGAATTATCAACAACGCCTGCGATATGAAATATAAAATAATAGATAGGGAAGACAAAACGAGAACCACATGTCAGATGAGAGCATCCTCTCTACTAAGTGATGATTGCATCCTCCCTCGGACTAGCATAAAATATGAGAGCAATTACTAAAGTAGGGAAATAGATAAAACTGCTCTCTCATTTTCCAAACGTCTTATGAATTGAGTTCGATCTTTTCTAATTAATCTGTTTCGCCTACGTTGAGTTGATGACCCATCTTGCTGTTGGGACCTCTGGATTTAATTTTCCTCTCCACTGTTCCCTCTTTTTAAAACTTATTCACCATTCTCTTGTTGGCTTTTGAATGAACTTTGAAGATGGAAGTCAGATTATGGATGTTGGAACAATTGCTGAAAGCCTGAATAGTTTTTTTCTTCTCATCATTGCTCTTTTGAAAAGACAGTGAGACCTACAGAAAAAACAAAACTGTGGATTTTAAACTGTTCTCTTTCTATCTGAATAACTCAAAGAATTTTTCATTGATTCTTACGACAAATAGCGTCAAGATCGATAAAAGTCTTATCTGAAAACCTGGGAAAAGGAATTCAGTTAGGTTAGTGGTTTTTTTAAGATATTAAAATTTTGTTGGGTAAAGAATTGTGATGTTACACGATTGGGATTATTTTGCTCTTACACGAGGTACAGATTTCAACTGGCTTCTTCATATTTTGCTGGTCAGGATTCAAATGTAATTTTTTTTCCTGGAATCCAAAACAATTTTCTATTTCAGTGTTTGATAATATGGGTATTTGCATTTCTTTACACTTCAATGCACATTTACTGCGCTAATAGGATGTTTAAATAGAATGACATACACACATATCCATACATACACATATATAGTAAAGATATAGTTTTAGGTTGTAGTAATACCTAAAATACTCAAAATCAGGAATATCACGCGCATATATATATATATATATATATATATATATATATATATATATATATATATATATATATATATATAACAAAATATAAGCAGCCATAATCGTCCGATAAAACCTTGGGTTTTTAGCTTGTAAATGAAGAAACCATTACCCAAGGGGGAAAAAGTGGGGAAAAAGAACTAAGAACATGTACTACCGGCGAAAATAATCGTCAAGAATGAAAGTTCAGAGTCCAAAGAAATAAAAAAGAGTCCAGAACGAGTAAAGTAAAAAAACTAAGCAAAGTGCTCCAATACGCTAAGTAGAGCAAACTAAGTAAACCTAAAGAGCAAGACAAACCTACCTAGTTTTCACCTACGCAGATCATCAGGGTAATATATATATATATATATATATATATATATATATATATATATATATATATATATATATATATATATATACATTGCAGTTGAAACTGTGGTCAGCACCGCTTAGCGTAAGTGTGTTTTGCTGCTTGAACTAATTTTTGAGACGCGGAGATTACGAAACAGTTTTGCAAGTTTCAATTTTTCTTTATTATCACTTCTTGTTTTTGTCTATTGCTTTATATAATTAGAAATATTAAAGTGACAGTGAATTTGTGTCTGTATGGAGATATTGTACAGTTAGCTTGTTGGTAATTTCTCTCAACTCTCTATTTCTCTCTCAGTCAAGATATTTAAATATGAAGATATGTGTGTCTATGTGCATGAACGCAGACAACACTCTATATATTATACTTTCACTATCATCTCCCCATGATCCTTATCTATTCTTCTCTGTGCTCAAAGAATGCATCTAAACAAAAGTAAAGCTTGTTTGAGTCGTAAAATCATTGACAGAATTTAATTTTTTTTCATTCTCCTCGAACGGCGTTGAACCTAGCGTCAGTGTTTGCGTTACAATTTTCCAGTTTTCTTCGTCCTCCTAATAAGAACTCTGACTGACCGGTGGCGACCAAGGGAGTTAACTCTGCATTAGCATGCTTTAGCTGGAAGTCACACAGTTCATTTCTGAATCGGTTGTTGCAATGGAGGCATCGATCGGCGTTTGAATGACCGATGTCACTCCATTCGTCTCACTCAAACCGAGGAAATATCTTTGGCCTGTTGATCTATGAAAATATGTCCTTTCCTTTTAGGTAATAACATTTCACATTATTCTACTTCAATTGAACTGTTTGTGGACATTTTTTATTAGTATGATACTTACTCTGTAGGCTTTTATTCTAGTACCAAATTCATGGTTATCAGCAATAAGGAAAAGAAATACCAAATTAGAAAAGACATAGACAAAAAGCAATGTCATTCTCTCCCTCTCTCTCTCTCTCCCTCTCTCTATCTATCTATGTATACAAACACACACATGAACACAAACAAACACGCACACACACAAACATAACACACACATACATATATCATAAGATTATAGCTTTACATAATGCTTTCTTTATGGGTAAAGTGCTCAATATCATAGATAAAATCTATGTACGTATTAGATATTGAAGTCAACACGAAGTGGTGTAAGTCTGTTTCATGCTTTAATGCAAAATTCAGGCCATTTTTGGTCTCTTTTGGCACGACAAGTTTTATATTCTTACCAGTGGTGCTTTGTGGATAGTAACGTCTATCGTATTATCCCTATTATTATTATTATTATTATTATTATTATTATTATTATTAGGTGGGCTATACAACTATCATGATATATTTACACTTATTTTTGCATGTAAGAGGTACTTAAATAAAATTATGTTTTTCCATCAATGTTTCTTGATTTGGAAATAAAACCTTGAGATTAGACGGAAATCCATGACTTAATAGTCCATAAATGCATTGATAGAATGGCAAAGTGCTACTAGTTTCGATCCATCCATCGGTCATCCAAAAGGAGATGTAGAAAGATGTAAATAACAGTTTTTTTTTTTTTTTAAGTCTGTTGACAAATATTTCATGGAATAATCAATTACGATTTGAACTTACAAACTGGCGTTAATGAAATAAAGCCTTGGAATCTTTAATTTTTTACATACAGCAATGCCTAAATAATGTAATATACACTATTCACACACACACACACGCACACACACACACACACACACATATATATATATATATATATCAATTAAATATATTTCACTGAATAATATAGACATATTGTGTCTACTTATTTTTATAATGATCCTTCCCACATCTAATAAGTTTCTTGATATTCGCATGCAATTAATCAAGGAAGGTGCCGTACTTTTTGTTAACTTATGTACTTTCAATCTTTCTCCAGATTATATCGCAGTTACAATAAGATTTTCTTTGTAATTTACCACTGAAGAAGATCATGAACAAGATCAAAATCATTCATACAGGTAAATCTCTTCACAAATTTCTCCTTTTCAAAGCATATAGCCACACTACCGGGATGACTGCAATCTCCTCCTACTCATGGAATTCGCTATTTGTCTACGATAAAATGAGGCTGTACGACGTGGCTTCTTTTAGTAAAATTCAAACTATATGCCCATATTAACAGGGAAACAATCACGCCTCCACACATTGTTTCAAATGTGCCATAGCTATTGTTCATGGATCTGTGTTAGGAAATTCTTCGTTATGCGGCACATACGCGAAAATTAAGAACTTCAGAATTTCTCTACTTTCATTTTTACAACAACTTGAATACATAGAATCATTTCCTGATTATTTAACATAATCTACGTTAGGAATAGTTGACTTTATTATGGAATATATCTTTGCTAAATTTTCGTTACTGAATATATGCAATATGGTACATCATTTTTTTTCATAATAATTGATCAATTCTTATGAAAAAATGATGTAATATATTCCATCAATAATATATTTGTAAACAATTATAAGCTATATATTGCTCAAATATCAATATCCTTCAAATTAGAAATATGTATATGTGTTTGTGTTTGTGTAAGTATATGTGTTTAGGCATATATATATATATATATATATATATATATATATATATATATATATATATATATATATATATAATATGTGAAAAAAATATAGAAAATAGGAAGGAACTGGTTAGGTAAATAATCCAAAGTCCCTTAGTATTTTAGTTATTATTTTTAAAAAATAGTGCTCGATACAAAAGTAGAGCATAAATATAATTATTTATTTAAAAATATGGTTCCAAATCGCTACATAAGAGGTCTCATGTTTCAAAACAAGAACCGAAAACTTCAATATAATCCTGTAAATTAAATTGAGTTGAAAGTAAAATGGGCCCCGTTCCATCTTGAAGCGAAATTTTTGTTGGAATAACGTATATCTGAAATTTAATTGTTTTAAAATTGAAATCAAAATAACCATGGTACCAGCTATGGTGAATTGTCTAAATTGGGTAGGCGAGTGTAGGAAAGGTGGGGGTGTCAAAAATGAAACGGAAGATGTATTGACCATCGTCTAGTTTGCTTGTCTATAGAGATTTATTTATTTATTTTATTTTATTTTATTATGAAAGGGAATTGTGCATATAAAAAAAGAAAAACTTTCGTAACGTTTGTTTTTTGACGACTTCATAAAGGGTTATCTTATATGTAAGGTAATTAAACTACTAATTTAGGCTATGGATTATGAAGTGTGTTATGTTGTATGCAAGTTTGTAGTTAATTATTCCTACTATGAATCTGATGATTGGGCTATTTGTTAAACAAGTTATATAAATTTTTTTCATCTAATAATTCAAACCAAAAATCTGATGATGCCTACAAAAAACCGTTAACTCGTGTCTATTATTTAATAGATTATTATTATTTAGAAGTTTAATAATGTGCAATTTTTCATGGAGGCACAAAGGGCATGGGTCATCCCAAGCTTTACATATTCTAGCCTTGTCAATAATTTTCCATTTAACTTTTGGTGTCTTATTTGTTTCCTTCAGGTGCCAAAAATATTTTGATAGTAAAGTCTGATTTCGTTTGTTTATATTATTAAAGGAGCACTTATGCTGCCTCCATCTATCTTTAAAATTATTCTTCGTGGACCCAATGCATATCATATTAGTGCTAGGGCTCTCTGTGGATGAAATAGTACATTGGTATACCACAGAATTAATACAACATTTATTTTCTAATGGGCAGTCTTCTGGGTTTCTACAGTTACATAATTTTTCCCTTTTATCGTCTGATTTAAGTGCAGAGTTTTTATTAATACTGTTTTGGCATGGGGGTTTGTTCAAGATCTTATTATTGTGTTTTTTTATTATGCGTTCAAGATTATCAGAGCAGCTGTAGCTCAATTTTAGGGTGTTCTTATTGAATATATTACTAAGCTTACTATTGGTGGGGAAGTGTTTATTAATTAGAGCTAAGAATTTCTGTCCTAGTTTAATACTAACCCTTTGGTTGAACGGAGGGGTGTACCAAATGATATTTCTTTTCCTGTTTTTTTTCCTATGTCCAGTGTAATTTTCTCTGTAGTTAATGTTAGCATTTTTATAACCACTATTTTTTAGGGCAGTGTTATAGAAGCTATTGTGTTGTTGGAATATTTCCCTGTTTGCGGAGTTAATGCTAATTCTATTTTCTATTGATGAGGGTATATGTTTAATTATTGATGGAGGATGGTTTGACTTCGGGTGTATGTATAAAGGGTTAGCATTTGGTTTTCTATAAGGTTGGTATGTGTTGCCTGGTAAGTCTAGAGTTACGTCGAGGAAGTTAACCCTTTTCAAATTAGAAGAGACAGTTATCTTTAAGTTTAGTTTCTTAAATTCACTAAATATAATTTTTCTGATTTTTCAATCTTAAAATTAGTAGAACTCCTCACCACCATGAGCCCGTCATCTCTATACAGCCCGATGTCCTTAACATCAATTTCGCGGTGTGCCGTTAAATTGTACAGTATTAGGAGACCAACAAGGTCAGAAGACTCTGCAGAGTCTAACGATCCCATAGTGATGTCAAACAGGTCGTTATTGTTTTTATCCATTGGTCCCCATTGTGAACGAAGACCGATTTCTTTGCGCTAAGGATTATATCCGTTTCACCCTTTGTTAGGTTAGAATACACAGCAGCAAAGTCCAGGGCAGTCATAAATAAATCCTTTGAAATTGATATGTAGTAGTCCACGATATCGAACTGTATAAGGGTGCAATTCTGTTTATCATCAATAAAGCTTGGGATGACCCATGCCCTTTGTGCCTCCATGAAAAATTGCACATTATTAAACTTCTAAATAATAATAATCTATTAAATAATAGACACGAGTTAACGGTTTTTTGTAGGCATCATCAGATTTTTGGTTTGAATTATTAGATGAAAAAAATTTATATAACTTGTTTAACAAATAGCCCAATCATCAGATTCATAGTAGGAATAATTAACTACAAACTTGCATACAACATAACACACTTCATAATCCATAGCCTAAATTAGTAGTTTAATTACCTTACATATAAGATAACCCTTTATGAAGTCGTCAAAAAACAAACGTTACGAAAGTTTTTCTTTTTTTATATGCACAATTCCCTTTCATAATAAAATAAAATAAAATAAATAAATAAATCTCTATAGACAAGCAAACTAGACGATGGTCAATACATCTTCCGTTTCATTTTTCACACCCCCACCTTTCCTACACTCGCCTACCCAATTTAGACAATTCACCATAGCTGTTACCATGGTTATTTTGATTTCAATTTTAAAACAATTAAATTTCAGATATACGTTATTCCAACAAAAATTTCGCTTCAAGATGGAACGGAGCCCATTTTACTTTCAACTCAATTTAATTTAAAGGATTATATTGAAGTTTTCGGCTCTTGTTTTGAAACATGAGACCTCTTATGTAGCGATTTGGAATCATATTTTAAATAAATAATTATATATATATATATATATATATATATATATATATATATATATATATATATATATATATATATGTATGTATAATGAAATGACCTTACATTGATATATACATAATTCAATTAAAACTGACGATAATTTGGTCTGACAAGTGTCATTTTAAGGTAGATATAAAAAGAAAAAAAAATGAGAGAGAATAATGTTGAATTTGTCTTTTATTTCTTTATTCACAATTTCTGGTACGTTACGAATGAAGACTGAACATTTGACCGTCATTTTGACTCTTTCCTCTTGTTGACCTTCTCTTTTACCTCAGTTAAAAGCCATATGTTATTCGTAATATTTTATAGGAAGGATAGATAAAGCCATAGGTGGTACCATCGGTGATGATAGGAGGAAGTACGAAATGTTATTTGACTTAACTTGGATACTTTTATCGGGGAGGATGATGGAAATTTCTCGGATCGACTGAATTCACGAAATTAGTAGATGTTTAAGTTGATGTAACTTAACATGCGCACAAAGGAAAAGGGACGTTGAAATACAATTTTTTTAAATATGTGTTCGTGTGTATAGCATAGCGAATTATATTTAGTTTCTCTTTGTTCTTATTTTTATTGTTGACATTATGAAATATCCCACATTGTGGTAAAAAAAATGAAACGTTGAGAAATGTTGTATGCAACTGGGCATACATTGTCTGCTGATGATCTAGTGATTATTTACTAAGACAAAAGTGTGTAGAAAGTGCTTTGATCGTATTTGAGCAGGGAAAACAATGGAAAGCAAATACACCGCCGACATATCCATAACGAAAAATATTTAAACAAGAACGAAGAAAGATTGTACATTACCCATGCTAAAGATTTTTATATAAAAAAGATGTGCATACAGCGCAGTTCATTAGAAGATATCTGTAAAATTATTTCAACCACATGAATTCGAATGAACGTAGGACTGCGATCCAGCTAGTTATGCTCAACCATTAGATGTAATCGACACAGCGTCATTTCGATGATTTTGATGAGTCAATATTTCGAACGACGATAGGTCAGCGTTAGTTAGGATTGTCAGAGATCTGACAGGAGTCCAAGGTTGATAACAGTTGGTGTTAACATCCCCTGAAAGTCAGCGACGCAATTTGCATTCAGAATCTTTTCCCGTGTTTCAACCCAAGTGTGTGTGTGTGTATGTGGGTGTATGTGTATGTGTGTGTGTCTGTGTGTCTGTGTGTCTGTTTGTGTGTGTGTGAAAATATACTTTTAAGGTAGGAATCATTTATGGATAAAGGTTTCAATATCAGATATAAGGCGTATGTAAATATAAAAGTAGACACTGAGATCAACCCCATGAGCTAACATTCTGTTTTATGCGTGAAAGTAATCTCCAAAAATATCTTACAATCTAAAAACTTCTTTAGGTTTTTAAATAACCTGAAAAATAAATATGTAAAAATCAAATCAATCAATGCACGAGAAAGTTACAGTGAATTACATAACAGTGAGTCGTTTGTTTATTGACGGTATATGTTTTACTAAATCCGTAATTTATGAATTTGAATGTGTCACGCATTATATAGATACGGTTGACATTAAGGAAAGTAACTAAATATATATATATATATATATATATATATATATATATATATATATATATATATATATATATATATATATATATATATATATATATATATATATATGTTTTGGATACAGACAAACCAAGCGATTGTTCAACTTGACCATTAAAGCAAATGAAGCAATGTAAATCAGAAAAAAATATGAAAATCTTTCATCGAAAGGACTAATAAAACAATAAATAATGGCAGGAATAAATAGTTTATTATCTTGAATATAAAAACTGACTGTCATCTCTTTTGTTGCACTGCATCGACAAAGTAATAATTGATGAATGCTTGTTGCAACTTCAGATCTTTCTTCGGATTTCCACTAGAATTTGATAAATGGGATGAAGATCGTTGGGCCAGGCAGTGTCTTGCAGTGCAGTGAAGTATCTGTAGAAGCTTCATATATTTGAAGGTAATATGGATACAAATGTCTGTATTTGGCTTACATAATAGTTATTAGAATTACAAAGAAAACTCAGATCACTGAATAACGATTTGTTAAAAAATATAACGTCCTACGGTGACTTGTATCGACCAATGCGGTGATTCATTTGCATTCACTTTTTGTTTTAAGAAAAACTTTCACAGAATGCAAACTGCAAGAACTATTCAAGATATCTCCATAGTTATTTTATTTAACTTTGATACGTTATTAATTCCGCAACTCGTAAAACAATTAAAAATGATCTTTTTGCGTAATCTATGGGCAAATGTTATCACAGCTAAGATTAAAACAAAAAGCACAGACACAGAGAGACCAAGGAAATTTATAATCGATTGTGCATGATATTCTATCCCAATTTACGAAAAATTAAACTGCATTCTATTCCGTCTTTCAACTGACGAATTATGTATTTAACTGGAACACCCCTCTCCAAATAGAGATTGTTTGTCGCAGATATAGACCTCTACAAAATATGATAATGAACAATAATTATTATATATATATATATATATATATATATATATATATAATATATATATATATATATATATATATATATATATATATATATATATATATGCATGTGTGTGTGCATGTGTGTGTGTGCAATGAAGATTTATTTTCACTATAAATATATTTTTATCTCCCATCGTTTTTAAATAATCGTAAAATAATTATTATTTACTTTTCGAATTGTAATTTAGCATGAATACTTGAGTGTGATACGGATCTTCTTTTAAAAAAGAACGAACTTATTATCTATATTCTATTATCATATAAATCATAACTATTAAAATTGCACACCTTTTTCGTTTTAGCAAAGGGCTGTGCTACTTAAAAGAATGATCTCAGGTGCAACGGCTACTGTACAATTTTGAGTGTTGAACGGACCGAAGCTCAAAAAGCGTCATAAACTTAATTTTTTGTTTCCAGTAATCAATGAAAAATGGCTTTTTACCCAATTCTAGCAATGTATTTCAACTTGGGAATTTTCAAATCAAAAGTAAATAGAAATGAATAAATAAATAACTTCGGATGAATTTTAATCAGTTGTGCAATCTGTTTTGTTCTTTTCATTTCATTCAAAGTGCCTCTCATAATCTATAATTTATATTTTCTTTCGTGAGCAATCTGTCATCTTTTCGAAATTCATTTATCGTTATTTATGTTTCAGGATTACTTTTCTGCAACTTTTTCAACGTTGACATAAATTTTCCATTGTCTTTTGTATTTTAAGCCGTTTTTTCTTTTTCAGCAATCGAAATATTTTTATCATATATACATACAAAAACACACACACACACACACACACATATATATATATTACATGTAAGTATATACATTTTTCTGTGTTTGTCGTTGTGCGAGAGCTTTCGTATATTTGTGTGTGTACGATAAATATGTGATTACTGTGTTTCATATTGCGAATCATTCTTGGTTGAAGAAGTTGATATCATTGAAATGTTTTTGTTGTCATAACCTTCATCTTTTCTGTTGTCTTTTCCCACAGAATTTTCGAAAGTCTTACAATCGAGGAGTAAATATTAATTCTGTAGAAATTAAACGTGAAAAGAGAACAATAGAAATCTGAATAATCTTTTAATGAAAGACTGAATCTAATGGACTAAATCTATTGAAAGACAATCGACTAGAAAGTGAACAAAATATCAATGTAGTCAATGGGAAAGAAAAGCGTGAGATTAATAGAATTATGGAAATAGGAATTCTGTCTTATCTTTTTAACAGCGAGGATAGTTTCTATATTCCGATATCATATCAAGCCTCTATGCCTCTAGATAGGAGTTCGAATCTTATCTGAAATCGGACATTTTGCTCCCAATTCACATCTGAATTAATTTAAAAAGATCGACAAAATTATCAGACGTAAAATATTTTGATAGCAGTCTTCTGTATTGAAAATGTAATTTAATATATCTAGATAAAGGTAGGTCCCGTTATTTTTTTTCTTATTGGTAAATTTTCACCGAAATTCGACAAGATTTTGACTGAATTTTAAGAACCCATTTTCCGTCTTCAAATTCTCCACTTCAATCTCAGTTAAATACGATACCAAGTTACTCCTTCTATGGAATGCCGACAATCACCAGTCGAATTAAACAACAATAATCAATTTATTTTTAGTTGTTGTCTTTTTTTTCTTTCTTTCCGCTGTTATTGCTAAATAGAAACAGTCATAAAAAAAAACGCTTGGATTTCGCCTTGAAGCTACCGGCGTTTATTTCGCACTAATAATCACGGTATATATGTGTAAAAACAAATTTCCCGGTGTGTTACCCATTTGTTATTTGTTTTCATAAAAATCTCGTCACTGTTATGTCGTTATAATCAACAGATATTTAGCGACATGCATTCTTCCTTGATATTCTCATCAGGTAACCAATCAATTAGAATGTTTCAAATGGTATTTGCCGAAAATAATTATATCTCTATTCAAGATTTATTGAAGAACAAAGTATACAAGCATTGAAGCAGAAAACGCACAGCAATTATGGGACGAAACCTCTTCACAGATAATCATGAATATTAAATAAACTCTAGTAGCTTTTTAACAATCTTATCACCGAAAATGAGGAATTGAGTTTCATAGCAAAACTATCATATTTTACTTTGACGTATAAAAATAATTCATATTAATATTTTTTTATCTTATTAGAATAAAGGGAAAATAAAGTTTAGTTGCAAATTTTTATATTTGTTAAAAAAATTTAGATTTTACGATTAGAGATTGGTGCCACATTTATTTTAATCATTGTTGAAAGCACCTTCCTTTTTTGAAGAATCAGTAGGGTCACACACAATTCTTCCAAATATCTCTATGGACTGCACTCTCTCTTGTTCCATCGATCTATCTATCTATCTATCTATGATTATATTGAATATATTGAGTGAGAAAGAATGTGTGTGTGTGAGAGAGAGAGAGAGAGAGAGAGAGAGAGAGAGAGAGAGAGAGAAACGAAGATAAGAAAGCAACATATATCTTTCATTTTATTGTAATTCTAAATGACAACCGATTAGTTGCTTACGTGGAACCTTTTGGCCTTCATTTATATTACAAATATTCCATTAAAAACATCTTGAATATCAATAATTACTTATTAGACATTATTGATATTTACTTAGCTTAGTTGTATCTAGCAAGAGACCAACTGAAAGGGAACTGAGAAGGTGATGAACTAGTTACACCAAGCTTCTTAATAGTGAAGACTACCAAACTAGTACTTGTCTTTGGAAACCATATATTTTTATCCTGATTCGACTACCAATGACCTGTTGGAAAGTGAAATCTCATTCGCCAAATAAGCCACTTATACCTTTCCATGATTCTTTTAAATATGGTAAAAGAACAAGTAGAATCATTCTTCCTTGATAAGAGCAATGAGAGAAAGAAAATAAATTAAAAAAAAAAAAACTTGGAAGGAATATATGGTATTAAAGTCAGAAATTGATATAAGCTTTTGCTACATAACTGGGAACGCACATTAATATCAATACATCGTATCCGTGATTAATTTCACATGAAGAGTTCAAATCCTTATTGTATTGGAGAGGTTCTACTCTAGACAAAGTTTCACTTCCTCACACAATGAAATACTGACTCTGAGAATTTTCATGTCAAAATCATTTGAATTACTACTTTTAGATGTTGTTCAAGCAGTAAGCATGTAGCAACTCTACCTTATTAAGCAATCAACGCAAACCTCCAGGGTGTATCTGTTAACGAAAGCACCTGATGCGGATTTGCAATTATTTCTCAGATGCAATCGTGACCTTTCTCGTGACCATCGGAGGTTTTATTGAATAATATTTTTCTTTTTTCACACATTGGACATACTTAAAATTTCACGATATACAGATTTTTAGTATTGTTTGTTTTTCTTAATATTAATATTTTCAATCCCATGGATCACTATTTAAAAGTGTCGCGACAGACATTGCTATAAATATTTGAAAGTAATATATTATCCTTAAAATTTTATAGCAAGGGCAAATTCTTGGCGACAGTAAACTTTTGCGGCACTATCAAATTTCAAGCTAGTCACAACAAATTTCATTGCTTCTAGACACTTGTTCTGTTGTAATACTTCGGTCGATTGCGTGGTATGACGTCAGAGAACCGCATCTTGAACTTACGATCTGCATCTGCTATTCGGCGACCTTTAACGCTGCATAGCTATCTTCTATATCAAAGCAACAAAATATCATCTTTGACGGTGGATATCTTTGTTTCATGTCTGTATAACTACTCTGAGCATGGCTGATATGAGCCGAAAGCTTAGGACCATCTTAAAAAATAATCAAATGTTGGCCAATTTTTGTCTTTATTTTCACTAGAAATTCTTACATTCGAACGGTTCATGATTAGACATAACAGATATTCATTGTCTGTTATATTTGATAATATATGTTATATATATATATATGTGTGTGTGTGTAAGCATATTTTGAACAATACAAACTTTTAATGCAAGAAATAAGTTTCATAGCAAAACCTACGTAGAGGAATGTCAATCAGTATATATACCCTCCTATGATGAAGCTAAACTTCGTAAGACAGAAGAATATTTTTTTGTGTCAGTTGCACACAACGTTGTTAATTAGTGTCAAGCATAGATGTATTTTCAGTCAATTTTTTTCTCCAATTTTTTCCCTTTTTCTTTAGGATCGAGTCGTACTCGATGATTCATAATAATTGACCAGTGCTCACTTTCGACTTTCTTTTGTAATTTAATATCTCTTATGCCGTATGAATTTTCGTCCTCATTCAATTTATTTTTCTCTTCATTTATTTCTTCCTTTTCTATATACAGGATGCGGAATAAATACATCCACCTCTATCTCTCAGAAATGCCGCCTACGTAATGATGAAACATTAGGTCGATGAAGACACCATTGCCAATAATGTGTTAGCATTCTGTGGGTGGAATTTCTGCGAGGTATATTCGGGTATTTCTACCGCTCGCTGTACATTTCTCATTTGTTTTTTCTCGATTTCTCTATTCATCGTATCTTTTCTTATTTTCTGGTTCTAACTTTCTTTTTCTTATTCATTTTTCTTTCTTGCCATTGGCTTGCGTTTTTGTATTCATTAGTAAATGAAGATGAGTTAAATAGGAGATAAAAAAAGAAAATAAGTTATTGAAAAAAGCAGGAAAGATAAAAAAGCCAAAATTCAAGCAAACAAAGCATTTAAATTACATCTAAAATGTGGATTAAATATCATTATATTTACACCATTAAATATTCATATCAATTTAAGACCGGCCTCAGCACACACTTAGGTGAAGATAGGCGAAATAAGAAATAACAGATCTTTATTCGTTCGTATTCGCCTCGTTGATATATGTTGAATGCCGAGTGTCACAGGAAGACAAATGATCCAAAATGCCCAAGAAGCATTCGAAATGCTCTATTTTCAAGAATTCTAAGAAAGAATGACTATTAACAACAGGAACGGGCTTTTCAATATCTCGACTTTTATTGAAAAGTTCTGTTTAAACTGGATGAATGAACATGTCATTTCATTGTAATGACATTAGAAAGATATAAACGTTTCGGAATAAAACCATTTTGTCTACTACCAAAATAAAGATTTGATGTATTTCGACAGGGCAAAGGTAGTAAATTTGAATATTGACTAAAATAAGGAACTATTTTCACTTAACTTAATTTCAACTTCTATCACTTTTTGTATCTTTCTCGCCCTACACCGACATACACAAGAATATTTAAGGCAAATATTATAAAAGCCAACGCATTTTCTGTCAAATAATTTTACTGAGAAACGTTTCCTAATTGCCAATTATCCTTATCTAAGAAAAAGGGAATTCTGTCAAAAATATTGCGGAATTCACATCGAAAGAAAAGTACAAGAAATATATTCCAAGCGTTCGACATTTTTAAATCATTATAAGGATAGGGAGAGATAAACGGTGAGTTTCGTAGAACTAGTGACTGTTTTGACGATATATATATATATATATATATATATATATATATATATATATATATATATATATGTATGTGTGTGTTTGTTTGTGTGTGTGTGTGAGACAATAAAGAATAAATAGAAAAAAAAGAAGAGATCTTAATATTTTTCTTTTTATGAAAACTTCGCCTGAGATCAAGATAGAAATGATAAAATAGATAAAAAGCAAATAGACGCAGATTAATGGCATGTTGTGTTTGGCTATTTCTTATTGGTTAGATACGTGTCACGTGTAATGAAGTTGCAGTTAATATTCAAATATGTGTGGCAAACATTCTAGACGGGGAGGATGCTTTGATTTGTTACAGGTCACGTGTAATTAAGTAACAGATAATATTCAAATGTAGTGTAAGAAATACATTCTTGAGGCTGCAGTGTGTAAAACGTAGTGAGACGCTGCAGGATGTTTTGAAAAAAATTGTTTGGTTATAGGTTTAATAAAAGTATATATAGTGCGTATTTTGTGTATATATTGATATTTATGTATTTGGAAGATATACGTTAGATTCATGAAGAATTTATCTGTAGAAAACTCGTGTTGGAATGTAGTTTTTCAACGTGTGTTAATATTTGGTAATATGGCTATAAATATGTTTTCATAGTATTTTCTCTTTAAAGGGTTTTGTTCTTTTTTGATAAGGCTGGCATTGGTGAAATTATATATATATATATATATATATATATATATATGTGTGTGTGTGTGTGTGTGTGTGTGTTTGTGTCTGTGTGTGTGTATAGTAAGTAATCAAATGACTCAATACTAATTTATTGCAAGTGAGTGTATAAAAATGGGAATAACTGACTTTAAATCTTACAGATTGGAGGCACAGTTTTCGGGTGAGATGCAACACCTCTGAGGTTGAATGTTTCAGGCATGCGCAGATCTACTTCTTTCACAAGAGGCACTCACTCTGATTTGCCAACTAATATGCGGCTTTTTTTTTGCGGCGTGTGATCCTGTTTTCGAGGGTATGTTATGTAACACATCTGTAATGTCAGCTTAACAACTAGAATTAAGCTGACTATGCCAATATACCTCAACGTCGTGCCGACAATGCCGCTGTTATTCGCAACATGATTTGCAGATTAACATCTGAACTAAGGAGGCACGTAGTTATACACAGGAGAATTGTAGGGGTTCAGATATAATCAACCCAATTAAAGATATAGAATTTATATGCCGTATATGCAAGATGCCTTAGAAATCAAATGATCGTTTCAAGGGTCGTATTAGGGTCCACGTCCGCCTCTATGAGGCACGTGCCATCAGAACGGACGCGGGGTGTGAGGGGGCGACATTCGGATGACTAGGAATCGGTAATCAACATATTGGGTAATTGAATAATATAAAAAAAAACACAATAAAGTGATTCTATACTAGAAGGATATTCTTTGAACTTGAGTTTTTTTGATGGAATTCTTCTAGAGTGGAAATAACCGATTGCAATTTTACATCGATAAGGCTAAAATACGAGGTCGTTTAACTTTATTTTTGAAAAGTGATGTGTAGACTATAAATACTAGAAGATAAAACTCGATATATACTAAACATTTAAATTAATTTTGCTCAAGACCATGGATGGCAGGTCCTCAGTACAAAAATGTCTCCCAAATGTAGCCTTGGGCCACTCTTTCCCTGATAAGTGATATTACATGTATCTCTTCTCGCATAGTAATTAACAGCTAACATGAATACTGCTAACAAATAAGGCAAGGGTCTGTTGGTGTTAGGCGAAACATTTAACCAATTGTTCTATTTCGAATAAATGTCAGAGAAGAGAAGAAACAAAACAAAATAAAAACTAGTGAGACCTCTGCTTCAGAAATCACAGTAAGTCTGAGATAAACAACTTCCGATGCAAAATGCGCCAAGGGAACGTCTTCACAAGTTACTGAGTTCCGCCGTCTGCCCACTGAGGAATTCTTGTTTCCGTCATTATTGGAATGATAAAGTTAAAAAAAGACACGGATATGGACAAGGTACGATGAAGCCCGTGTCTGGATATACAAAGCTGTTCTGCTGATAACGGAGAAAACTCGGATGTGACCATTTTCGGCAGACTTGTCCACACGAAACACGTGGCCACTTTTTTCGTCTGTATCGACACGCGTTCGCCACACATTCATCAACAAGTCTGACTTCCTGCTCAGACGCCGGAAATATAGTAATGTATATTCATTTTATCATTACCGCTGATCTCAAAACTGGAATTATGTCGTAAATCTACCAATTAGAATTTATTCATTTATCGGAAATTTAGTTGCATTTTTAATTTTGTTTTAAACTCTGCAATGGGATATTATTCTCATCTTAATTTTATGTACCTACACTTCCATGCTGGCTCAAGGCATGTTGGAAGAGTGCGTATGAATGTTTTTTTAACGAAGTAGGTTGCTAATTCTTGTCGCGATATACTGGTTGCCAACCAAGTCTATAGCACTAAGTCTGTCTTGCTAGTCAGCCCATAGCTTGACGGAGAGAAGATAAATACATACCGTTCCCAAAGGTATGTGCGCATAAGAGGATCTAAGTCGACTGTAATTCGAACTTGGTTCTACAATTTCTTATTCCCAGCCGATAACCATTACGCCACAACACACAACCGCTAATTAATATTTACAAAAAGAAAACTCAAAAAAATTGTTGGAGAAATATAAAAAGAAATATATCCGTTATATTTGTTGTGTAGTTGACTTGAAAGCTTATTTTTTGCTATATTTAATTAATATTCAAAACTTAATAAACTCTATAATATTCTGTGTTGATTTACGAGTTCTTTCTCGATTGGAGACTTGCTTATCATTTGGCTTCTGGACAAAAGTTTTGAACAATCAATGTGATTGTCAGTAGAAAAGTGCAATTATTATAAGAAACCTCTCAGAAAGATAAACGAAATATTTTAAACTAACTTTC
This sequence comes from Acanthosepion pharaonis, assembly GCA_903632075.3. NCBI lineage: Eukaryota > Metazoa > Mollusca > Cephalopoda > Sepiida > Sepiidae > Acanthosepion > Acanthosepion pharaonis. The sequence goes on from CAHIKZ030002666.1 coordinate 2,900,162, forward strand.
TGTGTTCTTCCTTCAAAAGTAGAATCTTGTTTGGATTTTCGGACTTTCGTCCTTTAGGTTATCTCAAACGATATATATATATATATATATATATATATATATATATATATGAATGTATGCATATGTGTGTGTGTTCAGTTCAAAGAATTAGTCTGTATGAATATTGGCAAGGATTCAGAGTGCTTCCTTCAAACTGTAACAAATTCAAAGAACGCCAGACAGAATTCCTAGGTTAAAATGCTTTTCAATATATTTAATGTATAAGCTAAAAGGCCGGCTAATTAAGTGTCTGTAGGCCATCAGACAAATTGAAATTGCATTGGAAGCAAAAGCAGAGAAAATATATTTTTTATTTATTGAAATACTTTGAAGTCAAAAGAGTAATGATACGATTCGGATATGTTCTTATTAATAGGTTTATTAGTTTTATTACTCATTTTCCCAATTGTTTGCAGTTTACTTTTGAGTAATATTATCAACAAACTCAGTCATATATCAGCAAGCAAATGGAGAATAAGAAAACAACATTTCTTGAAAATACAGAAAGTATAACCTGTTAAATAGCGGATGCAGCTGCTTCCGTAGACAACAAAGAGAAAATGAAAAATAATTAAAAAATCTTTAGAGAAATATTATGACATGTGGGAATTATAGATTATTTTGCTGAATCTTCTGCCCATAATAACATGAACACTCGGAGGTGAAAAAACTGAGATAATTATTTACACAATATTTTAAAAATATTATTATAAAAAATATTTAGTAAAGATATATATTATTAATAATACAAGACACTGGAGGTTTCTAATCCTTTCTTCAGTCTCGACAGAATTCAAAAGCATTTGTTCTGGCTTGTGGGTGAAAAATTGTTTCCCATCCTACCACCACTTTTCACACAGAAGAAATGTTGATAGACCTTCGCAATTCTATTGCTATATTCAAGTCAGATGTTCGGAAGAACGACATTCCTTGTTTCGACCAGTCGAGTCTTTCACATCTTACACACATTGGGACATATAAACTGAGTAAATCCAACGTCATTCTATTCATATATCATTGGAAATGATGAAGTCTAGAATCAACCATTACTCTCTTGCTCCATTCCTGAATAAATTGAAAACAAACTCATTTAATATCAGTCTGATTTGAACAAATAGGGAATTTGTCAATGACAAAAATGGTGATCCAGTATTTTAGAACAATGACTTTTTTTAATATATTCATCTTTTTTTCAATATTCTTATCAAGCTTTGATTTTCCGCATATGTATTTATATTATATAAGTACACATTATATTGAAAAACGAATAAAGATTTTGCAAAATATGTTTTAGTATTTATCCAATACAAGGTTTTTAATATTGTCACACAAAATGTAATGCATTTTAAAAACTTTTTATAATGCTTTTTTATATGTAACACTTCCTGTTTTATTTTATATATTCAGCTAGCAACACTAACATATTGAGTACATATAATTATATTTATAGCAGTGTATATTTATATCGGCTTAACACACACCTCAGTATATAACAGAATCGTTCGTTCATCTCACACACACACACACACACACACACATATATATATATATATATATATATATATATATATATATATATATATATATATATATATATATGTTGTGTGGCATCCGTCGGTCACGAGAAACCTTGGATTTGCATCCAAGCATGAGCGATCTTTGGCGACACATTCCAACCATGTCCATCGCCCTGACGCCCTTGAAGCGAAAATAATGTCGCACTTGTGCCCTTTTGCCGATGGCCAGAGACTTGTTCAGAAGGACCTTCGGAATCTTTCGATCCGGCATACGATGAACATGTCCAAGCTAGCGGAAGCGGCGCTGTTAGGGATGGGTGTAACTGGGTAACTGGGCACGGTTGAGAACTACGGCATTGGTGACTCGGTCGGACCATTTGATGGCCATAATACATCTCTGGGTGGATGAAAAGCACTGAGGCATCTCTCCTCTCTAGAGTCGAGGATTCAAGTTTCGCTGGTGACGAAGCAGGAAAAGATTATGGGAGTTTAAAAACAAACAAAAAATCACACGAAAAATATCATGGAAAATAACGAAAGAACACCAGCCTACAACAATCAATTCAAAAACTGTAAAATCTGACTAAAGGAAAAATAGCTATGAACTTCCCATCCTAAAACAATCGGCTAAGTAAACGATCAGATCTAATCTCCAAATGCAGACAACAAATTTTTATTACGTTACTTAAAAACTGAACACAAACAAAAATACGTCAAAATAAATAAATAAAATAAAATAAACAGGAACAAGTAAAACAGATTAATCCGAATAAGTAAAAAAATAAGTAAATAATAAACAAATTAACAAACCAAGCTCATCAAAATAACCGAGAGAATAATGCAATCGACTACACAAAATTCAATATATTACCCACAATGCATATATATGTAAAAATTCGAGCAAAACACAAGACACATGGCCTGAAGATTGCGTTTAGCATGAAAGGAATTGTTGCCCACTAGGTGTTGATTTCACTGTCCACTTTTACATTTATATTCGCTCTATCCCTGATATTGTGCACTTTAAGCCATAAATATAACATACATTAAAACATATATTTAACACATATATACCTATAACTATTATATGTGTGTATACGTGTGTCTGTGTGTGTACATTTGCTTGCGTTTGTGTGCGTGTGTGTGTGTGCCTATCGCATGTATATAGTAATAATAAGAATAACTATTAATCTTTTATTTTTCTCACATGCACTTGTCAGAAACTTACTTGTTATTATATATATATATATATATATATATATATATATATATATATATATTCTTCGTATTGTGTTTTACCTTCTTTCTTTCGTTTCTTCTTTCCAAATTTCTTCTGTACTCATGTTATTTTTATATTTTTTCGGTTAGCAAGTACCGCTGATTTTGATGTCACTGGTGTCACTAATGTCCCTGCTGTAAATCTGTAACAGACGCGTGTACATAGACACACGTACAAACTGCAGAGCCAATAATGAGTGTATAAATAAGAAGAGATGTGCAAGAATTAACTCAGGCCTCACATTAGAGATCTGGAATAATTTTACTTATGAAGGAGAAATTGACATATGTCATTTCGTTAAAAAGTATATGAGCTTTCTATTTTTCATAGTAATTAATTAAGCACTTTGGGATATGATTTTACGAAGGTTTTCGCCTGGACTTGAGTAGTGGCTTTAGGGGGAAAATAAAAAAAAGAAGAGTAGCTATGATTACAGGGCAACAGTTTTTTTTATCTTGTCAATCTTATGAAGCGATTTTTCCTAAGCTAAAGTTTTTACTGCAAAATTTCATGAATGGATTTATTAGTCAAATCAGAAGATCTATATGAATAAGGAACACTGTTTTTTAATTTCAATTTCTCCACTGTTCAGAAAATCATAATTATCGAAGTCTTTGCTATCTTTAATTTTTATGTAGCATAAACTTTTCTGTCTTTCGATCTTTGAGAAACATGAGTCAATAACAGCACTAAGTGGTGTGACTAACATCTGTTACTATGTCGACCACGTGGGAAGTAGGTGTGATATCCTGCAACACTAAGAAGGTCGAATTGAATTTGTATGGTACAAAAAAGGAACATAAAAAATCACCTGAGATGGCCGTTTTCTTCCAGGAAATATTAAACTAAAACTCTCAATCCGGCGTAACTTAAGAATAATTTCTTTGGAAAAAGATTGAATCATATATAGAATTCCATCTTGTTCATTTGTTTTAAATCAAATTCGACTTCACACTCAGGACTGAAAATTAATATTCCTAAAAAAAAGGATATTGACCTATGAACCTCAGCTTGCTTTATCCATATGCTTTAGACAGTTTTGTTTCTGTTCGGAACAAATATTAACACACACATATACACACACAAAATATATATATCATATATATATATATATATATATATATATATATATATATATATATATATTTGTACATAATTATTTGTATGATATATCCATAAATAAAACTTATGGTTACATCTAGCCTTTTCAATGGAAAAAGGTTATAGACTTGCAAGTCCATAACCTTTTTCCGTTGAAAAGGCCAAATGTAAACATAAGTTTTATGCTCTCTCTTGTGGGACTCTCTTCCGGTCTCTTGATTTCCAATCAACTTTGATCTTCAGAAAATTGAATCCAATATCAATCGTTAATTGTTGCTTTCTTAATTCTAGTTCTCTCCTTATGTTTTTTTCTTTTTCTCTTATACTTTCACACTCATTAACTCCTTGCTTAAAAATATTCATATATTATACAGATAATTATCTAATAATATCTATGATTATGCTCTCTTAGCAACCATATCGTTATTTCTAGATTTTCTTTCATATAATCATTGATATCTTATTTTCAGCTTACTTCCCTCTGCATTTAAATATTTTTGCACTTCTAATTTGTATAATATTCCTTCATTAAATCATATTTTAATTTCATTTGTAGACTTTATTCCTTCAATATAACAGCTCTATTCTTTTCATACTTTAGACACAGACGTCAGAAAACCTTCAGCTACAAGGTTTCTAATTCCTTATCCAATGAGATATGCCTCGGTGAATCAAATCCAAAAAGTTATATTTTGTTATGGAAGCCCGATGCGTCATTTTTGTTCCAAATGTTATGCAAGTGATGTGCAGAAAGGAAAAGAGCGTGGGAAAAATGTTATGATGCTTGGGGCGAAGTGTCAAAATCGAATGTATATTCTTATTATCATGACACACAGGATAGATTGATATGCTTCGCGGGACAGCACTAGTGAATACAGATAATGTAAAAGTAACGAGGTCGGTGGACTTGCCATATATTCTCTCATCGGAAAATTAGACTCCATTGTCCAAGACATAATCTCACACAAATACACAACGATACGTATTTACTAACTTACCGTCTTCTGGAACATCTTCGCAGGGGATAGAAATCAATGAACAATGGAATTGGACATCAACATAAGGATGGAAAGTGCGAAACTGAAATTTGAAGGTCAAGTGGAGGGTGAAAAATTCGTTAAAAAAACTGAGGAAACTCTTAAGAAACGAGAATATATCGTTAGAAACAAAGTGTTATTGAATATCAATTCACAGACATGTCCGTGAAAATGGGACAATTTCCTCTAACATGAAGCAACATATATTATGTTCTACAGAATGATGCTGAGTATACCATGAACTAAAGCTATGGCCAAGCTTTAGAATGCAAACATAATAGTCCTTATACTCAAAGAAAGAGAGAGTTGATTTTTTAAGGGCATATTGACACTGAGGAGAGAGTAAAACAGCACATATCCTACCAAAATAGCTTGCGTAAATGCTTGCTAGAACAAGAATGAGAATAGATAACAAAAATACAATGTTTATTAGAGCAGGCAAATTTCAGCGGAAAATACAAAAGAAATTAAAATAAAAACCAATGACAATAATAATGTTGCTTGTGTCGCAAAGATTAAGAGTGCGTTTTATATCATCGAAATTGTTGGCCAAATAGAAAAAAATCATATAGCCGTATATAAAAGAGATTTAGTGTAATTTTGAGAATGTTTATGGTGAAGATTCATCGTTATGATTTATTATCAGTTTCACGAATATTTGATAGAGAGAATAAAAATGGCAATACTATTTGAAATATCAATTAGATCAAGAAAACTCCAGGAATGAAAGCGTTACCTTGTCATCGGAGGAATGTTGGCATTCCTTAACATGGATGTAATGTGAGAAATGACATTTGTCAAATGTTATTTCTGAATAGGAAATATTTCAAGAAGAAAAGTTAATCCTATTCATATTCCTACGGTCTCGGGAAAAGATCTCCAAGAACGAGAGTAAAATCATCTCTAATCACAAAGGATCGTTCGTTTAGCTTTAAATAAATGAATATCTGTCTGAACGATTCATGTATTGCAATTGAATATTAAGGAAATATATAGAACTTTCACAGATAATTAAAATCATTTTAGAGATAAAAGGAATGGGAATCCCCAGGATTATTGGATTGAGTGGAAATGTTGCAGTAGGTATGGAAATAATCTGGAATTATTAAAATATTTCATACAACATTTGTTACAATCCAAAAGTGTAGAAGCATTTTGAAGATTATTTTGTGAAATTTTTTTCTCGGGGATCGTCATGAATGGTATAAAATGGTATAAAATTCTAATGAGAGCGTCAATTTGAAAGCAAAAATAAACCGAAAAACACAATGAATCTTTGAGGTCCTTCGCTACGAATTATATGAAAACATAAAAAATCCCATATATTGAAGATATCGCCGTTCATTTTGTAATCGTCTGTTGATGTCATACACTTGATAAAACTTTATTTTCAACATATTAATCCAGCTAGAAACGGATTTGACCGAAGAATGCCTGAGGTCCTTGGGAAAGATCATACTTCTTTGAAACTTGTGGACAGGCGCTACACATTTACAAATAAGGAATCGTAGACAATAAAAGAAATCAAAATCCCAAGAAGGACAACCAAAAGTAGAAAGAACAAAAATGGATAGCACATGTAACTCTAAAAGAAAATAATTCTATGATCAAGATGGTAACATTCCATACAACTTAAGATGAAAGGTTAGGAAGCAAAACTCCATCAATACTGGAAAGAACTATAGCAGCTGCTGGACTTGAGAAACCTGTTTTATTAAAATATTCTTTTAAGAGAAAGATTTTATAAATTTCAACTGAAAGCAGTACTGGCTGCTCGGTTAATGAACACTAAATGTTTTCTTATAAGGAAACGGGAAATCTTAACATTTTCTTAATCTTCTGATACACTATATTCATTTGCACATTATTTCATGCAATAATAGTACTAAAGGTTACATCAACAAAATTAGTTTAACAGAATGTTTAAAATAGGTTTAATGAATCAAATTAGAATTAGGGCAAATGAAATAGAATGAGAACATTAACTTTATTAAATTTTCAAGTTGATCGTTTATCAAAGACATAGATATTTTGAAAAGCTATTCGACGAGGATAACTCGAAATGGTTTATTTAAAAAAAAAGAATCATTATTCATCTGAATTACGTACACATTATTAGTGTGAATATTTAATGAAATATCTCCATTCAAAAGAAGAATGATTCCCCCGCGTAAAACAGAATTAAATATACAATAATTCTGGAAACGTTTAAATTTAATGCGACACAATGTCTCTGCCGATATGATACGGAGCAGTCATTTTTTACTGCCATTTTTCGAATGATCTACAGAGTTTCAAATATTGTTGGCAGCCACTTTGTCGTTGTACCGTGTACGCATAACAGCCCGATGTTTTAGTAACTCTTTTTCTTCTGCAATTGAGAAGAAGAGATATATCTATACATTTCCCCAAGTCCATTTGTGTAAAGAGACCAAGCCACAGCTTGAACTCATTTTGCTGATTCTATTTTTCATGAAAATAAATATTCGTCCCTCGAAAATTGTGGTAGCTGAAAACGTAATTTCGCATTCACATCCATCCAGAAGTGACGCCTTACAGCGTTTATATTAACACAATCTGACTATAAGTCATAATTTTAAACGCATTGTCATTTCATTATATTACTTAAGAATATTTTCTGATATAATATTTTCTAATTTATTTTTTATTAGAATATTATGTAATTAAATTTGATCCTTGTAAGGAACAGTAGACGCAAAATTCTTTCTTAAACAGTAGATTCATAACTTTCACAACTTTTTTCTCAAGTGATCACAAACTTGTTTAAAATACCTACTCAGCATCCTGAACCTATGCGCTTCACTTACTACTTTATTACATATATCTGATATATATTTATAATTAATATTTATTTATAGAACCCTTAGTATAACTAATTACTCATTCCCTAAAATATTTAGATTATATACTTCCTTTCATTTGAATTGCATTTTCTCTTTCAACGCCTATTTTCATCATTTTTTACTTTATCCTTCTCTCTTTAATTCTACCCATTCCTTCCCGTTTTGCTATCATCCTTGTCAGACCGGCATTGGGGCTCGACCCTTGGCAAATTGCCGTTAACATGTCGGACGTTGGAGCTAAGCCTACAAAATGGCCTCCCTAAAAGTTAACTCTAATATTGACCTGCATGTCAGTCCACGAAACAGTTTGCCAGAATCGATTCTCAATGCTTACCAGATTAGACTTTTCTTTATTTTACACGTTTCTATACAACGTCGTAATAAAGCCTCATCTTCGTTGCAAACCGTTTTTTCATGCGTGTTTAATGACAAGGCCACTGTGTTTGCAGCAGTGTGTACTAATGTGCATATCAAAAGAGGCTCTCATCCATACATTGCAGTGCGTCGGAATTTTTTTTACTAAATTGTGTGTGTTTCAGAAGAAAAAAATATATATTTAATATATGTTCTGTTTCAGTGGTATCAGTTTACACAATTGTTTTCAGGCCGTTTTTTGTACTCAAGAAAAAAAAAACAACCCGGCGTAACTTAAGAACAGTTTCTTCGGAAAAAAGATAGAATAATATATAGAATTGCATCTTGTTCCTTTCAATTTAAAGCAAATTCGAATTCACACTAAGGACTGAAAATCAATATTTCTAAAAAAGGGACATTGACGTCAGAACCACGTTTTTCTGAATATATATGTTTGAATAAAAAAAAAAACTACTACTTAACCGTATATATTCAGCAATATTGAAAATAAAACTTCATTTCTTATTCAGGCAAATGTCGTAAATCTGCCGCCTTAGGACCAATGACGTTAATATGACTCGATATTGATATTGAAGTTTCTTGGGTAGGTGACTTAATTAAACAATTATTATTGGGTGTTTGTCAGTAGAATATAGTTATTTTGAAATATTATTCTCATTTTAAAATATATAGATATTTTTATAGACAAATCATAGTTATTATAGAAAAGTTGTATATAAAATAACACCTATACAATATTTTTATATTCAATATCAGTCAAGCAACGGTCAAATGGTTTTTGTTATAATAAGTGCCTATACAATAGTCTTTTATCTCATATCGGGTAAACAATGCTGACAGATATGCTTGTCTTATATTTGTGCATATTATAAAATTTATAGAATAATCTTTTATCTCATATTGGATAAACAATAGTTATTGAGATTGTGATCTAATATTTGTGTCTATAATAACATCTATACACTACGCTTTTATCTCATATCGGATAAACAATAGTCACGGTGATAGTGATCTTATATTTGTGTCAACGATAACATTTTAATTATCAAACAGAAAAAAAAGTTTGGATAAATTATGTTATATTTAAAATTACTCATCTCCGAACTAAAAATAAAAAAAAATGAATTTGATCCTGTTCCTGAAAGCTTAAAAAAAATGTAGTCTTCTATTGCACGTTGTCTTACTGACTGACGCTTCGCCATCAGAGAGACATATGTTACAATGAAGGGGCATCTTTTGTTTAAGGGTTATGCTATCTGTGCCACATAAAATACCTTTCTCATAAATTACAGTGTTTTCAATTATAACCTTTCCTAAACCAATAGAAGGCATCAAGTAGCTAGATGATATTCGTGGAGTAATTACTTCTCCCATGATAGTGACTTCCATATAAAGCTGCAATGTCCTTATTCAAGAGAAGGTTAAACACTTAAAACATTCAGTCTTGCGTGCTTTTCGAAGAGGTTTTGACGATGGATATTGTGTTATCCAAGAAAGGCATACATTTTAAATCTAAGTGATAGATTTTACAAGTTGCTTAGTATAACAAGGTTTAGTTAAATAATTAATTGGTTGTTTTGATCTACCATACAGTCTAAATTTACTTCCTGGCGTAAAAACCATCAATTACGAGAACATAAATATGATGCAACCTAAAAAGTGAAACAATTATGCAATTCGTATTTTATCAAACATATCGGAAAAATTCGTAAGTAGTTAGAACTTTCTGTTTAATATTTCTAAATAATAAAACTTGCTTAATAAAGAAGAAATATTGAAAAAAAAATCAGGGAGACTTGAAAATATTAAATAAATGTCCAATCATGCATATCCCAAATACGAAAATTACCCGATATTTTCATGACGGCTGAAGAGACTGTGAAATGGAAACTTTTCTCAAAACACAAAATAACACTTGTAAATAAATTATTCACTTTGATTAAATGCTTAATAACTGACATGCTCAATAGTTCAAAAACTCCATTTTTTTTTCTCTTACGGCTGTCAGATCGTTGACAAATTATTTGCTTAGATGTGAAGAGTAAACGAATAACAATGTGAATTTTCTTTATCCAGTTTCATTTCCCGATCATAGACAAAATACATTGAATAATCGTAATAAAAACAATTTGGAACATGTGTCACTGATTCTGGAGTGTATAGGGAATATTTGTCGGAAAAACTCACGGTTATTCTGCAGATTTGATTCAATATTTAAGACGTTTGATTTAACACCTGTATAATTCTACCATTCAACCATGCTTTGAATATTACTGTCACATCTGGTCAGCTAAGTATTTAGAGGTTCTTAATAAAATCTAAAGAAGAATATCAACTATTATCCGTGCTGGCTTCAGTCACTTTCTCAACGACCTAGATTCCCTGTAAGTTTTCAATAAATATTTCCATGGTAATTTTTCTGGTGAGCTTTCCTCTTTATTATCCCCATTTTATGAATTTTCAGTACGAGAATCGAAAATTGGTGAATATAACCGAAAGTTCAATGTTATCAGTTCTTTCTCACGCATTGAGAAACTCTTTTCCAGTGTATTACTTTCCAATCAAATTTGATCATCAACAATTCAAAACCAATGCCAATCGTCACTTTCTGCCTTCTTAATTCCTGTTCATTTATTGTTCTTTCTTCCTATTAATATTATCACAGAGATATTTCACCGTCAGTAACCAATTGCATTTTAGAATATGTTTCTTGGGGTTAAATTCTTTAAGAAAAGAAATCAAAAACAAAATGCTAAGTAATTTGATACCGAAGGTTACGGCATTCTGAACAGCTAATCGGCACCGGGAATGGCTTATCTATAATAAACGTTTTATATTAATCTTCATATGAATTCAGTTTAAAACATGTATGGTCCAGTTTTATGGCGTAATGAGCCAAACACTTAGGGATACATTTAGGAAGGAATTTATGTTTAGTATATTCAGTATCTCGTTCTATAAAATATTTCATGAGAGAGAAAAGACGATATAATAAATTCGATTCCGGAATGATTGTAAATTTAATTCACAAAATAGCTCAGAATGTTGACAAATGGCATCTGTTTGAATGTTGGCCATTGTTTACTAATTTTGTCATATATATATATATATATATATATATATATATATATATATATATATGTGTGTGTGTGTGTGTGTGTGTGTGTGTGTGTATGTCTGTGTGTGGCCTGACGATTCCATCTAGCATGAAACAGACTGTCGCCTCTAAGTGTTGACTTCTATGTTCACTTTTATATTTACACAAGCTCTATCTCTGATATTGAGCACTTTATTCCATAAATATAGCACATCTTAAGACTAAATTTCTTCACATATATATATATATATATATATATATATATATATATATATATATATATATATATATATATATATAGATCTGGTCGCTCTCATTCAGTAACTTTACCGCCGCCGTAAATTTGCCTTTTTCTATAAATACTTGATTGTAATTGTCTTTTGTCTAAATACTTTATAGTAATTGTTCGGATATGCTCATCGCTATGGCACCTAGATTTTTGAATTTAAATGCTGTACTAGACAGACGTCGAGATCTCATCAATTTAACGTTGAGTTACCTAGATGTAGACGAAAATTCTATGCTGTTTCTTTTATCACATTTCTTGCTTGTGGAACTCCCTTCCAGCTCCATGCTTTCCAGCCAACTTTGAATATGCAAAACATTTAAATGCAATGTCAATCGCTATCTACTCTCCTCCTGATTGCTCTTTTCTCTTCCCGCTTATTAATAATATTTCTGTTCCTAATTCTTGTTAACCCTGTAACCCCTTTGTGTCTTAGTGGCTTTTACTGCTTTGCATGGGTAATACCGATTAATATATATATATATATATATATATATATATATATATATATATATATATATATATATATCACGCGAGTAACTTGTGCAATTCTATACGTATCTATGTAGATTAGGATTCTGGTTTTGTTAGTAATGCTGCAATCGATGCCGAAGTATATCGGTTAGTGAACTTTGGCCAACGAACAAGACGCTTTAACCAGCCGTGAACTTGCAACAACGGGTGGGGTATGGGACAATGAAGAATTGAAATCTTCCTTAACCCTGACAACTCTCACACTTCGTATATCGGCCGGACTGCATCCACCTCCTCTCAGCTCGTTTCTTCATCTCCAAGCGATTTGCAAATTCAGCATCAGTCTGTCCGAAGAAAACTCTCCGTCCATACCAATCTTCGTTAGTAGCCGTGTTTAGATGTCAAATTGATGTACTATCACGACTTACGGTGGTTCGTTTGGACCGGACCGGACGGCAAACGCGTCCCTGTGAAAGAGACGCTGATATAAACATCTATGGTGTTGTTAGGAAATAGTGTTGGGTGGTGTTTGTTGCTGGAGTTAGCTAAAACGCTGGCAGCAGACTTGAGTTTAGAAAGAGGAAAATTTCTGTGAGGTAAATGTGTTTATTTCAAGAGGGAATGATACATTACCAATGCGAACTTTGGGATGAAAATAGTTGTTTGTATATGATAGATAAAGGTTTTCAATTTACATATGCCATTATGTGTGAGTTTTTGTTTAAGTGAATTAATCTGATTTTTTTTTTGTGTGTGTGAGAGTGAACACATGTGAATTGTTGTACAAATCTTTGTCTTTCTCTTATGAATGAATCAATCGCTACCTCTATCATTTCTACCGTCCGTACAGTTGATGTTTCTAGCAAATAAAATTAGATTTAACAGTTTTTCTTCACTTTCTTAAGATGGTCGGCTGTTGTAATAATATTCACCAGATTTATGGGGTTACGACACCCATTAATTAGCAGTGCATTTGCGAAAAAAATGTTCACTGGTTTCATGCATATATGTGTCTTGTAGTTAAGTATTTTTTCGCTATGATTTTGTACGTGATTACGAACATACGTGCATCCTAGCTTGTATATAAATGCACAAACATTTCGTTTCTGTTCTCATATAATCACAATGCCTTCTTCAGACATTTCCCTGCTCTGATGCACTTACAGTTCCTCAATTGGAAACGCAGTCGATAAAATACAGGGTAATATACATTATAGATAACGGTTTCATTTCTTTATCTTATTTAGTATTATATAAAAACGTCATTAGCCACTGTAGTTCTGATAATTCTGTTAAATATAGCATGAAAACTAATAAAATATATTTAACATCCATTTCTACTCATAAAAATACAGGTACATGTATTTAGATTTATATATACATGATGACCACTTGATCAATCTATGTATGTCTTGCACCCATATGACTGTTAAAACCAGCGAGAGACACGCAATTTTTACCACAAACTTTACAGCTGAAAAGACACAAGACGTGTGCTGCTGCTGCCGCTTCATGGTTACTGTTTAGAAATTACATGTGTCTCGTTAGGCCTCTCATTGAAGCGCACTCTTTTGCACAACGTCTATATATTCACAGACCTTCCTCAAAGTAGTTAATTACGTTGTTAATGACGTCGCTGGTGACTTTTAAGGCCTACTTTACTTAGTCATTTTTTTACCACATTGAATACATGTGGGATCATATTCAATGGCGACATACGCTGGGAGTTCAACATTTTCTGAGATCCCTTTTTCAACTGCTTCTTCTTCTTCTGATCTTCAAATGCACTTGCATCTGCTTTCAAGGAACGCCTCCAGCTGCCACTATCCAAAGCAGAATTCTCCACGTCCTGAAGTTATTTATGCATTGGTCAGTGAATACATCAGAAATCTTTGAATCTCTATTTAGGTTTGAATTCTGAACGCTTTCCCTCAGACAATTCCTTATAGAAAAGCTGTTTCCCTGATATTCCATTCTCACCACATGACCACACAAGCTAAGACGATGTTGTGGGATTCAATGCTCATGTATTTACACTTGTTAAGTATTTCAACATCAATAATGTACATTTGCCAGCGAATTCTGGCCATCATTCTCGGACACAGTTGGTGAAAATATTCTAACGTCTTCAGGTTTCTCCAATATGTCACACCTGTCTCACAATAATAGAGAAAGGTGGATAGAACCCAGGTCTTATATACCTTAAATTTGGTGTTTACAAATATGGTACGTCGCGACCACAAAAGATCGTTCATTTTTCAAAAGAAAGCGATGTCTCTGCCAATTTACGAGTTGTTCAAAGTGCTGCCTAAGTACACAAACTGATCAGCCATCTTCAAATTTGGCCCATAAACATACACAGAAGGATCAACATATTCTTCACCCGGAGTAGGTTCATTCATAACATGGATCTTATTCAAATTTTCAGTCCATTTGCCGTACGTTAGAGAACAGATCCCTCAAATGTTGTGTCTCACTCTCAGAGTGAGCACATATATCTTAGCATTAAACAAAATAAAATATATTTAAAATCTATGTCTACCCCTGAAAATCCAGGTAAACACATGCATTTACATCTACACACACACACACACATATATATATATATATATATATATATATATATATATGTGTGTGTGTGTGTGAGTGCGTGCGTGTGAGTGGGTTTTAGTTTTAATTATTTAAAAGTGGTTGATATCAGGGATAGAACGTATGTCAATATAAGAGTCAACTAGGTATCTACACTATTTCGGCATAAATTTTCTATATTTAAGTTTACAACGAAAAAGCATTCTTGAAGATTTTATTTTAGCTTTAAAAAAAGTTTAATCATTAAATTTATGATTTCTATTAATTAAACAATTCTGGTGCATTTCAGATAGAATCTATATACATTTGATTGTCAAATTTAAATTCAAATTTTTAAATTTTCTTAAAATCGGCCATTTTCTTAATTTTAATAAATTTGTAAACAAACACAAATTTATCGATTTTGAAAATATTTAAAAAAAATTATGACACGTTATTTTAGTAAAATTTAAAAATTCAAAGTTAAAGTAATCTGATTTGAAAGAAAATTTTTTACTTATAGCATAAAAAATAATATACAACCAATTATTAACGAGAGGTCCTGTTCATCTGATCAAACGATTGATGGATTGTTGAATGACGAATCTGACAGCTACTACGGATGAACATAAATGACAAAATTTTTAAAACTCTGAGTTAACGGTTTTTTGGTGGGTTTTTAGCTTCCTAGTAATTGTTAGATATAAACATATTTTCCGCAATTTTTAATTACTCTTACCTTTCGAAGATGCAAAAATAAAAAAATAAAAATAAATTACCATGATAGAAGTAATTTAATAATTTATGAAATGGTAATTTAATTATTATTTAATAAATCAAAATTAAATGTGACTTTCCAATCCAATGTATATAGTTTCTGTCTGAAATACACCAGATTTTTTTTATTTTTATAATAAATTTAATCATTAAGCTTTTAATTAAATATTTGTTCCTTCTTAAAGTTTTTAAAAAATTATTCTATTTGAGTCTGACCCACACTAATGGAAATACAATACATAAAATAGAAATATTTAGTGAAATAGTAAATGAAAAAAAGAAAAGTTACTTTAAAATTGAAAGTTTAAATTTTACACTTTTAAAGCTGAAAGGAAAATATAACCTGTTAGCAACTAAGAAACGAAATGTTATGAAAAAGGCCACGTAAAGGGACAAAACTCTTATATCACGTGATCTTGTTAAAAAAATGGAATATTTCAGTATATTATACATGGGAATAAGGAATGTATTAGCGCAACTAAATTTATGAAAATTATCAATTTTGGACTCGTAATTTTTTTTTAACTTAATTACTGCATCACCTCGAGGAACCAGCCTAATACAGAGCTTTACATGATTTTAAACTATTATAAATTATTATAATTAAAATTTCTTAAAAAACGAAAAAATTCTTGTAAAATTTAATTATTCATCAGAAAAAATGTATTTCTTCAGACAATAATGTCCTTAATATTATTTATTTACCAAAGCAATTAAAAGCTTTTGTAATTAAGTAATTTCATAGATTTATTGGATTCATTATTTATTAATTCAGAGCAGATTTTCTGTTAGATCGCTCAAATTTGAAAAAAAAAATGTAGGTTATTTACCATCTCCGAAGACTCCTACTTTTAACAATAAAAAAAAAATCAGGAACCAAAAATGTTTTGGGCGAAATTTCATTAAATTAAGTAAATATGGGGTAACATATTTAAAAAAAAATATATTTTTTACCAAAATTTTCTAAAGACAAATATTTCAAAAATATTTTCATTCATTTGTGAATAAATCCTGAAAATTTCATTAAAATCGGACAATTACTTGATTTTTACAAGAACTTCCAAATCAATAATGACGTAAACAAAAGAAGAATTTAACCAAAATTTCAAACGTGTTAGAAATGATTAAAAATTTCAAAAATTAATTAAAAAATGCTTTATTCTTTCATCTTAATAATAACATAAGCATTTTGACGATAAAACTTTATTTTAGTTAAGTTTGTGGCATTTTCATTACGCTATATGCTGCTTTCCCGCGAAAACAGTGAACATGTCTAGAGTCAACTCACACGTGAAGAGTGAGATGGCATGTAACTTGCCCTCAGTTAAAAAAAACAGCTTGTCATTACCCTGAATTTTCATGTGTTCTCATTATATATATATATATATATATATATATATATATATATATATTAGGATATTAAAATAACATCCAAAAAAATCGCTACGCAATTGTACTCGTGTTACGACACATACAAATGCGTCTCATCGAACGATTGCAAATTACTGGCGGTCTCATCTTACATACACACATACATGCATATATATATATATATATATATATATATATATATATATATATATAACATTTTTTTTCATGGCAGAGTGATTAGCCTTATAACAATATAATCAGTTATTTGGAATACATTCTTTCTTATTTGCTTGAAGAATAATGGTTTGTGTGAAAACCCTATTATAATTTAATCGGTTTATAGTCACTGAACATGTATCTAGCAATCAATTTTTCAACCTATTATCCGTTCTGTTTTCTATGTACCCCGACCACTTCCATGTTTGTGTTTTATCCTCTAATATATATATATATATATATATATATATATATATATATATATATATATTCGTCAATTTATTTATTTCTACGTTTTTACTAAGATTTACCGGGCACATATAAAATCATGACAATTCTCCATACGCAAATGGAAAATAAATGTGGTCCTATACAATGATACTGAGAATTTAATGAATGGAGTGAGTAAGCAAGTTAAAAGTCGTAAATAAAATGTCATCAAAAAGAACATTTATAATCAGAACTAAGAAGAGAGAGCTTAGATTTCTTGAACAATAATGAAGAAGGGCAGGAATTGGAAAAATTAAGCCTCAAAATCCATAATGATGGAAAGAGAAATATGGGAAGGCCACAAATTACATACGTCATAGTATAATATGAATTGATAGCGGAACGTGGAGACAGAATATTTAGCAAATGGAGAAGACTGCTAATACATATATATATATATATATATATATATATATATATATATATATATATATATATATATATATAGATAGATAGATAGATAGATAGTAAACCGTTGGTATAATCCAAGCGAGTCATATTAACGCAATATATAATTTGAAATATTAAATAATTGACTCACAAAAGCGCTCAATAATTATTTTCATTAAACAGAGCAACAGTTTACGTTAAATTGGAATTAATATGTCATTAGTTTATGACAATTTACACCTGCAAATTTAAAATTTTAAAATTCGCAGGTGTAAATTGTCATATTTCTCAAACTGTATCAGTTTTTAGATGGTGACTGATTAGTTGGGAAAGGAAATAAAGAGAAGGTTCATGGGGACAGAAGAAATCACAGAAGAAATCACAGTAAGTAATGTGGAGTATTATATTATGGCGATAGGAGTGAGCAAGGGGAGAGAAGGGAAAGCCGATGAGCAGAGCCACATCTTAATAGTCACACGGCTAAAGTTTGATTCAATGGGAATCCACAGAAATTGATGAATAGCATACAACAACAACAAAAAAACAAAACAAAAACAAAACAAAACAAAAAAAACTAATTTATATAAAATCTTAAGAGAGATAATTCAAAATTATTCGTGTATTAAATTTATTCATATATCAGAACCTAAAAATTAAAGGAAGTGTTTCAAAAATTTGAGTGAATTTGAATATTCATGCCTACGTACAGGTTAAGAATATCTATACGTCCTTACGCATAGATACCTACATAGATGCACATACATATATATACCAGCCAACAAATATGTAAATATATTCCCTACGTGAGGATAAATTATTTTCAAAGGGTTATAAAATGAGTTAAGTCAAATTAGACGAAAAAAAATTAAAAATTTTAAATGAACCTTAACCGCAATTAAACAGAATTATAAGATAAAAATGAAAAAAAAATATTGCTAATTACAAATATATAACCATTAATTATTTCCCTTAGATATATATTTCAAGGTCACTTCTCCAATACCGTAGCTTGCAACTACCTTTAAAGCTGTAGGCAAACCCTATTATTTTCCAGTCAATCTGAAGGTTTTGTTTTTTCCTCGCTCAATTCCCCATCTTTTTTTCTTTTGGAAAGTGTAGTCTGGCACTTTAATTTTGGGTTAGAATAGAGTGCCGATGGGTATACAGATGCTACTTCCATTCTCCTGAAGAAATATCAATATAAACATAGTGGTTTTCCTTGTTCTCTTTAGGTTATGTTGTTGCTTGGTAAAATACTTTCAATACCCTTCATTTACGATCCATTTACTTTCTACAGTTACATGGGATATCCATACTAGGCGAATTGTTGATGTCATAAAATTTATTAAGAAAAGTTATATTATGGGAATTGATAATTTTCATTGTATATTACATTAGTTTTACTTATGGGGTTTAAGTATGAAAGCTTATTTTTAAAGCCACTTTCTTGGAGTGCCCTATGGTACAATCCTTTGTTTTTATTAAATATATGTTTATAGGAGGATTGTGTACTAATCTTAGTACCAATAGTGTTAGATACTTGACTTAATGTATTATTGGGGTGGTTCGAGTCTACATTAATGTAGTCGGAATTTCATTATCTTTATGGTAAAGTTTAAGGTTTTAGTGTTTAGGTCAAGTGTGATATCCAAATAATCCATAATTTATAGGTTAGATATCTATATTGAACCCCAGGAACTTGAAAGTTTTAATATTTTTTTGTAGTTTAATAATGAGTGGACTATTGCTATTAGTAATATAAATTAGTCCATCGTCTCTATATAGACCTATCTGCTTCGGATCTATGATTCTACTAAGGATTTCAAGAATGTAAAACCTTACTGGGTCAGATACCAGGATTGAATCATACGCTCTCATAGGAACGTCAAAATCGTCACTCTTGCACTTAATCCAGGTGGAATTGTTAAGTGGCAAAAGTGATTTTCTGTCAGTAAGAATGATACTGATTTCATCATCTGTTATATCCATGAAGTTTTTTGCAAAGTTAATCAATAATATCGAACTTACTTAAGGTGACGTTTTTGTCACGAATGTTTCTAAACCATTGATTTGTATCAGAAGAATATTTTCAAAGTTTGGCCCTGGTAGCCTTACCCAATCTATCAGTGATTTTTAATTATATTTTTTAGAGATTAAGCCTAACTCTGATTTTTTTAGGATATATATATATATATATATATATATATATATATATATATATATATATATATATAATCTTAAGCATGGATAAATAAATTAAGCAAATTCACACCTAGGGAAACCACCCTAAAGTATAAGATTAAAAATAAATCCTAGCCGCATCCCTCTAGTAGCCACTTTAAATACTAATCTACTTCTACTATCTCAGATAATCAAAAGTCGTTTGGAAATAATGCACCTCAAACCAGATGTAAAATCTTTGTTTGAGGAACCCGGTCTTTTAGTATATTGCAGGTCAAAGAATCTTCAGGAAATCATAGGTGGTAACTAAATTTCAGACGATAGCATAAAACCAAATAGACCAAGAATAACAATAATCGGATTTTCCCAAACATGTATCAACAAAAGGAGCTTAAGTTGTAAGCACATTAAACAGCAATTCGTTCTCTTGTTCAGTCCCTAACACTACTTTCAAAATCTGCCACAACTCTAACTGCAGAAACCATAACATAATTTACTAGAATGTACACTATGCTAAAAACGATATAAAGGAAATCTAGATGACACTTTTCTTTACAGAATTAATAATTATCAAAATTGGATTAAGTCGAAAGATTATTACCTGTACAACAATTTCTGTCTAAAAATACAAAATTTTAATTCCTATGCCAAATTATTGAAACAATAGAAATAGACAGAAAATATAATGTTAGGAAATTACTACAACATGAAAATACATGTATTTTGCGTCTCAAAACATTTTGTACAGACAGATTTAACATCCAACTAAACAGCATAGATGGAATTAATATATAACCCCAGAGATCAACTTCCAGCCATATTTCTTTCTCACATATTATAATCCCTGCATATTTGAATATACTCCACTGTTACTACATAGAAGAGAACTCTACACAGGCTGATTCTGCTATCCCCTCTCAATATCAATCACACTAGACGCTTGCAGAAGTTATGAGGTCTTCCTGATACATTCCCTTCAAGCAACTAATAAACCTTTCAAAATGACTAAGGCGGTAAATGACTAAGTCTCAAACATCTTCTTAAAAGAAGTTGAAAAAAGCTCTTCACCAATACAATCACTGACCAAAAATTAACGATAAATAACAAATGTAAACTACTGGCAAACTTCACCTCCCGTGTGTCAGTCAACCCTGTAGTTCAGAGCTACTAAGAAGCAGGAACTTTCAACCTGATGATGGCCATGCTGGCCGAAACTTGTCGAGAGAACTAAATAAAACAAAAATATATTAATATACAACGCAGTGTGTCTGAAATGCCATATAGAAGTTGCAAACCTCAAACTTCTGGTGGATCTTTTTTTTAAATCTGAGCAAAGCTAAAAATAAAGATCAATCTCTTTCTTTTTGTATTTCGCTCACAATTTCCTTCACTCATTACATCTCTTCTTCATTATCTAAACACAAATTTAGTAGGTAATAAGCGGGTAGATGTTTATTTACTCATTTTTCAAGTAAATACTTCAATTTGAAAAACCTAGGCAAACGTTAAAGAAAATGAATAATATCCAAGAAAACCGGGGAGAAAAACATAAATAATTGTTTTGAAAATGATCCTAATTTAAAGGATGCTGTCACAATATGTTAAATCTGTTTCGAATTTAAGGCAAAATGGAATTACTGTACATAATAGCGGAATGTGTTTCATTGCATGTATTTTCGGATTAATAAAACTCTCTTGGAAACCAAGGAAACCAACATTCGAAATCATTGCTTTTCTACGTGACTGAATATATTCGGTCGCATATAATATGTTAATTACTATATAATATGTTAATACATATTTACACTTAGTGCCAATAAAATACATAGAACTCAATCAAAGAGATTCTTTTCAGGCGTATATATATATATATATATATATATATATATATATATATATATATATATATATATATATATTTCGATAAACGTGCAATAAATTTACAAATTCATGAATTATTCACACAAAAACAAATGCAAAGGTTAATGATTTAATTGGCGAGATATCCATCGTCGCAAACAATTCAAATAATATACAAAAACCTCCGAACCTGTTATGATTGAAAAGATCCTTTTTTCTATAAATTTCTGCTGCATTAGTTCTTATTTTTACTACAAGCATTCGTCTGTTCCTACAGACATCTTCAGGTATGGAATAGATGTTGTTCTTGTTTTTTCTCTCAGTAATAAGAGGACAACGAAAATATATGTATTGTTGTATCCGAAAATGCTATTGGAAATGAGTTATTGTTTTTGGAGCGTGCAGTAGCAACGCTGAGTTTGATAACTCATTTCCAATGTAAACAATGACAGACTATCATCACTGTCGTGTCCGTATATTGTTTAATATGTTTGTGATTTACATCTTTGATAATGGCTTAAGTAAGCCGAAAGCTTAGATTATATTAAAAAAAATATGGATCAATATTGTGAATTTCTTTCTTCGTTTAATGATAATGTTATCAAACTTATCAGATGTTACGAACAAATTTTACATAAAATAAATAGACAACACTTGTGTATATTATTTAATGAAACGTGTATAAATATATATATATATATGTAAAAATGCTACTATAATTAAAAGAGAAAACAAACCACAAAAACGAAATATTTAGAAAGTGATTTAATCGTTAGTTCATCCATAGTAAATTAACGCCCAGGATCTTACAATGTTTCACCATTTTTGGCTTATCTTCTGTCATCGCATTTTCAACAAAAAGAAAAAGAAATATAACTTAAATGGAATAGGCTAGATAATATACCCAAAACGCAACTAAAATATGTTTTTAAATTCGAAATTCCCAGCGTCTCTTGTCTGTGTCTATATGTAGTCGCATCAAATTAAACAAACCAAGTCGGATGAAGAGTCAATAAGGACGAAACGTATCAGGAACACATTCCCACTTTGTCACACATCTTTCCTCGGATATTATTCTTAATTTATAAATGAAATTATATAATTTTATCATATATACATACATACATACATACACACACACACACACACACACACACACACACACACACATATATATATATATATATATATATATATATATTATTTACATTATTCGGACTATTGTCCTCATCATTGTCGCCATATTTATTACAACGTTTCGGACGTTTTACGCTCCGGCCTTCTTCAGGTGGTTGGAATGTCGTACTGAACCCTTTATTTCGCTCACTGGGGTAGACTATTCAAGTTCCCCGTGACATGTTTAAAGGATGTCAGTTATCAGTTATCTCCTGTTAAGTTGGACATTCCCAGCACCTGAAGAAGGCCGGAGCGTATAACGGCTGAAACGTTGTAATAAATATGGCGACAAAGATGAGGACAATAGCCTGAATAATGTAATTAATTTACATAATACCTCATCTCAGTGTTACGTGTCTTGATTGATCAGCTATCCATTAGTTCTCTTTATTGATAAATAACTCATATAACTATATGTACGAATATAAGCCCTACTGCATGTTATTTTTACTATCAGATAACGTAAATGAATTGCTCAGTAAATTCGTAAGGAAACTATGGCTACATACACTGAAATTATACATTAGGTTAACTGTATAACTATAACATATTCGCCTAGGCGAATGCGATTCTACCTTCTAATTGTTTTTCTCCCAGTAAGAGTAGATAGGTATGACTATCGCCAGACCCAAATCCTCGCATATCTTTTGAAAAGGTAGAGAGGTGTGTCCCTTGTTTTCTGTTTATGATATGCTTTGAGGTTCCTTCTTCTGAAACCTTAGTCATTAATCTTTGGTGGCTTTATGCTACAGCTCTTCATAATGAGGTTAATAGTTTTGTCATTTTCTTTCTGCTGCATCCCGACTGGCCGACCAAACTCTAAGTATGCGATTAGAAATGCATCTCTGATGAACAAATACATAATATCGGGGTTCTTGGAATGCCATGTCACGCATGGATAGATGTGTCTGCAATGAATTTTGGTGGGCAACCCTGAGATCGCACTATACTACAATCGTTATCAGCTTTCAGCCAGATCATGTCATCTTTGACGGATGGTAGCTACTATTTTCCATGGACTTTTCCACTTTTAAATATATAATTAAAAGTGGAACATCAAAAAAAAAATGTCCGAAGTGTAGAATCTTTTCTCTCAGATAGTTCTCCAGATATTTTATCTAAACTAATTTAGTCTCAGTTTCTTCCACTGAATTCTCTCTCTCTGATTAAATTCCTCTCTTTCCAAAGAAATTTAAGTATCTACATGGATTGCCTTGGTGTCTATGTTCTAGAGCACCTCCCAAGGACAAGGGAACTGATTCTGAGGTTTACCTTTCTGTTTCAATAATGCATTAATGCGTGATAATCCTAACATTAACGAAGGCATTCTGGGATCCAGATTTCTTTCAGAAAATAGAGTAATTTGTTATTGAGTTCGGGGTGAAAATTTATTTATGTTCTATTTCAATTTTAAATTTAATGCTGTCAGATTTGAATTTTGGTTCAAATTGTTTTTTTTTTATGTCCAGGACCTCTATATTCTGTAGAGGTTTTGATTCTATGATATTAGTGTTGTTTTATCTTTTTTTTCTTTTTGCATTTCCTTACATTTTCACAAACTGTCTATGCTGTCTGACTTCATTAATTTAATTTTCAATTTTACAGAGATACTGGTTTCTCAAAGAATTAACTCCGTATTTTATTTTCTTTGTTACTTGTTTGGTATTTTCCTTTGTATTTATTCTCTTTTCTTTGTTTCTGTCTTGTATCAATGTATTCAACTCTTCATTTTTTCCTTATATTTATTCTTGGTATGGTTTCACGTACTTCAGCTTATGACGATATAACATTATTTTTCCTCTGTTCTGATCAAAAAGTACCCTGTCGATTTTATACCTTGATGTTATTCTTGGTTTATGTGGGCGGAAGGGAACTCTTAAGATTGCTAGCGTTGTCGTTTTAAAGACAAGTAGTTTGTGGTCTGATGCAAAGTAGGAGTTGGCTACACTAACATCTGCCACTAACCGCCTACACCAAGAGTTGTTTTTTGTTATATTATCTGGGCTATGTCGGGTGATGTGTTATTTTATGGGTGGTTAAGTTTTTTTAATGCTATTTAGAATTGTTCTGTTCATTATTTTTTTAACTTGCCTACGTGGTGTCTTATTTAATTCTTGTAAAATTTTCACTTTTAAAGATTTGACCTGGACTATATTTTTATCCAAATCTCGTAGAAGAAATTTATTCTTCTACTAAGTGTGGACAGAAAATTGACAAGGTCTAAAAGGGACATTTATCAACCCAACCAAGCCGCTGTGTTCGTAAATCGAGCAATGTGGAGAATAAAACAAAAATAACACTCGGTTAATGTAGTGTGAAAAGACAGTATTTTAATTATATAACTATTTTTCGTCTAACTGTTTGTGCGATGCACTTAAGTTGTTGCTGCTGTTGAAAGTTTTCCATCGATGCTGATTTTACATTTTAGTAAAGCTTGAAAGTCTTCAAGTGATACGGTTTTTGTTATTGATTAAAGCCCTTTGTGCTTTTCTAGCGCTAGTCTAAAATCTAATAAAGAATTTTCTTCTTTAGGACCCAGAAGATTCATTTGTCCTGAGACATTTGATCATTAATAAGAGAAAGTGGCTGTATATAGATGATAGATATTTTAGAACTAGTTGAACAGTATGCATGGCATCCACATGAGAAGCGAGATCTGATAAGGCTAGTTAGGTATTCATATCACTTGAAATCCCAGATGAACTTTTATTTTGTAGCAACTTAAAAAAGTAAAGAGCGAGAGAGAAGTGTCTCACTTTTGTTTTACGCTTTTTTTAAAAATTTAATATGACTGTCTTTGGAAATTCCTCGCTGTATGACATTGTGACATCAATTTCCTAAATGACCTCATAATCAATATGTCCTTTATTACTGAAGACTTTTTGTAGGTAAGAATTTAAAGTTTACTTCCCTTCAGTTTTAAAACTGAGCAAGCAAAACATACTGAAACATAACAGAAACCCGAATTTGTTGAAGACTCTTCTCTTCCCTGACATGAAACAATCTCTTTCCACTGCAAAGTCAACGGGATCAGTGACTGCTCAGCAAATAATTTTATTTGTAATTGCTGGAAATTTAATCAAAACAGAATTGGCAAATAGGAAAATAAATTTCTATTGTATGAGACAAAAATCAAAAACAATTTAATTAAGAACTTAATTAATTTAAAGCGGTTTAGTATAATTACTAATTTGGTTTGTACCAATCTCGATCATTTCTGGTATCTCAGCTTCCAGGCATGTAAGCTTACATTTTTATATTATATAAAAAACCATGGAAAGAACACTTCACTGCCTGTATGGTTCACGGTCAAACATATTAGCGTGTCAGATATATGACATTTGAGAGCTTAATAAAAAAAAAATGTATATTCAGTGTTTGCATAAGCGCACGTCCGTCATCCGGATTTAAAACACTGCCCCTTATTCATAGTTACAATTTTAAAAGGACTTTTATTACACATCTCATAATGTTTTTTTATCATTTTCACTTAAGCAAATAATCATCTGGGACGATGAAATAAATCTAAGGAGCAATGAGCAATCAGGTTCTTTTTGGTAATCTTAATTTGTATCTGTATTAGGCTGTATATAAGAAGAAAATGGCTCCATAACCTGACTCGGCGTGGGGGGGGTGGCTAGAACAGTTTGTCTCTGTTTTGAGGCTTTAATATGTCATTCCATAAAGAAGTAATCTTGGCATGGGTTTCATGGGAATAGCAAAACCTCGCACCGGCCACCAAACACAATGCATGTTTGGGAAAGTTGTTCAGAACTTCAAAGTTGCTAATATGATCTTCCCAGCGTATTGAGAGAATGACTCGAAGAGCCCGTATGTGGAAGATCAATTTAAGATTTCTGAAGTGCTTATATTCGAGGGTTATATAAAAGAAAACATTCCAGCGTTATATACAGGAAAAAAATATTCCAGGGTTACATAAAGAAAAGTATTCTAGGTTTTATAAAGAAAAAAAAACATTCGAGAATTATATAAAGGAAAAACATTCCATGGTTATATAAAGGAAAAAATATTCGAGAGTTTTAAAACCTTCGAGGTTACATAAAGGGAAAACAATTGTTGGTCATATAAAAGAAAACATTCGAAGGATAAGCATTTGAGGCTTAATTAAATGAAAAAAACATTCGAGTGTTTTATAAAGGAAAAGCAATCGAGGGTTATATAACGGAAAAAAAACATTTGTTGGTTACATAAATGAAAAACTTTCGAGAATTATATAGAGGAAAGTATTGCCTTTTACGCTCTTAACATTTTTTTACATGGATTTTCTTAAAACTCTACCCAATATATAGCTGGTCTACTCATTCAGGTGTCAATTTCTCTATTCAATAATCCATTCTTGCAGATGGTAAATCTAGATATTTACAATTCTTGGCATTTACATGTTGGAATCATCTAACTTAAGCGTCGCTGGGTGGGTGGTTGTTTGGTATTTGGTGAAAGTTGATAGATAACTTAATATTATTTTAGTGCTATCTGTCAGTCCAAACAGTTTTGCTGCGTCTGAGGAGCAATCAAACGTGAAATTCTGGTAGGAACAGGAGCTCAGGGATACTGTTGAAAAATGATTCCTCGATTTCTTGAATAGACTTGGTTTTTGGCAATGCGGTGACATAGGTAAAAGAGAGAAGTATACGGTTAGTATCGGAATTACATACTTATCTCCAGACAGTGAGCTGCACGATAAAGCATGTGTATGAACAGAGACACACAGATTTACTTCAAACTATTGCATTTTCTACATCTTCTGTTACGTCCGTCCTTTTGATGGCGTTGTGGGGCTTTCTTAGGGCAATGGAGACTCAATAAATTTACTCTTTTGTTTAATGCATCTTTACAAAATCAGAATATCGCTAATACTTCAGTCTGGTTGAATTCACCCAGGTCATAGTTCGATAAAATACTTGAGAAAAGGTCTATGCTGCGATTAAAAGGAGATAGACATACTTGTAGTTCCCAAGATACGATTTATTTATCTATTTCTAGAGCAGTGATTCCGAAATGATGAGACGCCCCACATATGTGCGGCAGAAGAGGATAGCAGGTGAAGCGGTATGACTGAATGAAAATGACACATTAAGAAAAAGATTCAAGAAATTATATATAAAAAATAAATATGATTTCAACATTTAAAAGATTATTATGGATTACTTGCAATTGCATGCATGAGTCCCAGTATAAATAGCTATAAATAATGATTGACCGATTTTACCATTGTGATATTTTTGCATTATATCAAGCATTAAAAATATAGAAACTAGGGTCCGCAAATTAGAGGAGAGACTTATCAATTGTAATGTTCTGTTTTCAAATCCGCAATTATCTTCTTTTAACATTCTATCTGTTTTTTTTTTACATTTTAAATGTACTTTTTATCACATTAGTGAGGCGCGAACATCTTTTCATTCCGAAAATGCGACCCAGAGAATAATAGATTGGGAAAAACTCTTGTAGAGAGATCACAAAATAGTCTCCTGTTTAGCGAGGTTCCAGAAGTACACATTAAAAGTCAATGAAAACTTATATGCCAAAAGTACGTAATCCTCTCCAGTTGCTTTGTTTTGGGGTTATTTCATTTGGGGTAGAAACAGGAGAATAGCAACTCTATTAGAAGTGTTCCTAAATGTAGTCCATATTGTATTATCAAGATTTAAAATTACTCATCCAGTCTTTTTTAATATGATGATACAAAATTTGTGTTTCAATATGACTGTATTATAAGTTACTCTAACAGAACTGAAAAGGTTGCTAAGTGACGGTGGGATTTATATTATTTTATACACTAACTACATCCCAATAAGTCAACCACACAATTCATTTCACTCCACACAAACAAACAAACATATATATATATATATATATATATATATATATATATACTATATATATATATATATATATATATATATATATATATATATATATATATATATATATATATATATATATATATATATATATATATATATATATATATATATATATATATAACACTATATATATATATATATATATATATATGACCTGAAAGGTTAATGTTCAGAGTTGAATCAGATCAGGTATCAGTAATATTAAAAAGTGCACAATATACGTGTGAAAAAATAAAATAAAAGTAAAAATAACATGTAGAGCTTTTAACTTTAATCAGGAGATCAGTTGAATTCGCTACTTTGCTTTCAAACGTACTGTATCCTCAGGCGTTTTTTGTTTTATCAATTTTCCTTCCAACGGTTTATTTTTAATAAACTAATGAACGCTATATTCTTTAAAAAGAAAACAGACAAACACACGACGTTAGGTGTGAGAGAAACGGAAGGAGTAAGTGAAGAAGGAAGAAGAAGGCGGAAGGAAGAAAAGCAATAAATCTATCTCTGAAATGTGAATTTTTTTTATCCAGCCTCATATGTGCTTAAGAGCAATTTTTTAATACGTGTGCAAGGACTCAAGTTTTCGGATTTCTGGTTCAGAAGATTATTTGGAAATATTATTATTGTTAATATACCCTGTTGACTGAGGTTGCAAATATTATTGACGTTATTATAAGGTTTCGCTTATTTAAAAAAAAATTCCAGCTTACAATGAGATCCCCGTTGTTTTTTTTATTTTAAATTCCACACATAGTCAGCTAGTTTGCTAGAGCTCCTAAAACTTACTAGCCTGAATGATGACCTATGATTATACCATCTATGATGGCGGAGATGTCTAGTAAGTAACTTGAAAAATAATTTCCCTTTTTTACATTTTACCTCTAAATTGAATGGGTGTTAATCCAAATGATATTATTTCTTATCTTCGAATTGTTTTCCTATTTTGTTTAATTTTTGGTTTAAAATCGATTTTAGTTTCGTGACCCTCTATTTTAAGTCCTTCTCATATTCTTTCGTTTTATCTTCAAAAATGGTTTTATTAGAAGTATTTCTGGATAACCTTGTCTCTCTTCCTTTAGGGATGTGCTTTATTATGTTCGCAGGCTGGTTAGAGTTAATATTCACGTATTTTAATTTTGCTTTGGGTTTCATGTATGGGGTTACACTACCAGATTGAAGATATAATTCTACGTCCAGATACTTGACAACTTTTTATCCATTTCGACTTTATTTCAAAGACGAGGTTTTTGAAGAATTCGAAAAACGCTTTTCTCATAGTATCATTTCTCTTCTGTTGTCTGGCGCTATCATCAGAATGTCATCCCTATAAAGACCGTCAATGTTTATATATAAAGTTTTGTTAATTTCATATCAGAAACCTCATCACTACCAAACGAACCTTGTGGTACATCGAAGCCGTCTTTTTTGTTTCTTCTTCCAGGTTAATTCATTGTGGAATAAAAATCATCCGCTACAATGTAAAATTATTTCCGTTTGATCAGCTGTCATGTTTGCGAAGTGCAAAAACTCCAGCAAACATTTTCATATATAGATGCATAAAAGTTTTTAATGTCATATTTTATAAGTATATATTTGTTTAAATTTGTAATTTTGTGGAACTGAGAAAACACCCAGTTATGCTCATCCATTTTGCAATATTTCTTGTCTTATTTTACCCAGTTAAGTTTTAGTTAGGTTTACTAGACGAAAAGAAAGATTATTGGGGATTTCATCTTTAAGGTCCTTTATTATTAGAAATGCTTAGTTGCAACATAAAATGTGGACGCTGCACCTTATCCCTACTTAGGCTGTAATATTTTTTGCCTCTTCGTTTATATATTTAATGTACCGTCTTGTACTCTTTTGAAAATTTTATTTAAATTGAGATACAACTGCGCTAGGAGTTTAGACAAAATAATAAATCGGCAAAACGCCAGAAATTTAAAAACTAACGCGCAGTAATTAAGGAAACTGCAGAAATAAAAAATAAATGCCTATTAGATGGATCTTATAAAATCGAAGCAATAATCTATAAAGCAGAAATAAGAGATACATGACCAAAATACAACGCACATATTATGTACTAAATGTACTTTCAAACGTCGATGGTAAAATCATAGGTCGTCATCCAAGCTAGTAAGTCTTGGTGCTCTACCAAACTAGCTGACCATGGGTGGAATTTAAAAGAAAAAAAACAACAACAGGGATCTGATTGTAAGCTGGAAAATTTAAAATGCGGCGAGGTTTTATAAAAATCACACTAATATTTGCAACGTCAGCCAACAGGAATAATTAGCAATAATGATATTCCTGATCCAAAGAATCTTTTGAACCAGAAAAGTACTTGAGTCCTTCAATGCATATTAAAACTTTCCTCTTAAGTAGATATGAGGCTGGATAAAAAAAGAATACATTTCAATTAACATCCCAATCTAGATACATTCATAATACCATTGTTTTTCTTTTCCTCCTTCTTCTTCATTTTTTTCTTTCTTCTTAACATCTTCCTCCTCTCTTTCTATCGCAAAGAACGTCGTCCGTTTTTTTTTCTTTTCACATAATATAGCGTTCATTATTATTTTGAGGAGTTGGGAGGTAAATTGGTAAAAATCACATGAGGATAACATAAGTTGGAACCAAAAGTAGTGGATTTAACTACTCTCCTGATCCTTAAAGGCATATATATATATATATATATATATATATATATATATATATATAGATAGATAGATAGATAGATAGATAGATAGATATAATCACTAACAGTACAATTTAAAATCGATCACTCATTGCAGAAAAAGTTAGTTATATATTTTGAAGTTACGTTTATTTTTCGTTAACCATGCATGTAAAATAAATATGGTATTTGGAATTAATTGACGTGATAAAACTTCATGTGCAGTATATTCCACCTCAGAAGTAATTGATCAGCGGAAACTTTGAACGAAGGATGTTGATCTACCAAAATTGATTTCGCATGAATTTGAAGACAGTCCGTTTCTTGTTTTGCTGACATAAAAGGCAGTTGCATGATGCATATGAGTTGGTAGTTGGCATTCAAAAAAATCTATGTAACTTTTAGACATTGTGAATCTCAGACATATGCATATGAAGAAAAACAACTCTCTAAATCAATTTAAATGTCTACTTGTTTATTTCAATTCTCTTACCAGAAAAGATAGCAACGCACAGAAAATACACACAAACACAGAGTAAATAATCAAGAAGAAACGGCTTACTCAAAGGACAAGAAGTTGTGGAGAGTTATGATTGTCCACGTCCTGATGTGACACTGTGCATGAAAGAAGAATTATCACTGCAGAAATATTTTTCATATTAAATACAGTATCATGAATAAACGATATTAAACGTGATTAATTTTAAAATATTGAGACAATATTATCATAATTTTGAATAATTATAGCATTTTGGATAGAAGGTTAATTTCCTATGTAGACTGACGTCAATCCTCCCAGGCCCTTTCAGATAGCACTAAGTAAATTGCTGGCGATGTCAATAAAGCTTGTATGCAGAAGGATGCTGATAATACCATAGACGGATTAAGTTTGAGAGAAAATGGAAACAAAAAGAAAACTTGCACTTAACATCAGCAAGAGATAGGTGATAGTTATAGAGCACAGAATGAGGAAAGAGGGTTTGGAAAATCTGATACACACAGGACAGATTGAAGGTAAGAGTGACAGAGGTAAACAACACATAAAATACTTTGTTAGCTTGAGTAAATGAATAACGCAACAAGGTTTATGAGAAATAATAAAAAGGACAATATTTAATAAGAGCTACAAGGGACAGGAAATTGTGGAGAGGCATAATCGCTTAATTCTGAAGGGACACGTTATAAAAAAAATTATGGTTTGTTCTGAATCATTCTGGAGTTGGGAGTGACCTAATGATTGACGAAATAGAAATAGCGAAGCGAGTTCAAACCCTACGTGCCACTGTTTGCGCTCACTCTCACAAATGCCTTATGCAGTCCATTTTCCCTTGCGTGTAAAATAATCCTCGAACAATTTATTGCCCTACAGCTATTCGGTGAAGGTCAAGAAACTTGTCATAGCATAAAAAGTGTCAATTACATCGATTTCAACGCCACAGTGGGAGAAAGATGAGAAAAAATAATGAAAAAACGATACCTGATAAAAGTCCAACATTGAACAAATATAAAAGATCACAGACTCCAAGGATGTGCAACTACGCAGTACGAGACTTAAAATTATCATCCATAGCCATCTCATAAGTTAATAACAAAACTTGATTCGGAGAAATTTGTTAGTTAATCGGGGGTCATTTGTTAGACGTTCGTATTGGGAGATTTTGAAAACCAAATATTGAGTTTTACCAGAATTATTAGTGTTGCGCGTAACTCTGATGGCCATTTCTTGTAGTGGTGGAGGAACTTGTTCATAGCAATGATACTGATAGCGATGCCGCTGGTAATAATAAACTTCTGGTACGGTCAACTTTGGCGGCAAGGTTTAAGCGGGACCAACCTGAAAGCCGCCAACGGTGAAGCAGCAGATCTAAACGGTTGAAACAGCCGATGAAGAGGGCTACGCGGGAAGGACATGCTACAGAAGATGCCGCAGGATATTATAACAAAATCAGCGGCATTCCGTTGCAGTTTCATAACTGGGTTCTTTATGCCTCATTCAATATCTGTCGGAGAGGAAGGTCATGGAATCACGTGTGTTGGTCACTTCCTGTCATGTTAATCTTCCCCAAAAACACATTCATGTCATCGAGACAAATCACGAAGAGTCAAAAAACGACAATAGGCAATGGATGGCGGGATCATGTTTTGGTTAAACTGGAAACTTCTAGCCCTGAACATACACGGTGGTGGCGAATTTAGTCCCAACGCTATCGTGATAAAGGAAGCGATTAGCAAAGTTGAAATTAAATTCTTTGATGGGTGATGAAGCCCACAACGACGACTATTTTGAGAGAGAATAGTCATAAAATGTAATAAGTGCATGTTTTTTCCTAACTCATAAAAAATTATTTACAATAAGAAAATGCAGTAAGTCTTGAATTGTATTTATACAGAACATGGTAAAACTGAAAACAGAACGAACGCTAATTCTAACATTCTAACATCATATTGGAAATTATTATCACGCTAAACTATTATTATTTCTTTGATTTTTGGTTTATACACATTTCTTTCCGAGTCACAACCAGTGACCAGAGGTCAGAGATGGTATCATGATATTTTCCACAGAGCATTTTTGAAAAAAAAAACCCTAAGTTCACACATATTTTACATAGATAAAACTTTTCATAACGTGTGGGTTGTACATGTGAGTACAATTTTATGTATTCCTTTAAGGCTTCGGATACCAGGAATCCCTTCCTTGAGTCTATCAGAAAGTTTTCTATATAATCCAATGTTTCCAACTACTTGTGGATGGTTAACGTTGTCATGTGCCACATTTCTGAGATTTCGATTTAAAGGTCCTTGTATTCTGATAGTGTTTTGAAGATCTTCAATGATACATTACTGTCTATAGGGACAACCATGTCAATTAGAAACCACCTTTTGTTTGTGCCGCCTCTGATCAAAATGTTTGGGTGATTAGATTTGATTGTTCTGTCTGTGTATATTGTAAAATCTTATAAAATTTCTAGAGGACCTATCTCAGTAACCCGGACTGGGTGGTTCATACCAATTTTTGTCAGTTACATTTCCAACGGCGTTAAAGACTTTCCAATGCAGATATTGGCCAACGCTATTGTGGCGGGTTTTATATGCAGTGGGTGTTAATACGTGCAACATGATATTTAATTATTTCTGGAGATTTATCAGTTTGGGCTAAGACAATTTTTCAATACGTATGGTCCGTAATATTTAGTTAGCAAGCATTGATCCGGTGCAGCAAGTATAAAGCCCTCAGTTTCAGCTTTCAATTCTGCACGACGTAGGCTCTGATGTGTACGGGTTTCGCCTACATCAGCTTGTTTGCTATGGGCAGAATATTAACCGTAAAAAGCATTATCTTGTCATTGTTTCGGTGTCTGGTACATTGCATTTGCTTTTGCCTACGTTTTTAGTTTA